>WPAB01000091.1:0-203623 GCA_010134655.1 Fragaria nilgerrensis | reverse complement strand
TCAGTATTAGTGTTGATGAGAATTCAACAAATTTAGATGAAAAAGTTGAGATTGCGGTGGAATCGTCATCGGAATTAGATGAGGAATTGAGGATAGTCCTTCTGGAAGACGTAGTGATGTTCAGAATGAGCATATTGGTGAGGATCAGCAGCATTTTGTTGGTAATGATGAGGATGGTCTTAATGCTAATGAATGGTAAAGATGGCGAAGATCATTTTGATGATGATGATGATGCATTGGAAAACTTCAATCACTCGGCTTGTGGAGGAGAGAATCAACTCAATTCAATCGAGCAACTGGACAGCAGGAGGATAGTCAGTTCTGGTGGTTATTGGAGAAGCAATAGAGAGAATATACGGAAAGAAAAAGAAAAACTTGAGGGCATTTTTGGAAGTAAGAACATAGTAGAGAGGAAGAATTAATAAAAAAATTAAAGGGAGTATGAATTGTATTTTTGGGAGTGTGAACGAAAGAGTTAAAGTTGAAAAGAAAAATAAACATTAAAAACAAAATTTAACCGATAGAAAAAGAAATTGAAATGGATTATAGCGGCATGTTTTGGTGGTTTTAGCGGGTCAATTGAAAAGTTCCAAAGGTATAAACCCCGCCAACCTAATCTCGAGATTCAGAACACACCTCACTTTTTCTAACCGGAGTCTGAAACCCA
Source organism: Fragaria nilgerrensis (assembly GCA_010134655.1). Taxonomy (NCBI): domain Eukaryota; kingdom Viridiplantae; phylum Streptophyta; class Magnoliopsida; order Rosales; family Rosaceae; genus Fragaria; species Fragaria nilgerrensis. Next base: position 202,956 of record WPAB01000091.1, on the reverse strand, counting down.
TTCATCATTTTCCTCAAAGCCTCCACCTTTTGGGTAAGTCTCTAATCGCTTTGAGACTTGATGGGTTCCGGTTTCCATGCACACCCTCCACCTGTTTGATGAAATGTGTGAATGAATGAATTGCAGGTTTAAAACATGTACGGCAAAAAGGCGTGCCAACTGGTGAAAGAAATCGCCACCAGCGAAAAGGGCCAGCTCACTCCTTTCAGTGTAAGACCCCCAACTCTCAAATCAATTCCCTCATTTCTTACTTTCCTTTCATTTCTTTACTTGTTCTTGTAGAGTGAACTATTCGATGAAGTGACTGAAGAATGTAAACAGCACTATCATGAGCTAGAGTGCTTGATAAGGTAAACCCAATTTTGACTCATTCCGTTATATATATGTTATGATAAGGTAAATCCATATAGATCCGCTGAGAAGTTTCGGACATTTCTATCTGTTATGATATATCCTCTAACTTGTATACTCAAGAAAGTCGTATGACTTTGCAACAGGAGAATGGAAGAACAAGGATTAAATATCGAAACAGCTAAAAATGAGGACCACTATGGAGCACTCATCCACCACCTCTCTTTAGTTCGCAACAAACGCTGCTTAATGGCATATCTGTAATGCTTTGTCTGTTCTGTAATTACACAATTAAACTGCTAGCTGGTTTACATGTTTTAGGTTTATCATATTCGCTGGCTATTATTTTATTGGTGTAATAACCATGCAGGTACAACCGAGCAGAAATATTACGAACTCTGATGTGGAAGGTTGGGTCTCTAATTCCTGAAGAAATCGAAGAGAAACTCAGTTACTCAGAGAAAGAGTACATTAGAAAACATTCAGCATCTCTGAAAAAATATATGGCGAGCGTGGAACTAGATTTGGAAGTGGTAATCTCTCTCTACACACACACACACACACACACACACACACTAACTTGGACCTTGATAATGGCCATGAGATAAACATATGAGCTATTTTCTTCATTTTTTGAAAGGAAACATATGAGCTATTTAAAGTCTAGATATTCCTGTCGTATATGAACACGCTATTGACAAAAATGATTTGAGAAAGTTGACTGGTTCTAAGTGAGAAAATTTATGTACATTCTAGGTTAGACTATATATTCCTGAATGTGAAGGTTTCACTATCCAGACTAGTTGGCTGTAACCAAGTTCACTGCTACCGGTCTTTGTTTATCATTATTATGATTATAATGACATGCCCAATGCCATTATCCCAATTTAATGGCTGTCATAAACTTTTCTCTAGGTGTATCGAGTTGTGAAATTAATACTTAGATGATGTCTCTATTAACCTTGTGTGTGTAATGGAATGGTGGAGAAAAGCGTTGGTTTAGGGGGGTAAGTACACATGACAGGAAAAAAGCAATGAATTTGTTCTCATTTAGATTAGTTGGTCCTATAATCCAAACACCTATGAAGCATAATACTATTAGTAGCTGCAATAACTAGACCAATATCACATAGAAAGATCTTTGCTTCAGCTCTAGGTGCAATGAATCCATTGATTTAAGAATCCTTTGGGGTTGTGGGGTGCTAGCTGTAGTTTGGGCGGTGTGGATGGAAATAAATAAAAGATTATTTGAAACCAATGGTGGAGAGGGAAGACCCACGGGAGAGAGTTAAGTTCTTGGCATTGTTATGGGCTTCTACTTCTAAGGTTTTTAGGGATTACACTCATTCTTCCATTATTCTTAGCTGGCAAGCAGTTGAAATATAAGCCCCAAAGCGCTAAGCTTTTAGTCAGCTTTAACAGATGGGCTGCTAAGCTTCTATCCATAGCTGCCCTCTTTAGCTATCTAAGCGGACTCCTTGTCGGCCTCCTTTGTACAGTGCTTTTTGTTTCAATAAAAAGTTTTTATTTATTTATTTTTATCGAGGCGGACTCCTTGTCTGCCTCCTTTGTACAGTGGTTTCAATAAAAAGCTGTTTTTTTTTTCTTTTAAAAAAAGTAAAAAGAAAAAAAGAAGAGAAGATATTAACTTCTAATATTTCCCGGGACAAGCTTTCCAAATGAACTCTCACTGCAAAAGATGCTTTACAGTAGCCAGCATATGCATGTCTAACAGACTTGACATTACATGGGTGCGGGTTGTGAAATAGCCTATTATGTAGTAAATGCTATGGGGTATCCCTAACTAATTACGAGTGAGAATTCTTATGCAGGCATGCCTATTTATTTAGTGGAGATTATGACTCGTTATTGTCTTAGATTATCATCTTGAGTTGTTGTGTCTGCCAGGATATGGTACCACCAAAAGATCCCTACATCAAGGTGAGAGTCCTTGATGACTTGGGTGGAGATATTCTACTCAGTGATGACAAGAAAGCAAATTTTACTCGTCACTCGATGCATTTTCTTAAACGAACTGATGCCGAGCAGCTCATCTCACAGGTATGTTCATGAACTGAATGCTTGAATGCTCCACTTGGATGTGCAGTTGTCTAACCACAACTACTCAACTAACAGGGCAAGATGGAGGAACTCAAAGACTAATGGGCACAACCTGCTAAGCCTTCGATCCTTGAACTTGTATATTTTGTTGTTATGATAATTGTTCGCTTAGTGTTTTTTAATAATGAAGTTGTTTGGCTAGACTAGGTTCCCTGCAGAAAACATTACAGTGAAGTTGAAAGGTGTATATGTAACTTCCCCTATGAGGCGTGATGAGCTAAAGACGGTGTGAATTAAAACTAATATTGGACATGTTTCATGTTTGTTACGAGATCTGTTGAGTCACTTACATGATCGTGTCCTAGGTGATTCCCATTTGGTTCTCAACATTTCCTTTAAAAGCACTTTTATTTTAGGTTGTGTCGTAGTTGCAATTCTCTTGCATATTTTCCCTAGGCTGTTTCTCCAAACATAAACAGGTTCCTGTTAAACTTTCGACTTGGACATATAATATTTTACATATTGCTCTGAAGTATTCATACCGAAGAGTCATGATGTCCTGGTCACGTAGTGACCCAAGAGAATTCATCGTCACCTATCATTGAATCGAATATCAAGGCTTGAGATTAGAAAGCTATATATGCATTCATTTTATCTCAATCTTCATATTAGATTCAAGGCCTCAAGGGTGTGTACCATGAATTCTTTAATCACGGGAAGAACACCAAACAAGCTTTCTATCCATGATAAAGGATATGACATGACACACTGAATGTAGAGTTCATATGTTGCCTGTGATGCAATTAAACATCATACACTTCAATGTAGTTAGAGTAGGTTTAGATCAAGTTGTCATTGTTGGGTAATAATACTTCCTGATTTGGATCCCTCAGATACATAAGCTCAACTGGTCCTATAATCAAATTTTGTAGCCTTTAAAGGAAGCCTTTATGATCTTCCTAACCACTTGTTACATTGCTCTTCGCTCTGCCTCTGAAAAATGCTTACACTAGTCTATCACCTTTCCCCATACCCACTCCCTCCCCGCTAGTTTTGTCAATTTTCATGTGCTTCTCCAGCACTTGCAATGCAAGTATTGGTGATAGAAAGTACTTGGTGCCCTTCATTTCCATGACCATCATCCTCAGCATCAGTTTCCTTAATGCTATTCAGTGAGTTACAGGCTTACAGCACATAGGCACCAGCTAACTGTTAAATGTAGTATATGGTTCGCCAGTCGAGACTGCCTTTTGATAATATCTTTGGTGAGCAATATATATGTGTGTGTGTCTATATATATATATATATAATCGCCAGTCGAGACTGCCTTTTGATAATATCTTTGGTGAGCAATATATATGTGTGTGTCTATATATATATATATATATATTTTTTTTTTTTTTCGATTACATATCTTTGGTGGGCATGGAATCTTTGTAGTCGGGGACCAAATTAAAGAAAAAGGGGGCATGGAAGCTTAAGGATCAGGCATGCATTTCTGCTTCGACATTTGACTTTTGATGGTCGTCCATCTCGTTTTGGTAGTGAATTTGTCATCGCAATAACTCACAAATAAAAAGATTGCTACTGCATCTCCAAAAGATGCTAGCACAATATGGGCTAATATATAGATCGAGTACACCATTTGTCTAGAGTTAAGGGCGTTTGTCCAAAAGTCTAAAACTAAACGCAACAAAGCAGAAACTAGCCAAAATTTCAACATGTCAAGGAAAGCAATGGATTCCAATCATCATCTATAGTCAGATTGCTGCTTTGGTTCATGCAAAATGACCAATTCTAAGAACTAGCCTAGCCAACCTACCTCAAAGCAGCCTCGATCGATCAGTTTCGCTTGCTACCTCTAACCCTAAACCCTAAAGGAAACCTCTTAGCTAGCTTTCTAGTGCATGCAGGAAGTTCCTCCTCATGAAGTCTCTCTATTCCTATTCCATGTATCCTGCACAGTTGGGAATTCATCAAGGAAGGTAGTATGTACATGATCAATAAAAATGTAAGCCCTGATGAAATTTCAGAAGCAGGATGTGATTGTGAAGAAGCTAGCTAGCTAGCTATTTATGGAAATGCAGGACCACGTACCATGGTTGATGGCCGGATTCAACAGACTCGTATGGTCTAGATATCAGAGAGTTACCCCTAAGTTTGAGAAATTTGTCCCAATTTACCAAGTTTAAACCTACCAGAGTCTTTTAATTCTAGATTCTTACAGAATGCTTGGTAAATCATCGAATTAATCCATCATGATTTTTACAAAGTTCTTGAAATCCTAGATAATTGACGTTAATTTAATCCTAACCGAATATATAATATCGATTTTCCAGGCCAGTTTTAAGAATTTATGAGAGAAAACGTGTTCAAATCATTTGAATGGAAAGAAAGAACGTGATCGATGAGAATGGGGTGAACCACATGTGTTAGGAGCGCCAAAAACCAAATCTGGCCTTACACTAGAGGTCACCATCTCCCTATTGGAACATTTGATAGATATGAATATGTCTTCTGTTGCTAGGTGCCTATGTTTCTATCAAGCTTGTACACAACTCCAAATCACAAATTGGACCATAACATACCCAATTGCATCCTCATAACGAACCCAAAGCTAGCAGCTGGTGTTTCGTTTTGAGAGATAGAGATATGAGGGCTGCTGGGAACTACAGACCAGCCTTTTCATTATCCTCATATCTGGTTGTGTTACTGGTAATACCTTTGTTGGTGTTGCTGTTGATGTTAACCTTTCTTATACAGCCACTGAGTTCAAGGTCTTCACCATCATCATCTGAAACTTGGGCAGTCGGTAATTCTAGTAGTACTTCTCGAAATTTTAGCTACTCTCGAGCTTTATCTGCAGCTCCAGCTGAAGCTCCACTTACTAGTTTTTTATATGGTAGTCCAAGTCCTGCTCCAGCTCCAGCTCCAGCCCCTCAAATATCAACTGTAACAACACTCTCTCTCTCTCTCTCTCTCTCTCTCTCTCTCTCTCTCTCTCTCTCTCTCTCTCTCTCTCTCTCTCTCTCTCTCTCTCTCTCTCTCACATACATGTTTTACACTAGGGGGCTATACAAGTTGGTGGTAATAGAAGAGTAAAATCATGGAGGAGCATGAAGCTAGATAAGCTTGAAGCAAGTTTGAGCAAAGCAAGGTCTTCCATAAGAGAAGCTGCTGTTACATCACTAGGGCTGAAGAACAAGATCAATTCTACAACAAAATCAGTACAACTAGTGCATGACCAGGACCCTGACTATGTTCCTCACGGCCGCATATATCGGAACGCCCACGCCTTTCATAGGTAATTCTATCGATAAAGTTAACTTTCCGGCACCAACTCTCAGTCTAAATTTTTTGCCAAATTTTGTTCGAAACACTTCCAGATCAAAGAAGCACCAATTAAGTACTTAAGTTTGAAGTCTTCAGTGTTTCTATTGATGAGAAAAGCTAGCATTTTCAACTATTTATGCATAGACACTACTAATTAGTTGCATATTCGGGGATTTCTAAATATTTCCACAATGAATAAAATTCCACATGGTTACGAATTTAGAGTTGGCTATTTACGGCATGGACTAGCTGAAGAGAATTTTAGAATTTTTTTGAGAATTGAAAACCGAACGAAAGCGATAAATGAGGTGACAGATGATAAAATGTACCACATGTAGCAAATATCTGAACTTGATAATTTCTTCATATAGAGCTTGACTAATTTTCATATATACAATCAAATTAATGTACTCAAAATTAATCTTAATTACTTATCATGTGATTAATTAGGAGCTACCAATTAATGGAGAAGCTGTTCAAGATATACGTATACGAAGAAGGAGAGGTGCCATTGTTTCATGCTGGTCCATGCAAGAGCATATATTCCTCAGAAGGAAGGTTCATCCACGAAATGGAGAAGGGAAAATTGTACAGAACCAAAGATCCAGATGAAGCTCATGTTTACTTCATTCCGGTGAGTGTGACCAATCTGGTGGAGTACCTCTACGTCCATGGCACACCAGATCGAGATCCGATAAAGCGAGCCTTCATCGACTACGTTAAGGTCATTGCTGATAGGCATCCTTTCTGGAATAGAAGTCTTGGTGCTGATCATTTCATGCTTTCATGTCATGACTGGGTAAGCAGCTCGTCCTCGATCATCCTCTTCCTCGATCATCTTAATTCATGCTAGCTAGCTATAGCTAGTTCTTTCTAATTCTTTGCTTCTTTGTCTTTCTGTTTGTTTGTTTTCGATCAAGTTGCCTGTGATAGAATATTTGTGTGCATGCGATCCTTATATTTTTAAAGCAATTCAAAGGCAAAACTAAACAATTTAGGTCCTGGTAAATATGTCGGTCCGAACTATAGGTCCTGGAATATTTCTAATTTCCTATTAGCTTTACTCAAATTTTGAACTTTTCTGCTCCCCAGCTAGCTTCTCTTCTTGTCTTTGACAGGTTTCCTGGACCCAGATTTTGTACTTTCTCACGTTTGTTTTCTCTATTTTTTCTGAGATATGACAAGTCTATACAATTATTACATCATGCCAAAAAGAATGTCTGAAGGATTAGAGCTAGCTAGCTACTATATATAACTGCAATACCAATCAATTTTCACTTCATTTCTCAAAATCATAAAACACATTTTCCTGTTAAGCTTAATTGTCTTGTTCCGATTATTGGAAACAAATTTGATAATATGTTTCCATTATTGCTATACCGGCCTTTTTTTTTTTTTGAATGATTTCCATTGGAACTATTTGTTTCATTTCACATCTTATAGTCCTGCCTCATCTTTCTGTAATACCTAATTACTTGGTTGCTTGTTTTATAGGGGCCAGTCACGTCATCCTCTGTCCCCGATTTTTTCCACAACTCCATTAGGGTTCTTTGCAATGCCAATACTTCAGAAGGATTTAATCCATCAAAAGATGCCTCATTTCCCGAAATTAATCTTCTAACAGGTGAAATCTCGAGTCTAGGTGGTCCGCCTCCATCGACTCGAACTGTCCTCGCATTTTTCGCCGGTCGTCTTCATGGCCACATCCGGTACCTCCTTCTAAACGAATGGAAAGGCAAAGACGAAGATGTCCAAGTCTATGAAGCACTCCCAAAGAAAGCGTCCTATGAAAACAAGTTGAAAAGTAGCAAGTTTTGCTTGTGCCCGAGTGGGTATGAAGTGGCTAGTCCAAGAGTGGTGGAAGCAATCTATGCCGAGTGTGTTCCGGTGTTGATTTCAGATGCCTACGTTCCACCTTTCAGTGATGTTTTGAACTGGAGGTCATTTTCTGTTCAAATTCCTGTGAAGAATATATCGGACATCAAGAACATATTGATGGGGATATCTCATCGGCAGTACCTCAGAATGCAAAGGAATGTGAAACAAGTGCAACGACATTTTGTGGTGAATGGACCTCCTAAGCGATACGATGTTTTCCACATGATTGTTCACTCTATTTGGCTTAGGAGGTTAAATATTCGTGTTCATGATTTTTGACATAGCTATACTAGCTAGTTTTGTTTCATTATTATATCATTCATCAATCCATAAAGAGCCATATATAGCTACGTGCAAATATATATTTTTGTCATTTAATTATAGGTTGGTGATATGTTCCACGGATTTTTATTCAGTTTTATATATCCACAGTTACATTAAGGATAAGGCTAGTTTAGGATTGTTATGATTTTCATAAAAAAATGAGTAAATTACATAGTAGTAGCACGTGACCAAATATCAAAACACAAAAAACCCACTTCTTATAATTTTTATACAGATTAGGACATGAGTCCAAGCCCAAAACCAAGTTATAACAAGCCTGACCCGAATTTATATGTGAAAAGACCAAAATGCCCAATTCTTTCAATACATGTCATTCTCTTCCCGATCTGGTTCTCTGCAAAAGCTTGTAATCTCTCTCTCTCTCTCTCTCTCTCTCTCTCTCCCCAATGGCGTCGCACGCTTTCACAGCGACGCATTTTCCCTCTCTCAGATCCCAAACCGTCGCATCCGGCGGTTCCTTCATCGTTGGAATCATCACTCCGGCTCTCCCTCTCGGCGCCGTCGCGCTTCTAGGTCTTGGAGCATCGATGCTCACTATGTATTTGATAAGATCGGCGAGGCCATTCTAATCACGACTGATGATTTCAGCTTCGATCCCCAAAGCAGTCCCTCCCGGCCACTCGCCGTATCGAAGAAACATGGCCTCGTCTTCGTCGCTCATTCTTCCGGTAAGCTTTTCCTCGATTGCCTAACTCCGATTTTCTTTCTGATTTCCACATAACCTAACAAGAATCTTGTTTCTTAGGGGTTTTCGTTGCGAGGACCACATATGTTATGGCTTCCGCTGCCGAGATTAAGGAAAAGGGAAGAAGCGCTGCTTCTGCTTCTTCTGTACAACAACCGAGTGTTGTGGACGTTCCCCTTGCCAAGCTTCACATTCTCGCAATCTCTACCAATAATTCTACTCTTGCACCTATTGCAGATTGCCGATATTCACTTCTTCTCCGTCAATTATTTCTTGGATAAGGTGCTTAGAAATATTTTTTTTTTTACAGTAACAGCGAGCTTGCATCAACAGTAGAAGCTTTATTTGATTCCGGAGAATTGCTTGAAAAAAATTATAACAGTAACTTTTTATCAGGTGCTACTGTGCTACTTGGCAGGGCACATTTGGTACTACTGTGCTACTCGACAGTGTGCTACTGTGTTACTCGTTGACAGTAGCAGTTGATATGTAGTGAATGACATTTTAGTAAAAATGTAGTTGTCACGTAGATATTAGTTTGTCCTAATTTGTTAATATTTGTCCTTAAATGTGTAAGATATTGTGTAAAAGATGTATTTGTAAACTGAAATTTAATCAGTAATTTTATAGTAATTTTCTTTAAAAAAACTGATGTTGCTGTGATATGAAAATATTAGATGTGAATAAATTAATACAGTTATCTGTTGGTAAATATTACGTACTTTTAAAAGTGACATTGTTTTAGAAGATTAGGTTGGTGATATATTTGTTTGGTAGCTACAAATAGTTATGACGCTCTCTCTTCTCTCTCGAGAAAACTTGCGTTTGCGGTCTGTAATCCCTAGCGACGGCGGCGAACTCTGATCGGCGAGGATGGGACACTCATCCTCCATGGACGAACTCTGGAATCTGGCAGTGGTGCCTCTCGAATCTGTGTCTCTTTCCTCGCCTTCATTGGGGCTCTCACCTATATGTCGGCTTTTGGATTTTATCTGCTTCAGAGTAGAGGAACGATCTCTTGTATGAAGGTGGAATCTGGATCTGAATTTTGGAGGTTTGAGGGTTTTGATTCTCGTGGTCATGAGAATGAAGTTTCGAGTGTTGGTGGTGGCGGGATCAAATGTGGTCCCGACAAAGAACTGGCTAAGGAAACCCAGATTTTTCGGACTTAGATCTGGTTTGGGTTGGTAAGTTTGGGTCTTCGTTAATGTGGCCGGTGATGGAGGTAACTCAAATATGGCCTAGATCTTATTTGGTGAAGCTACACTGATTGTAGATGCCAAATTCAATGCCAGACAAGGCGGTGAAACCTTGAATCCAAAGGTCGTAGTCTGGCTTCTGGATCGACGTTGTCACGAAGGCGGGGAGTTTCACTACTGGCATTGCTCTGATGTCGACAGTAGATGGTGATTCAAATCCCTGAATCGGCAGATGTATGGCTGAAGGCACGGGGCTTGGGTGCGTTTGATATGTGACACGCAAGCTTGTGGTGGGGTTGGGGGGTGGAGATTAGAGTGCCTGGTTTGGATGGGAAAATTTTTAGTTGGGGCTGAGTCAGCCGTTTTCCGAAAGCGCAACCGGGTGTGACGGGGACGTCTCTTGATTGTCACATCCCGACCTTTAAATATTACCTTAATTACTAACGTTGTATTATCTTGAGTTTTTATTACCTTTGTAGGGGTCTCATAGTTCAAAGGACTAGAGACGGCTTTTATATGAGGACAATTATGAGATTTTCTTCTCCTTAAAGGAAAGTCGTAAAGGATGGTGAAAATGAAGTTGCAGGTATGAGTTACGTTTGTTTTGGAAAGTAGGTAAAAAACTGATAAATAAAAAGGGTAATTTTATATTGTGGTTGTGTTAAAATGAGAAACTTCAATTTTAAGAAGTTTCCGGATAAGGAAACAAGTCAAAGAACCTAAAGCCTTTTTCTCTCTCTCCTCTCTCCCGATTTCCTTTCTCTCTCCCTCTGCCAGCAAGAGTGCTCGCCACCGACCACCGTCGTCCGACCAAGCTAAGCCGCCGCACCGGTCTCGTTCAACCCGCCATCATCTCCTTCATCTTTCTGGGTTGGAGATCGAACCTACAACTCAAGCTTGTGAGAGAAATCCCCTTCAGAAGCTTGGTTGACCTCTGGCCGGAACTCACTCCTCCGGCCACCATCAAAGGGGATTCTTGTCTCATCTTGTAGTACTCACCTAGGGTAGTAAACCCTCAGACTTGGTCCAATTCGTTCTTGGTATGGAGAATCGAATAGTTGAAGTTCTAGGGTTTTCAATTTGGGTTTTACTATGTTTGCTTTGATTAACATGTTTATGCTTGGAATTTGGCTTTGTGTTAGTTATGAAAGTTGATCAGCGGGTTGAGTTGATGTTTGTGTTAAATTTTGGTAGTCATTAGAAGTGGCCGAAATTCTATAGTGGCCGGCCGCCGTTGCCGGCAGTGCAAAAGGCGGCGCCGCCATGTGGAAGTGATTCTTTTGAGCTATGTGAGTGGTATTTGAAGAGGGGAGTCCATTATTATTAAGTTTGAGATTTTTGGAAGAGTGTATGTTAAGTTTAGAATTTATTTTGGAGGTGGTGGAATTCTTGGTTCTTGGATTAGAAATTGGTCTTTGAGTTTTCATCGATTAAGCTTTAGAGGTTGTTTTAAGGGCTCCTATGCAAGTGGTGAAGTCCGGGTAGAATCACGCGATGAATAGAGAAGTTGGGTAAGGACGAGCGTTGTATAAGACTCACTTTTATTCTTGCCTATTTTTATAAGTGTCAAATTTTTAGTTGGGAATTTAATTATATCTTTTGAACAAGACGTGAGGAGCTAGGAAGCACGGAAGCGCTGGGCCACTCACGTTTCCCGCTTTCGAAGTGGAAGTGCTCGGAATCGTGATTCCGAGAAAAGAGGTTTTGGAAGCACGACGGAAGTGCACGCTTCCAATATGGAAGCTCACGATTTTGATTTGGAAGTGCGATGGTCCACTACACGAGAACTGATTCAGCGACACATCAATCTTCTCTCTATCTCTTTCGGAAAGGAATTGAAACTAGAGGGAGGGAGAAGAGTGAGAGAGAATGAAGATAAAGAAGATGACGGTGACCTGGAGATGAGAGAGCATAGAGAGATGAAGAAAGAAGATTAAAAGGTGTAGAGAGACGTGTGCTTTCAATATTTCATGGTGGACTTTTTTTGGTGAAGAAGTTTATTTTTATAAGGTTTAGTGATATTTTTTTTTTTTTGAATGAGTTGTTATCTGCTAAACAATCAAACTAATTTGTACAACTTATTAAAATTAAAATAAATAAATGAAATTCAAATTAGGTGATATATATTTGTTATTTGTATATATTATTTTATTCTCACGCTTCCAAAACGTTCCCGCTTCTAAATTATTTTCAAAAAAATCGCTTCCAAACGCTTCGCTTTCATGTTTTCGCTTCTAATTCCATGCAACGTAGGTGAGGAGGCTCGAGCTGAAGAGACCTCGGATCGACGTCATGCTTAGGCCTAAATCTGTGAGTGGACTTTTGTTTTAAATTATATGCATGCAATGGATTGTTGTTGAACTGTTTCTTTTTATTGGAGCATATGGCGTCATTTTTAAATTTGCAATTTTTATTATTTTGGAGAGTTACCGAAAATGAGATTTTCGGTGGACATATATATATATATTTTACGAGGATAGTATGTATATAAATGTTAGCTAGCCATACGTGTCTTTCCGCCTTAATGGTGTAGCAATTAGCCGTCATTATGATGTGACGTGAGCGTGGGACGCAAGTGTCGTAGCTTTATATGAATGTATAAATTCATATAGGAGGTATGAGCACGTTTATACACCTTTCTGTCCGCCTTAATGGTGCAGCGAATAACTGCCATCATTATGGTGTGACGTGAGCATGGGATGCGAGCGTCGTAGCCCTATATTAATTCTTAAATTCACTAAATAGGATGTATAGACGTGTATAAATACATACTTATTTTATTAGAGCTTGAGAGGCTCAATATCTTATCGAATTGAAGACTAGCGGGCTAGTCACATTTTTTTCAGTATTTGCCAGTTTATAAGATAAAAGTTTTTAAACTTGTCGCATGCAGCATAGCTTTTCTATAGAAATTAAATCGGGAAAAAATAAATACTTTTATTTGTTTATTTCTTTTAAATTTATTTTGTCCACTCACTCTAACGTTTTTAAATATTTTTCCCTGGGGCCCTTTGTTTTTAAATGCCTAGTCTGCAGAGTTCAGGTCGGTACTAGTAGGAGGTGAGGCATAGTCACCAACATCACCACCACTTTTCACCAGTAGGTTATCTGTTTAACCTACATGTGTATTTTCTTGCAACCTATAGTTTTAGTTGCTTTGATTACCTTGGGGTATTGTATAATATTCGGTTGTGTGTGAAAGCTCATGACTCTATTTTAGAAGTACTAGGAAGATTGTGTATAATTTATCATTTGGATGTTTAAGTGATGGATTTGAAGATGGTTTTAATGTCATATTGTGGTGGATGTGTTTGTGGGGAGCGGATGATTCCAGGAGTTGAGGATGGATGGTTTGATATAAAAGTGTTTATCTGGATTTTTCAGGTTAGGGTTGTTTATTTTCAAGAGAGATTATGCCGAATTTTTGGTAAAATTTTCCTTAGAGGTGGACCCTGTAGGATTTACTTCGGGTTTCAGGGTTAAATTCAAGGTGGGTCTTGACAGTAGATCTGAGGAGAAGCCATGGAAGCTAGGGTTCCTTCGTCAGCTTGGGAACATGTGGGCTTCTTGGGCCTTTATTTTATGTCCCTTCTCATATGGCCTAAATAATGACTTAGTTTGAGTCGGTCACAAGATTAGCTTGGTGTGGTTTGTACCCTTTTAATCTTTTCTTGTCAGGACTCACCAATAAACCCTGCGGGGTCCATCTTAAGAGAGATTTTATCAAAAATTTCGGCATAACCTCTCTTGAAAATGGAAAACCCTACCTGTCAAATCCAAACATACATTTCTATAACCAAAATAAACCATCCTCAACACCTGGAGCCTTCCTGCTCCTAGCTCTACATCAACACCTAGAACACAACATGCCTTAGCTAATTTACAATAATCTCAAAGGTCATCAGAGCAAAGATAAAAGAGCCAGCGAAAGCTGTGATATTGACTATGCCTCAACTTCGTGTACGCCCGACCTCTTCTAAGCTAACCTGCAAACTGGGCATTTGAAACCGAAGAGCTCAGGGGAAAGTAATTGAAAGACGTTAGAGTGAGTGGACAAAAATAAAATTAAATAATTTAACAAAATCTTATTTAGATACTTTCTCACGTTTAAACTTTAAAACCTCTTCGATGCATGCAACCTTGATCAAACATTCGGCTTATTGTCCGGAATCACGTAAGAATAGACAAACCAGCCCCACTGAATAATCAAATACATAACTTGAGAAAAATTACACAAGGGGAAGAGATATCATCATATAAGAGGAGTTTTCCAGGCTCTAGTAGCGTTCTACGTTAAGCGCTCAACTCACTAATAGTAAGGACCGCTAATAATGACTAGCTAGCAATGAATAAAAACCAATCGGGGCCTCCCTGGCTCTAGTAGCGTCCCACGCTAAGCGCTCGACTCATGTATGGTGAGGACCACTAATAAAGGCTAGCTAGCAATGAATAAGATAGTAGCGTCCCACGCTAAACGCTCGACTCACCAATGATGAGGACCGCTAATAATGACTAGCTAGTAGTAAATAAGAGCGACTCTAGTATGACGACTAAAATCATACAAAAATATCTAAATCCATAATGCTTCCCCAAGTTCGTGCAATAGCGGTTACGAGTACGGTTCCCAACCGTACTTGGAAATTATCATAAGAAAATAAAATAAAACTCAATGACGTGTCTCACACATCAAAATATTCTCAAATCTATAAATATAAACGAGATTTAATTATCAAGTATAAATCGTAAATAATATCTCCATCTGAAATACTCAATAAAATATTCTCAGTGTCAAGATCGATATTCCACAAATAAACAAGCAAATTATGATGGAGAACTACCGAAAATCTCATTTTCGGTAATCTTTTATAAATCTCAAATTCGACAAATAAAAATAATAATAATTAATTAAATCCGAAATCTTCTCAAAACGTAAACCATTAAGACTCAACTTAAAACATAAGTCCCAATAAGAAATCAACATCATATTTGAAATCCATCAAGAAGGATAATCCCATGTCAACTCCAAAATCATAGATTTGATAAACAAAACTAAACTCAAACTTTCTTGCTTTCTTGAGAACGATATTTATAGAAGAGATATTTATAAATTGAACGTTGCATGCAATTTATTCAAAACAACAATCTACTCACAAATTTAGGCATAAATCTGACAATATCCACAACGCCACTCGATTGAGATCTCCACCTATCCTGAAACAATAATTATGCTTATGACCAAACTCCAATTTTAGAAAAATAATTGCTTATATAAAACAACCCGAAAATCTTCCGCCTAACCCACTACTCTAGCTAGGGTCAAGATTAACAGATTCCCTCCAAATTCCACTACAACCTTAATTCATCGATTCTAACACTTTAGGACCAAAACCCAAAAAAATCCAATGGTCGGATCTTCCTGAGTAGCACACCGACAAAACCAAACTTCAAATAATCCCAAATCTATTCAAAACTTCACCAAAATTCTCAAATCTCATACCATTAGACTCCTATCATCATAAACAAGCTAAAAACTTAAAAAACAACCCAACAATGGCGGCGCCGCCATCCGCTCCGCGGGTAACGATGGCTGGCCACCGCCAAACTCCGACCACCTCCGATCGCCACCAAAATTTAACACAACGTTTCTCTCAACAAACCAAACAATTTCCTCAACGAGCACGAAGATCAATTTCAAGTGTAAGTAACAGAAATTACCTCGTCAAGAAACAAATCCCAAATTATGAACTATAGAATTTGGATTCGTCGATTCTCTCTCCACATTGCAAATCCATGGAAACCCTTAGGAGGTTTTGTAGAGCTTGGCAAGATGAACAAATCCCAATTAGTCACACTGTCCAATTTGGCCGGAGTTGGCCGGAATATGAAAAATAGCCGAAAAGAAAGTCATACCTTCTTCCATTCTATTCGTCTCATACGGTCAGAAAGAGGTTGCATTACATATATGGTTGGAAAGTCGTTCTAAGAAGAAGAGAATTGGACCAGTCTCATCACCAGAGGTGGCCAAAATTGGCGTCGGCGAGGCCGAGAAGTTCCGGCAGCATTTCTGGAAATTCTGGGCAATTTCTTAAATTATCCTGAAATGTAAACGAACTAACAGACAGAAGAATACTTTGGTAAACATCAAGGCTTGAACACTAGGCTGACAATGTGTTGTATTTATACAGATCAGTTGTTTACAAGATAAACATCTCATGTACTTGAGATAACAATAAATACAAACAGAACTCTATCGATTATGATACATGGGATATACACAGCATATCTAGAGATTAGAGAATCTAGGGAACTAGCTGTTCCTATCTAAACTAGGATCATCATTATCTCTTAATTCTGTTAGGTTTGGCTTATCATTCCCCAGCAAGCTGAGTGGTCTGGGAAGAACAGGAAGCTTGGAGACCAAAAAATGAAAACGAGAGGCAAATAAACCTTTAGTAAAGATGTCAGCAACTTGATCTGTAGTAGGAACGAAAAGAACTTGCAACTCTTTATTCACAACCTTCTCTCTAACATAATGATAATCAACTTCTACATGCTTCGTCCTGGCATGGAAAACTGGATTTGATGCGATGGCAATAGTTGATAAGTTATCACACCAAATTTTGGGACATTGTAAGAATAGACTAAGATCACAAAACATGGACCTTGACCAAGAAATTTCTGCAGCAGTAAAGGCAAGTTGCCTATACTCTGCTTCAGCACTCGAGCGGGACACCGTACGATGAGACTTGGAGCTCTATGAAATAAGGTTCGAGCCAAGATACACACAATAGCCGCCAGTAGATTGACGATTATCAGGATCTCCATCATAGTCGGCATCAGAGTAGGCACTTATAAACAAAGAACCAGGCTGAGATTTAACGCCATGATTGACTGAGAACTTGAGATAATGCAAGATGCGTTTAACAACAATCCAATGGATATTGGTTGGAGAATGCATGAATTTACAAACCTGATTAACAGAGTAAGAGATATTCAGCCTTATGAGTGTGAGGTATTAGAGAGCTCTAACCACGCTTTGATACTCAGTAGGGTCAGTGAGTGGTGTTCCAGAGTGAAGGCTTAATTTCTGACCAGTTGCAGATAGAGTTGCACAAGGATTAGCATCAAGCATCTTTGTTTGAGTAAGTAAATCCACAATATACTTTTTCTGAGTCAAGTAGAGAGAAGGGCCATCATAAGTAACTTCAACACCAAGGAAGTAGTGTATGTGACAAAGATCTTTCATGGAGAACACATTGCCTAACTCAGATATAAGCTGAGATAAGTGGCTGCTGCTATTTCCTGTGATCAATATGTCATATACATAAATGAGCAGAATAAGAAAAATGCCATTTTGTGCATATGTGAACATAGAATAGTCAGAGACTCCTGGAACCCTAAGCTTTCCAAGTATTCGGTAAAACACTGAAACCAGGCCCTCGGTGTCTGTTTGAGGCCATAGAGGGAGCATTTTAATCTGTAAACATGATTGGGAAAGTTCGGATCAGTAAAACTAGTAGGTTGTTTCATGTAAACTTCTTCAGTCAAGTGTCCATGTAGAAATACATTGTGCACATCAAGTTGGCGAGCATGCCAACCATTAGTAACAACAAGAACAAGAATTAATCGGATGATTGAGTGCTTCAATACTGGACTGAAAGTTTTAGAGAAATCGATGCCCTCTTGTTGATGAAAGCCATTAGCAACCAGGTGAGCCTTATAGCGTTCAATACTATCATCTGCTTTCCTTTTGAGTTTGAATATCCATTTGTTTGGCAAAACATTAATGGATGGTGTAGATGGAACCAAGTCCCAAGTTTCATTCATTTGTAAAGCACAAATTCTACTTCCATTGCTAAGCATCAGTTTGCATCTTTGGCATCTTTACTGTAACATGTAGTTTCTGCAACAACATCATTGATAAGAGAAACATGCATTGCATATTTAGGATTAGGTTTAATGATCCCATCTTTCAGTCGAGTTTGCATGGAGTGAGAGTTATCAGAGGGACATACCTGATTTGAGTCATTCACATTATCCAAAGTAGTATTAAGAGAAGATGTTGAGTCGGAGCTAGAGAGTGACTGTGAGTGAGTTTGTGCAGATTGAGGTGACTTTGGTAGGGAAAGATCAATAGGTGAGGAAGTATTAAGAATAGGTGTGTGCATTTTAGAAGAGGGAGGATGTGTGTGCTGTGAGTTTTGTGATGAAGTTAGTTGCAGTGGATTGGAAATCATATCCTGAACAGAAAAGAAACATAGTGATGGAGAGGAAGAAGACATACCTGTTGGGGAAGTGAGAACGGCCTTACTGAAAAGAAAACAAGTTTCATCAAACAATACATGTCGAGATAGATAAACCCTTTGTGTTTCCAAATCAAGACATCGATAACCTAGATGATTAAGAGAATAACCTAAGAAAACACATTGTTTGGACCAGGGTTGAAGTTTAGAGTTGGTATACGGACGAAGATATGGGTAACACGCACACCCAAAGGTTCAAAGAAAGGAGTAGTTAGGTTCTTTTTGATAGAGAGATGAGTAGGGAGTTTGATTATGCAGAATGGGTGAGGGGAGTCTGTTGATAATGTAGACAGTTGCATTGTAGGCTTTGACCCAGTATGAGGGTGGCATGTGAGCATGAACAAGAAGGGTTAGGGCAGTATCCACAATATGCCTGTTTTTTTTCCGGCAAGGCCGTTTTGCTCAGGGTGTTTTGGACATGAGAAGCGATGGTGAATTCCATGTAGAATTAGATAATCTCTAAAGGCATGAGAGGTATATTCTCCTCCTTCATCACTTTGAAATTGTTTGATCGAAGATGAGAATTGTTTTTCAACATAACTACGGAATTTTATAAAGATTTGGAAAACCTCACTTTTGTGTTTCATTGGAAAGTCTAAGAGTACCGAGAGTAATCATCCACAAACAACACATAATAACGAAATCCTTGAACAGATAGAGTAGAGCAAGACCAAACATCAGAATGAATTAAATCCAAAGGTTTACTAGAAATAGAATCAGTGAGTACAAAAGGTAACTTAGTTTTTTTTCCTAAGGAACATGACTGACAGAAAGAAATAGAACTACTATCGGCCAGTGGCACAGCTTTATTTGATAAAATCTTAGACAAAGTACAAAAGGCAGTATGCCCTAATCTAGCATGCCAAATTTGAGCAGAGACCCTTGCTCCTACAAACATAAAATGCTTCTGATCAAGACCAGCTTGTTGAAGAGAACGTAGAGGATAAAGACCATTCTCACTTGGTCCTCTAAAGAGGATCCTCCCCGTCTGGATGTCCTTAATGATAAAATGATCAGGATATATTAGTAGAAAACAATTGTTATCTGATGTAAAATGATAGATAGAGAGGAGGCTTGTACATGCAGAAGGACAATGTAAAATATCATGTAATTTGAATGTGTGATTAGGAGTTGAAAGTGTAGTTGAACCAGTGTGTGAAATAGAAAGGGGGGGGGGTTTCGTTACCTATGCCTCCAACACGATCATTCCCTTGATACTCTTTTGGATTCTACAAATTTCCCAAGTCAGAGGTGATATGAGAGTTTGCACCACTGTCGAGCAGCCAAGTTCAAGGAGCTGGAGTAGACACAGAAGCTGCCATAGCACTAAGGTTCCTAGAGGGCACCCTTATCTACGATCGCTTCTTAGTAGCAAGTACGTCTTTGACCAGAAAAAATAAAAAAGTTGCTGCAAACGAAAGGTACACTTAGTACCACTAGAATATTTACTTCTTTCTTTTATGCTCTATTTCAATGATTTTGCTTAAGTACTCATCTTTTATATGGATTTTTTTTTTGGTTTTGTAGATGAAAAGTCATACACAGTCCACACTGAACAAGTGGATTACAAAAAGAAAAATGCCTGAAATTTTTGAATCTAGCGCTGCCTTACCATAGTCTGATGATGAGCCATAAGATCGTGCCAAATTTCCAAGAACTAAAATTTATGAATCTAGCACTCCCTTACCACAGTCTGATGTTGAGCCTCAAGAGCCTCAAAATCGTGCCAAATTTTCGAGAACTGAAATCAATGAAATTCAGATTGAATCACTCGAACGTGATCCGGGTAAACGTCCGCAAATATGGGAGTATCATGCTAATCTACGGGATAAGGTCTGACGTGCTTACATTAAACTTAGTCCATACCAGCCTAAACTTTCGAAATATCCACAAAAAAGGAATCGCAAGCGTAGCTTGCAATCTTCTTGGTATTTCATGGTTAGAATACTCCCCATCTAAAGATAGAGCTTATTGTCTACGTGTTTTCTTTCTCTTAAGCCCACCCGGACATTCTGGCCATACAGTTTTCACTGTTAGTGGATTTCAAAGTTGGAAGAAAGTAAGAGACGGAAAAAAGTTGTGCTTTTTTGTGTTATATGGGCAAAGATTCTAACTCTACTTATAAGGATGCTGTAAGAGCATGTAAAGACTTGATAAAGCAACCCCAACATATACAATGTGTTATTAAAAATTATACTATAAAACAAATTGCAGAGAACCACCAACGAGTCAGAACTTCAATTGTAGCAGTTCGATGGCTCGCATTCCAAGGTTGTGCGTTTAGAGACCATGACGAAAGTCTTGATTCACTCAATCCTGGTAATTTCGTGAAACTCTTAGAATTTGTAGGTTCATATGATGAAAAGGTTGTTGAAGTTATACTATAGAATGCTTCAAAAAATGCTTCCTACACATCGCCAATGATTCAATAGCAAATGTTACAAGCATTTTCAAACTGAGTAAAAAAAAGGCGATTCGAGATGAAATTGGTGATTTAAAATTTTGCAGAATTGTTGATGAAGCTCATGATGAGTCAAAGAAGGAGCAAATGGCTATAATGTTCAGATTTGTTAACAGAGAAGGTGTTATTCAGGAGCGATTTTTTGGGCTAGTTCATATCTCAGAAACCAAGACATCAACATTGCAAGAAGGAATATATTCAGTATTATCTAATTACAATTTAGATGTCCAAAATATTCGAGGTCAAGGATACGATGGTGCTAGTAACATGCGAGGTGAGTGGAATGGACTACAAGCTTTGATTTCAAACGATTGTCCTTATGTTTATTATGTTCATTGTTCGACACGTAGATTGCAATTGACTTTAGCAGCAACATCAAGAGGAGTCATTCTTATTCAAAAGTTTTACAATCAATTGACTTTTATTGTCAATATTCTTGGTGCTTCGTGCAAGCTTAATGATGAATTTCAAATTTCCCAAGGGGAAGAGATTGAGTAGTTGACTTCAATTGATAAACTCGAGACCGGAATAGGACTTAACCAAATTGGAACCTTGTAGCGTGCTGAAGATACTCGTTGGAGTTCACACTTCAAATCTTCTAGTTTGAGAAAAAGGTTTAGCCTTGTTTGTCAGGTTCTTATAAATATAATTGATGAAAGGAAAAATGCTCAAGCAGGAGATGCAGATGAGCTTATGAGTCAATGACATCATATCAGTTTGTCTTCATCTTACATCTCATGGAACAAATCATGGAGAATACCAATGATCTTTGTATGGCACTGCAAAGTAAATCCCAAGACATTTTGAATGTCATGAGACTTGTTTCTGCTACTAAAGTATTCCTTCAAAAGTTGAGAGATGATGGATGTGATGGTATAATTATCAAGGTACATTTCTTTTGTTAGGCACATAAAATAGAGATACCAGATATGAATGCTCGTTATGTTAGAAGAGGAAGTCGAGCTCGCAAGGATGATTGGACAATTTTGCGTTATTACCAGGTAGATATATTTTGAACTAATTTCAGTTTACCCCCATCAATTTTAGGTCAATCATCATGTTAGCCCTTCTTGTTTCAATTTCATCAAAAACACCCCTCGACTCCTAATTTTCATCAGCCGTGTCCAAACCTCCGTTCTCCATCTAATTTCTCTGTCAAGTGATGACGTGGCATCAAGAAAAAAGTCAAATTCCAAAAATAACATTTTTGACCATTTTCCCTCCATATCGATATACATCTCCATTCCCATCACAACCCTCTAACCTTAGTGATTTTGGTAGGATTGAATGCAATTTGTCTATTTTGCCATTTTCAGTGGGCCCAATGACTTCAAATTTGGTTTCTTCTTAATGCCACGTCATCACACTATGGGGGAATTTGATGGAAAATAGATGGACACAACTGATGATAATTGGAAGTCGATGTGTGTTTTTGATGAAATTAAAAGAAAATAGACTAACATGATAGTCGACCTAAAATTGATAGGGGTAAACTGAAATTAGTCCATATATTATATGCTGTCATAGATTCTCAATTGCAAGAATTAAATTACCGGTTCAACGAACATTCTGTAGAACTACTTGTGTTAAGTTCAACTTTTGATCTTAGTGAAATAAAACGCTCATTCAAGACTGAAGACGTATGTCAATTGATACAAAAATTCTGCCCACAAGACTTTGTAGATTATGAGAAGCTGCAACTCATAAAACAACTTGAATTTTTTTAGTATGATTCTAAAAAACCTGAATTACGCTTTCATTATTACATTTGAAAAAAAAAAAACTGTTACTTCTTTTAAGAAAACATAAAAATAGAAGTAGGAGCAAAAATTTAAAAAAGAAAAAAAAAGAAGAAAAAAAGAAGAGCAAATTGACATGGGCGAAGCGCACGCTAAGAGGTTAGTGTATGTGAAGTCTGATGATAAATTTAGACAGCGAAAATTGTCTTTGTTCTAATATGTTCTATATGAAGAGGAGACGACCCTGAGAAGAGGATGGGATCCCTCATTAAAAGAGGTTTTTCCCTTAATGTTTTATGCATTACAAGAAAGAGAGTTTTGGGTGTCAGTACAAGTGCACGTAGAGGTAAGATAGAACTAGAAGTAAAGGTGTAGTAAAAACTGTGATTGCAGAAGAGGCGCTTGAATCCTCTCCTTGTCGCGCCATATTCTCTTTCCCCTCTCTCACATCCCCAAACCCTACTCTCCTAAATTCCCCACCACCCTTTTCTTTGAATTAATGGCCTCTCATTATCTGAATTGAAATGGAAGACCCTCTCCCCAAATCGGCTTCCGATTCCGATCACCTCGACTATCTTCCCTTGATACGACGCCTTAACCTCTTGCTCGCTCCCAAGCTGCCAAAACCCACGTGAGCTCCTTATTCTCCAGAATTGGTTCCCCTCCTTTTCGTTGTTTTGAATTGTTTGAATGCAAAGCTTTGTATTTGGGGTTTTTATGTGCAGGTCTCTCGTTCATGTTGCTCTAAAACATGAAGAAGAATCATTCTCCGAGTTTCCGGTAATTCTTCATCTCCATAAAACTTGCGTTCATCTAATTTCGATGTTCTGTGTTTTAATTTCATTGTGCATTTGTGATTATTGGGTACCGTTTTCGTTGATTTTAGTATAGTTACTCAATTTGTGCTCTAGAAGATTCTTTAGAAGTGAGTTACAGTTAGGCGATATGATTCGTAAGTAGGCAATGTACAAATAGCCCTCTATCCTTGTTAGTGAGTTGTTTGCAGCTCTTGGTGTTAAAATTTTGTGGCCGATTTTGTCTCCTTATCTTAGTGCTTGATTCGTGGTTGAACATTTTGGACTTTTTTGTGCCGTTTACAGGATGTGGTGTCTTTTCCGTGTGCTGCTAGAGAAGAGGGAGTTCAGTTATTGGAGCAAGACAGACCTCGGGATTTTGGAACTCCCAGAGGAGCTACATCTGAGCTTCTGTGCAGTAAATCTGAAGTAGATTCTTCGGCTGGTCAATGCTTACGTAATGAGGCTTGCAGCGGAAATGTGGGAATGGCTGCTATATGTGACTCCGATGGGACAAAGTTAAATAGTTTTGCTTCTGATGATCAGATTGATGGTACTAGACCTAGCATTGGTGCTACTCAACTAGAGAAAATGGATGTCGATAGTTGCACTCCACCTGAAAATCCTACACTATCAGAAGTTTCTGCTGAAGTTAAGGTTGCTTATCCTGACAACTTGTCAAGCCCATTTGGAGACGGGATGAATGGCTTCACTGGTTCTCTTGGGCAGACTGTTATGATTAAAAGTGAGATTTCCGGGCACTCTACTTATGATCATCTGGACCAGATTAGCTTGAAAGAGCGGCAAAGGATGCTACTATCAAGGTTCCGTTTTTAATTCAGTGATTTTCATGTCTTGCACAATTTTTGTTTGTCTTATCTGAAATTTAAATCACTGCATAAGCACAAAAGCATGGTACTTTACATGTTATATATACAAAGATTATCCCACACTTTGCAGAATGAGAAATATTTGTCTATGCACACTTATAAGTGATTCATTAATTTTCCTTTTTTATGGCATTTCACAGGAAACACTTCAGGTTGGAAAATTCAGTATCGGAGGTAGTTTTATTATCCTTTTATTTGATTAATATTATATGATATCTTGTTGGGACTCTTTTGGAGTGTGATAGTACTCATCTGGTATATAGCTCAATTCCTAAGGAAAGAAAAACAATGTTGATAGGCAATGGTTAGCTTAAATATCTTAACTATCTTGGTACCTATAAATGAACAAAAATCTATTACTTGGAAAGTTGCCACTGTCTCATTTCAATGCTTGATACTTGTCTTTCTATTTTAATATATCATGTGGATCAGTCCCTTTTTTTTTTGGAATGAAAAAAAGAAAAAGGGACTGATCCACATGATAAATTAAAGAAGTAGAAAGACAAGTATCAATTATTGAAATGAGACAGTCCCTTAGGAAGTGGGTGTACTTTATTACAGGATATATTTTATTACATTTTATCTCGAATTATTAAAGTGGTTCCCGCATTGCAACACAGGATATCCCTGAGGCATTCTTGGAAGATGTTATGCAACAACTTGGTGGTACTAGTATTGTTGGTGAAGAAGCTGTAATGGCTACCTTTCAGTCTTATGACACTCCTGGATCAAATGCTTCAGTTCTTTGTAGATCTATGACCAGTTCACCACAACAGAATGTTGCTGTCCCATCATCTACTAGTACTGCTAGTCCACGTTCATTTGATTTGGCTAAATCAAATGATTACAGGAAAAGTTCTGAAAGTGACAAAATATGCTCCTCTGAGAGAATTTGCCCTGCTGCCATGAAGTTAAGTCCATGTGGGGGACAAGATGATGGGCCTATAGGCACAAGTAGAGCACATTCCTCAGTCAAAATAAAGGAGGAACCTTTGGACAATAGTGACTTATCCAGTCTGGGAAGACGTGTTAGGGGTGACTTCTCTCTGAACATACTTCCTGTAAAGCAAGAACTTAGAGCTCCCAACGAATTTAGTGATGAAGTGATAGACAATATGCTGCTGCGAGATCGGATGAATCTATTGGTGTCACGAAAGGACTCTGAAGTGAGTATGTCTAAGAACTATGGATGCTTGGTTGAAATTGTGCCCTCTGCCGTTAACTGTAGCCCTATTTCCATGGAATCAGATAAGCCTGTAGGCATTAGTCGTCCAAGGAAAAGGAAAAAGACTGCCACGTAAGATGTTGTGTTATGCAGATTATTTTTCCACATACCTCTGTGCCCACTTTACTTAGGGACCGATCTTCAAACTTAATTGCAGGGATTCTGTTCAAACAGCTTTGGAGGAGGATGCTCCAGGACTCTTGCAGGTACTCCAAGTTTTTTATTTGTTCCACTTTCAGTGTCATGTGGATCAAGGCTCTTGAAATGGAAACTTGCAGGTATTAATTGACAAGGGGGTGTTGGTGGATGAAATCAAGCTTTATGGTGAGATGGAGAGTGATGAAGCTTTAGATGAATCGTTTTGTGAAGATGGCTTTTCACAGCTTGAAGCTGTGATGTCAAAGGTTTGTAAAGTAGTAATTATAATGTTTTCCTCCTGACTTTCTCTTGTTACTACCATTTGATGGTTTCTAGTGGCTATTGTGTAGAATTTTGAACTATTTCGGTGTGGAACTTCTGAAAGCATGGTCGAGGAAGATCAATGTGAAAATCATTTTTTCCACTGTTGCCATTCGATGTGCTTTCATCTTTTTGTTTCCTTAAAAAAGATGATTCTATTTTGATTAGGCTAATCCAATGTGCTTGCCTTGAGTTCGTAAGACAGAATTTAAGTTGAATGGTGTATCTAATGTTAGCTTCTTTATTGTTGGTCAGCTTTTCTCGCAGCGCCAGTCATTTTTAAAGTTTGCTCCAATACGATGCACGAAGGAATCGAGGGCTAGTTATTGCTTGGCTTCTCTATTTTCACTTGTAGAGCAGGTAATAGGTTGCTTATAACCAATCCATGAGCATGATGCTCCTTTTCATCAATTGACTCAACCCTGTATCTATTTTCAATCTGTTCATTTTTCTAGCAGGAACCGTAGGATAAGAGTCTGCTTTCAATTGTTTTTTTTTTCTTTTACAGGCCCGATATTTGCAGTTTAGAAATTGGCCTGTTGAATGGGGTTGGTGCCGAGACCTTCAATCGTTTATATTTGTCTTTGCAAGACATAATAGGTGCATGATTTAATAATTTTTACTCTAAGGTCCATGTCCCCTAATTGGGAGGATTTTGACATTTTAGAGTCACTTGACTGCAGAATTGTTCTTGAACGACCAGAATATGGCTATGCAACATACTTCTTTGAGCTAGTAGATTCACTACCAAATGAATGGCAGATCAAGCGCCTGGTGACTGCAATGAAGCTTACCAGCTGTAGCAGGCTTTCTCTAATCGAGAATAAAGCACTGACGGTAACAAATTTAGAAACTTATCCAAGATCATTAATGATATATGGCTAAAAAAATTAAGTCACTTCTTGCATGGGTTCTTATGTGTATGAGTTCATGTTATCCAGCCACTGAGGTTGCACCACAGAAAAAACATGAAAGAATTGTTTAGGGGCTAGTTAATTATTCACCTACTGCAAATTTAAGGTGTTCTCTCATAGATAATGCTTAAAACACGATATATGTACCTAGCCTACTATAGATGTGGGCATCTAAGGATCATTTTGGCCAACCTATTATCCTCTTCTTTGTGAGTGGTTTGGTAGAAATTACTTCTTTACTGTTTTCTTTTCAGTGTTTGAAAATAGTACCCACTTAAACCCTGGCACAGCACACTGTCTAGATGTGCCCACCCTCTTTATGTTTCTTTACAAGTTTTGCCACTTCAATTGTGCTTTTAAACATTACTTTTATCCTTGTATATGACTGCATTCAGTTTTGTTACTTTTATCCTGTAAACAAACACACACACACATACAGTGTACACACAATATTGCTATGGCCTATTAGTGCAACTTCTTTGTTGGGGAACAATTTGAATTTGTTTATCATTCTAGACAGTGAAATGTGTTTCATAAATATATATGATCTCATTCTTGTGCTAAAGGTTGGAGAAGACCTAAGTGAAGGTGAGGCCCAGGTTTTATTGGAATATGGTTGGGAACCCAATACTGGTCTGGGAACCATGCTTAAGTACTGCGACAGAGTTGTGCATGACAGGAAGAATGAAAGTGATGGCTCAGAGTGGAGATCAAAAATAGGGAAGATGCTGATGGATGGTTATAATGGCGGAACTCTGGTTATAACCAACATCCCAAAGAAGGTTATTGACTGCACAGATGTTCGATGCCCAGAAATCAAGTTGGAGTTCTAATTACAAGTGAGCTATGCTATACTTGTAGAGGTAGTTCTTTTTATTTCTCCCCCAAGTTCCTTACCAAATATGGTCATTTGGGTTGTATTTCTCAGTTGGTAGAGTACATACGAAAGAGATGTATCAAGTTGAAAAACACAGGAGAAAGTCATTACTAAATGTGAATCAGATGTCTTTTGATGAATGTCATGGAGCTCTTATTTCACTTTTTAGGTTTATTGGTTTCGTGTTTTGACAAAGACGTACTGAAAAATGGGTTTCTTCAGTAGTTTTCTGGATGCCAGTAGAGTATACTTGTATTATGCATGACATATGATCTCCGACGACCAAGAGAAGTGGTCTTAAGTTTAACATCCGGGTACTTCGTAACCGTTCTTTTGGTTATCTGTTGATGTACAATGGAGAAATGAACCTGTAATATCGATCATCGAGCAATAGTTGAAATCCTTGTCTTTTATGTTTTCAAATTAGTTTGTCAAAGCCAATCCCTAACATGCACTTGAACATTTTACCAGTTCCGGTGACAGTGAATCGTCATTGCCACAACCTGGCGACAGTGATTCATTTATCTGATGCACAAGCTGAACGTACATGCTGCATTTCTTCCCGACCAAACTCAGGGTGGAGTTGGTGGTGTTTCATTTATCTGCATTTCAGGGCAGCTTTTGCACGCCCGGTACCACATACGGCCTCCCCAAAACAGTGTAAACTTTACGCCGTTCGAGAAGGCCTGGACTTGTTGAATGCTCTAGATACACATTGCTACCGGTGACAGTGATTGCACTGAAGCACAAACTAGTGATCATACGCTCTTAGCTAATGGTGGATTGATTGATGATATTCAGCTACTGAATGAAAGGCCTCCCACAACTGCAGCTTAGCTACGTTCCAAGATTTGCTGATATTGGGATTGAAGCCAATAGCGGTACACTATGTGGCTCCATCAACCCCCTCCAGTATGTGCTAAACCATAACTATAAAACACCTCATTTGAGGTTTCTACTTTAATGAAAATTATCTTCGATTTAAAAGCAAAGGAATAATTCATTAAAATGTTAGGAGACTTGGAAACAGTTCGATGACACACAAGAAATGTTGGGACTAACCGGATAAGCTATTTAAGTCACAAAAACGTCGGAACATAAAATGTCTAAACTATGGAACAAGAGCCGATAAAGCCGTAAATATGCTTTCTCAAACGAATCATATAAAATTATAGACTATTTTAGTCACAACTCAATAAGGTGAATAAAACTTTTAGTTTTATTAATTTTTCAAAGATAATAGTTCTGAAAAAATTAGAATAATGCTATTCACACACCTATTTTGCTATTATGAAGCAACTTTAAGGGGCAATTTTGTAAACACAATTAAATTTATAATGTTATGAAAATGCATGAGATGTGTGAATAGTAAATTAAATTATTTGTTAATAGCACCACTTAAAAATTTACGGGAACATAATAGCTTCGATCTTGAAATTACGTTCATAATTTATTTTATTTTATTTTATTATTTTTTTGAAAAACCCAAGGGTTTGGGGTACACACGGTAACAGAGAAGTAAAACCCCAAACTGAAATAGCCCCCAAACACTGCTGCTCCTAATTTCTCAGCTTTACAGAGAGAGAGAGCCCTATTGTATCTCCGACGCGACGGCGATGAATTTCCAAGTGGTGGTCTTAGCCGGCGGGACATCCAAGGAACTCGTCCCTCTCGTCTCTAAGGTCTCTTTCTCCTTCTTCTATTTACTCCTCAGTCAATTCCATTTTCTCATCTCATACTCTCGCTATAACAATGGCAGGAGCTTCCCAAAGCTCTCCTTCCGGTGGCCAACCGGCCGGTAATCTCCTACGTTCTGGAGCTTCTCGAGCTCAGCAACCTCAAGGATATCATTGTTGTACGTTTCCTTCTTCTTTCTCTAATCTATTTCTTGGATGCTCTCTTTTCGATTGTTCACGATTGCTGTGGCTTTAGTTTATTTTGTTTTCTGCTGACGTTTTTAGGCGGTTGAAGGCAAAGAAGCGCATCATTGCGTTGAGCACTGGATTCTAGAGGCTTATATGGATCGATTACGTATCAAGGTATGTTGCAAGGCTCTGGTTTACTATTTCTGTATTCGTGTCGAATGCATCGGAATATCGGATTGTGATTCTGCGAATGAGTGCACTTTGTGAGTGTTTTTAGCTTAATGAACAATTGAATGTCTTGCAATTAGGGAAAATGTCCTTGGAGTTCTAAGTCGGTTGAGCTTAGGAAATTAGACTAAGAATACGAGAGAGAGCAGCATATAGTGGAATTATGGAAGTTGATAAACCATAGTATATATTAAGTGCGCCTTGAATCAATAGGAGTGTAATACTGTGAAGGACCATAAAGGGGCATGGTTATTGACAAATCATGGCAGCTGTTTTGTTTTTTTTTGGCGAAAGAAACATGGAGAGAAATACATTTGGAATTTCCACACTAATGTGACCTAGCTATGATGCATTCGTTTCTGTTCTCCCAAATGATACCGAGATGCTCATTTAACTCTAGGAAGCAACTACGTCTTCATCTATGGAGGACAACACCAGGCTATTTATTAAGCCATCCCAAGTCCAATCTGTTGAGCAATTGGAAGTATCATATGCTAACATATGAGTCCTGTGTTATGTGCCTTGGGGATATAAGTCTCTATTTGATCAGCTATAAGAATAATGTCATACACCATAGCCTGCTAGCCTCCATTCGCTTAATTTCTTTTAAATGATTGCTTAGCATGCACACTTCCAGGCTGCTTAAGTGCTTCAGTCTTTTCCATCACATTAACATTGAAAACTCCCGATTAGTGGTGGATAATGCTGCCCCCAAAGTTTAGTATAGGACTACACTTCCACAATGCAACATACTCGGTGCATCCCTCTGCTGTATTTTATGCTTTAGAGTTTGTTTCTTATAATGAAAAGTTAAAAAAATATATAAAAAAGAAGGCCTGCTCTGAGGAGTATTGTGGGAATGGGTTTTTTTGGACTTGAGGAGTAGCTCTTCTTTTGTCATTCTTTCAGATTGGAATGTAGAGGTTAGTTTTGTTTCATTGTAGTTGGAATTGCTGTTTGTGTTTGCAGTGTAATTGGACTTGAGGAATGGACTACTTCTGTCATTCTTTCACAAACCATCAAATACGTAGTAATACCCCTGTTTTTGGGTATTACTACGCATTTCATGGTTTGTGCCACTAAGACACTGAATATATTTTGTGCATTTGTTTGATGCTACAGGACTAGTGATTCTGGTTTTAGAGTATGTTGCTCTATGCTCCTCCCACTTTCTTCTTTGCATGCAAGCCTAGGTTTATTGTGATCCTTCTATTTCTCTAGTTCTATCTACTGCTTCAGTTGTCAAAAGCTGGATGCATTTCTTGTAGGCATGGAATGTAATTGTTAACAAAATCATATATAAATGATATGATACTGAGCAACCTGTTTATAACAGGTTGAAAGAGTTCCTGATGATGTTGGAACAGCTGGTGCACTTCGGGCCGTTGCTCACCTCCTGACTGCAAAGGACATTTTGGTTAGCATCTATGTCCTTTATAATGTTTTCACCTCTTAAGTGTCTCTTCATAAAGAAGTCAAGTCTTGTTGTTGGTGCAGGTTGTAAGTGGTGATATTGTCTCTGATGTTCCTCCTGGTGCGGTAGCTGCTGCTCATAGACGTCATGATGCAGTAGTAACAACGATGCTTTGCCCTGCTCCTGTAAGTAGACCTTCAGACTCTGGGTCCTCTATTGCAAAAGACAAAGCCAAGAAACCCGGGCATTACAATAGAATTGGGCTGGATCCCACAAAACAGTTTTTGCTGTACATCACAACCGGTTAGAATTTTCTTACAGTTTTTTTATTTTTTTATTTTTAGTTTGTTTAGCAGTTAACATGATATGTTCATCTATTTTACCAGGAGCGGAACTTGAGAAAGATATGCGAATTCAGAAGAGTATACTTCGTGCAGTTGGTCAGGTAAAAGGGTGTTTTTTTTTTTGGCTTAATGTCAGTACTCACAATCACAAGTTCAAATGACTTTCTAAAATTATGCTCTCTGGTCTTAGCCTCTTATGTATCATCCTAAGTCCTCCCAATAGAGTTTCAAAAGCTTTTATTTGGTTTTTATACTTTAATTACATCACTGCCGCTTAATTGAAACTTTAGTAGCTGATACGAGTAGAATATTCTGAGGATTGCATACAAGCATGGACAAATATGATTTCTTAACAACATTGACTTCTCGCTGTTTTGTTGTCTAGAAAGTTCCTGTGAAGTTTTTAATATCTCATTTAGTGAAGTTTTTAATCCTAATAGATTTTGTTTATCCTGTGTAGATGGAAATTCGATCAGATCTCATGGATGCTCATTTATACGCATTCAAAAGGTTTCACCCTCTCTCGGCTGTTCTAAATGGATGTTGTTTAATGTACAAAATTGATGGTTTTAGATTCTAAATTTACTTTCACATGCCTTCCCAGGTCTGTTCTGCAGGAAGTTCTAAACCAAAAGGATAAATTTCAGAGTTTAAAGCAGGATGTATTACCTTACCTTGTTCGTACACAGCTGGTTAGTTTAGTGATGTTGCTTACTATTCCCTAACAAAATAAGTATATTTTCCGACTGGTTGTTTTTTCTTATGCATACATAGAGTTCGGAGGTGGTGTTAAATGGCGTACAACAACCAGAAGAAAATGGAAATGAAAAGGCTAGTTACCAAAACAACCAAGAAATGCTATCTCAAGTCTTGTGTAATTCATCCACTGCAAGTTTCCATGAGCTCTATGCATTAGGTCCTAAAGGCTCCATTCCTGTTCGAAGAACCCATAAATGCTGTGTTTATATTGCCAGCAACAGCAAGTACTGTATGCGGTTGGATTCCATTCAGGCATTCAACGACATTAATCGAGATGTGAGTTTGTGTTTAGAGGTTTTGTTGTGGGCTTGTTTCAATGAGAATTATCTGTTCTACCTCTCCATCTATGGATGTTCAAATTTGTGGATGTTATTTTTTTTCTGCAGGTTATAGGAGATGCTAGTCATCTGTCTGGGTATTCCTTCTCTGCCCACAATAACATCATCCACCCGTCAGCAGAACTTGGATCAAAAACAACTGTGAGCCCCGCTTTCCACTTACCGAAACTTATAGTACCAAATAGCATCAAATCTGACTTGTGTAACCACAGATTATCTGATTTCCATGTTATGAGCATTGCTATTACTGATCTGTTGGTGGATTTTTAGGTTGGACCACATTGTATGTTGGGTGAAGCTTCAATTATGGGCGACAAATGTAGTGTTAAACGGTCTGTAATTGGCCGTCACTGCCGGATAGGTTCTAATGTGAAGGTAAGATGATTTGTTCATTTGTGGACTGTTGATTCCAGATTTGCACTTCTAGGGGTCAATTATCCTTCACCAATTGTATTTTGGTTGTAGATAATTGTCAATTAAATATTTTTTTTTTTACTTCCCACAGGTTGTAAATTCTGTTGTTATGAATCATGTTACTATTGCCGATGGTTGTACAATCCAAAATTCAGTTATTTGCAGCAATGTACAGCTCCAAGAACGTGTTGTACTGAAAGATTGTCAAGTAAGTAATCAGGATCTATTCCTTGTTATACCCTTCGCCTTTACATATGTAGTGGCTGGCATCTCAAAGTATGTTTTGTATCTCAGGTTGGTGCAAATTTTGTTGTTACCACTGGGAGTGAGTGCAAAGGGGAGGCGTTGGCCAAGAAAGAAAAATGAGTACGAGGACTCCCTACTCAGGGAAATGCCGATGACGATTTCACAATTTGTCCTGTGTTTCAATAGATTGGAATAGATTTTGTTGCGACTGATAAAGGTAAAGAACTGGGCAGGATGATCTTTAGGAGTAGCTTTTAGTCGTGATCCATCTGATTTTTTGTCTTCACTGTCATCTGTTCTATTCCTTTTATTGACAAATTGAGAGAAGCATGTAAACCGGTTAAACAGTTCAAAGTGACCACCTCAATGAGGTATTGTGAAGGACCTTTTCATGATCCAAACAAATGTTGCATGTCCAAGTAATGCATCAATCTGTTATCAACTTCAGTGCTTTGGTGAAGAGTTGAAAATATATCAATCCCGAATTTTTTTTCAAAGAATTTGCAAACTACTCTACAGAATTCCTTTCCCAGGGAGAAATCCTGACACAAACTAGAACCAATTAAGCACACTAGAGCTTTAGCAGGCCCAGGTAATGAAGCATCGAGTGCAACTCAGCATCAGCAATCGAGCACCGGATCAGAGTTAGACATGAGTGATGTTCTTTAGCGAAACAAACCGGTACTTATCAGCCAAAACGCAAGCAAAGTTATAATCTTTCCAAACACTTACATTCTTCCTCTGATAAGATACAGCATAGTAATATTGTTAAATGGAAGAACATATCAGAATTCCAAGTCTGTTAATCTAACGGAAGAACAGATAAGAAAAGTGATGCAATACCCCATTGAGGAAAGAATTAACAAACTAAGAAAACCAAGAAAAAGTAACACAAATGAATCGTATGATTATAAATATAATAAAAGAGTTGCAGCATAGACAAGCTATTGGAACCTAAAAACTTGAAGAACATCAATGACAAGAATTAGAAACTGAAAACCTCAAAGACTACTTTTACTTTTTTTTTTCCTGATCGAGTAACACTAGAAGACTACCTAGCTAAGTTTAAGAAGATAAAAACGAATCGACTTTGGCATTGTCCTTGTTAGAGAGGAACTTCATGCATATGGGTGCTCGGACATTGGCAAGAGATAGTATGGCAGCTGGAATACCCCACATAGACTCGCCGCAAATCAAACCGGATGCAACTGCCGGTCCTAACTCCTCAGCCTGTTGTTTGTTCATTATCTTCCAGACGAAGAGGATTAAGCTTCCCACACACATGTCAATCACGAAGTAGGAGCCGAGATAGAATGGGATCGCCATGGCCATTGCGTTTGGAACAAATCTGTAGATCTTGTACTTGGTCTCGTAACGCTTCAAAAGCTCGGTTGCTACGTTAATGGCAATGGCAAGTGCGAAAAAGGAAAGTGCAAGTGCAAAACAGTGTTTAGGTAGTGAGCCAATGCCCTCAACTCCGAGGAGTGCAATGCCACGGTACACTTGGCCAAAGGGTGCAGGATATGGTCCTTTGGGATCGCCAACCGGGTAAGCTTTGTAGAAGAACCAGAATATCAAAGGTGACATGACACATCCCATGGCTGTCCCGAGAACTTGGCTAAGGAACATTGATCGAGGAGAAGAAAGAGTAAGGAATCCAGTCTTGAAGTCTTGCATGAGGTCCGAGGCTGTCGAAACAATACTCATCGTGACACCACAAGAAGCCAGCCCAGCAATCACACCACCTTCTTTCTCGCCAACAAGAGCACTGACGATTAGGATAGCGATTTTGCCATAGTTGGAGGCAAGGGACCAATCTGTGAGGCCGCAGCCATAGGCATTGCAGAAGGCCAGAACCGGAGCAATGATGTAACCTATCGCAACATGATACCATTTTAATTGGTGGAATAAAAAAGGAAGGCAAATAGTTGATGCGGCTGCACAACATATATAGCCAGTGGGAGAAAAGCATGTTGGAAATTCATCTTTGTGGAAGAAATCAGTTCTTCGTTTCTCGTCGTAGTTCGCACTCATGAGCTCAGTTTCTGTTGATGAGGGCACTCCGCCAGATTCCATTAGTTCCATTTCAGATGATAATTTCTTTTCCTCTGGTTTATTGCTTCGGAGACTTCTAATGAGAACGAAAGCCATATAACCTGCATGGTACAGGACATGGTATAGACCATCACCAAGTATCATGCCTATTGAGATAAACACCCTGTAACCTTGGATTCCATGAAGACTACTTGCCGAAAGATGAGCACCATACCAGTTACCTTTCTGTTTTTCGATCAAAGGCCACATGATGCCCCATGATATCACAGCTCCAACGAGCATGGATATGTTCACCATGTAATTGGTGATCATTCCACAACCAATATATGTCATTGAGAAGTCGAAGTAAAACCTTTGCTTGTACGCTTTGAGACCAAAAGTTGGAAAGTTAGCAAAGCCACAGCCATCGTCAGCATTGAAAAACCACTGAACAAAAGACCAGAGAAAGCTGCCGCCGCCGAACATGAAGAGAGCGAAAACCTGTCTGGCTGCCACCTTAGCTCCTTTTGGGGTGTGGAAGCTGTTGATGAGGTGCGCTGTTGCGGTTCCACTTGGGTAGGTTAGTTTTCTATCGATAATCATCATCTTTCTCAAGGCTATGATAGAAAACAGCCCAACGAAGCTGACTAAGAAGAGATACCCTGTCATCCACGGAATCGCAAGCTTCTTGATGTTGATTAGAGTGTTGCCTGCATCTGCCTGAGCAGCTACCAGAGGGCTCATTCCTAGTAAGTAACTTCCAATGCCACTGCTGAAGGCTATCCCAGAGGAGGCCACAACGCATGTTTGAACCACTGTGTTTTCTTGACGGGTGAAAGGCTGCTTCAACAGACCAAACTTTTGAAGCAAGGCAGTGTATACTTTGAGCAGTGCGAATCCCAGCAGCCCCGCCGCGACGTTCAAAGATGGTATTATACCAGTGGTGAGATTGAGCTTGCACACGATGAAGTTGAAGACGATGCTAAGAAGAAAGCCTGTGACCATAGACCTTATAGTTATTTGCTTGGTCCATGGCGGCACCTCTGTGTCTTCGAAGGCCTTCTCGATCGAGTCGTCAGCCTCAACCTTTTGGTTTCCATCTTGATAATTGTCGAAATCGTCTGTCTCCATGATCGATATCAACCAAGCCCTTAATTTCTCTCTTTTAAGTAGGCCGGATGTGAGATTTTCAGATGTTGTGGACAATGCTGTGAACAGGCCTTGTATTTATATCGCAATTATCTGACTACATTTAGTACGGATTAGGAGTCTTGGTTAGAAAAGGAGTAGAAATACATTTAAAAATATATACAAATACGCATCAAAATATTTGATGCAGACCTCCATTCTTCTCAAATCACGTATATCTTATATATGTTTTCCTCGATCTCTTTCTTGAGTTCTTTCTTTACGATTATGCATATATATATGTGTATATATACATATATATATGTGTATATATGTGTATATACATATATATATGTGTATATATACATATATATACACAGTCCCTATCCAGAGCGAAGCTTCGCTCTGGAAATAACGTGCGAAGGTCCTTATTTGACTCACTTTTCGGTCATATTTTTCGATCATACCTGGTCAGTGTCTAGATACATATCGTATGATCATTCTTACAAAGTTTCATCCAATTTGGTGACCGTTTAAGCCTCCATAATCTTGATTTACTCCAACGGTTCTACTTGGACAGATTTTGTTCTATTGATTTATTTTATCTGATTCGGTGTGCAAACGATCACTAAATTGGATGAAACTTTGTAAGAATGATCATACGATATGTATCTAGACACTGACCGGGTATGATCGAAAAATATGACCGAAAAATGAGTCAAATAAGGACCTTCGCACGTTAATTCCAGAGCGAAGCTTCGCTCTGGATAGAGACTATATATATATATATATATATATATATATACATGGCTCTTCCACTAAGGGATCTTTTTTTTGACATATATGAGAGATGGGGGATTACACTAACTTTTCGATCACAAAATCACATCTCCACCGTTCAATATGTAGTTCTATATGAGTAGATCACTTCTACAAATTTTCAGAAATTTTGGTAATCGTTAAGGCATTCAAAACTACGATTTATAAGCATGTAACGGTTCATGTTTGACAGATTTGGTTCGTTCATTGATTTAATCTTGTTCGACACCTTAACGATCATCAAATTGGTTGAAAATTTGCAGAATTGATCTATATATAAGGACCAACAAACTGAACGGTCGAGATTCAAAAATATAATCGAAAAGTTGGTGTAATTCCCCATCCCTCATATAAACAAAAAAAAGGATCCCTTAGTGAAAATGCCCTGTGTGTATATATATATATATATATATATAAGATTACATTGGAAGCCAAAAATAAAATAAAAATAAGAACGAACAATCTCATCACACTGTATAACCACCTTGTTGAAGATTGAAGTGATTCTCAAATCTGATTTGAAATATGTAGAGATTTTTTTTTCTCCGATGTAAAGATGTAGAGAATTGTTGTTGTTTAAATTTTATAGATTTTAGTTTAATATTATATTTTCACAAAAATTTTTGATTGTGGGGTTAATATTGGAATATTTAGTTTAAAATTGAAATGTGGGGTGAACAAAGTATTTGGTGGGGTGGCAATAGCCATACCCATTTTACATGACCAATTATGTTATTAAATGATTTTCTTTTTTCAATGTTTTGACCCTCGATCGACACTCCCAAAAATACATATATTGTCCTGAAAAAAAAGAAGAAGAAGAAGATAAGGGCACGTTGGTATTGTTTTGAAAAAATGTTTTCTGTATTACAAATCCTAAAACTACGGGAGAATGCGTTCGGTGGATTAGATTCCTAATACAACAAAAACTCTATCTTGAATACAGAGTCAGTTTTACACTATCTTTTCCAAAACGAGATAAACACGTATCCACTATTCTTTAAAAACAGAATCACGAATTTGTGAGAACGCGGGATGCTGATTTTGCGTAAAAGAGAACGGCGGGGACTACAAGAAATCTCGTCCTAGGCGACGGAAACAACTCGTCGCCTAAGACGAACTATTCGTCGCCTAAGATCCTAAGAGACGAATTATCCGTCGTTTAAGTTCCGCCGCCTAAGTGTCGTGAGGTAGACACTCACGCGACGGAACTGAAGTTAGTCGTTGACTAAGATCGATCAAACCCGACGAACTCTTACATGCCTTGTCGACAAACTGATTCGTCGACAAATGTCTCTGTCGATAAAATTTTTTTGTCGGAAATGTTCTTAGCCGACGAATATGAAATTCTTTTTAGCCGACGGAACTGCGTCGGTATATATGTTTACCGACGAATATTGCGTCGTTCTTAGGCGACGGAAAATTCGTTGGTAGAATTGTAATCCGACCAATGCCTAACAGTTCTTAGTCGACGATTAATCTTTATATTCGTCGGATAGGTTGTATATCTTACGCGACGAAAGTCACTTTTTCCGTCGCCTAGGTATTTTATCTTGGTAGACGAATGTTACTATTTCCGTCGCTTGGGTTGTTTATCTTGTGTGATAAAGGTTACTATTCCGTCGCCAAAGATAAATATCTTGGGCGACGAATGTTACTGTTTCCGTCGCCCAAGATATTTACCTTGGGCGACGAAGGTTATTGTTTCCGTCGACTAAGATATTT
Source organism: Fragaria nilgerrensis (assembly GCA_010134655.1). Lineage (NCBI taxonomy): Eukaryota > Viridiplantae > Streptophyta > Magnoliopsida > Rosales > Rosaceae > Fragaria > Fragaria nilgerrensis. Next base: position 164,128 of record WPAB01000091.1, on the reverse strand, counting down.
TATTTATGGTGAAAAAACACTGAATTTTTTTTTTACCTTATTCACTGTTTCTGAAAATTACAAATCAGTAACAATAATCAAATACATACATATAGATATATTGATCATTATACAGTAACAATATATACCGGAAGCAATGGATTTGGACCATTTTTCATATATTGATCATAGATGGACAAATATTATTCATATATACATACAAAATAATTAATGAATTAACTAGGTAGAAAATTGTTCATACAATCTAGCTAAACTATGAATGAAGTACTACAAAATCAATAATGCCAAGGGGCACTGTTGTCCAATCCTACACGTTGTCGCCTCTATCATCACTGTTTTGTGAGGAAACTTGTCGAGGAGGAGAAGATTGAGGAGGAGAAAATTGTGGAGGAGGAGGTGGCATACCTAGGTGCGCATATATGGCTGCAACTTGGGACTGCACAACACTATACATAGACTCGGCACGTAGGGCACGCTGTTGGACCTCTTGGAATTGCTGTTGGGCACACTGTTGGACCTCTTGGAACGGCTGCTGGGCACGCTCCTCTGATTCCTTTAGTCTCTGCTCATAGTGCTCCTGCACCTCTTAGAGTTGCTGCTCATCAACTCTAGGAGGACGACTACATGAAGTGGAACCATTTGAAGAAAGGCTCAAGTCTCGCTCGCCTCCTCGTCCCATTCCTCTGATCTCTTTTCCTTTTCGAGTTTTGAGCACCTTATCCAACACCTCAATTTGTTGGGATTGAACACTTTCCATAATCTCCTCCTCCGTCGCGTCAGGGTATTGTTCCTTAAATGCATCCTTTTGTTTATTGACCTCATCAACCATGTCATTCTGCATTTAAAATACATCAATTAATAAACAAAACATGCAGCTCAACATTTCCATAATAAAGTTTACTGGTTGCATAATAAACAGGGAATAAGCTACTGGGGGTTAGTAAACCCATTAAGCCAAGTAGAAGTTTATTTTCTCCCAGGGGGTCAGTAAACTTGCAATTCATTATCTCCCTTTCAATTTCATGGCCACAACACACAACAGATACCCTAATAAACAACTTTACTGCTCCTTAGTAAACCCAGTAGAAGTTTACTGCCCCCCAGTAAACTTCTACTAGGGGGCAGTAAACTTGCAATTCATTATCTCCCTTTCAGTTTCATGGCCACAACACACAACAAATACCCTAATAAACAACTTTACAGCTCCCTAGTAAACCCAGTAGAAGTTTACTGCCCCCAGTAAACTTCTACTAGTAAACTTATACTGGGGCTCAGTAAACTTGCAATTCATTATCTCCCTTTCAGTTTCATGGCCACAACACATAACAGATACCCTAATAAACAACTTTACTGCTCCCTAGTAAACCCAGTAGAAGTTTACTGCCCCTAGTAAACTTATACTTGGGGTCAGTAAACTTGCAATTTATTATCTCCCTTTCAGTTTCATGGCCATAACACACAACAGATACCCTAATAAACAACTTTATTGCTCCTTAGTAAAACCTGTAGAAGTTTACTGCCCCCTAGTAAACTTCTACTGGGAATCAGTAAACTTGCAATTCATTATCTCCCTTTCAGTTTCATGGCCACAACAGATACCCTAATAAACAACTTTATTGCTCCCTAAAACTATACATCTTAATTAATGACAATGATAATAACACTTTTTTGTTTTGTTTTGGAAGAAGCAGGAAAACATGACATTCTAATTGGACAGTGCCTACATTCAACTTAATGGTCTCATATATATACCAATAGCCGGATTTACACATGCTTGAACCATTTGCTAAGCTTACATTCTAGTAAAAGAAAAGACATTTACATATTTCTTGGTTGTATCTTCATCACTGGCCCTGACATAGGTCTTTTCAAAACCTTTGATAATTGGAAGTTGCTCGCCTTGTATTCTGAGTTCCTCCATTGTGTAGATGATAGAAGAAGACCCCGTGTGGTGGTGCATAGTCTTCTCCCCACGGTTCCGCTTGTTTGCCAATGAGAGTCTCTAATACACGAAAAAATATTAAATAGATTGTTCTAACATCTTGAACATTTCACATTTCAAGTTATAAATACATAACTATACATGAATGAGCTAATAATAAAATACAAGGGAAACAATGAAGGTAATTAAAAAAAATCACTTTGAAAGCATCTGACTCGAAGTGCTCACATAGAAACTCCCACTGGTCCTCTCTCCCAATGAAATCTACTGGCATGCCAGAGGGCCCTTCCTTCAGATAAGCTTTGTGACATTGGTACTTCCAGTCCTTGTACCTCTCATGTGCCCTCTTCAGTATCCAATTGAACATTGGCTCATTATTTTCATCCCACTCGTACTTCGGCTAATTAAGAAATAAAAAAAAATTTCCATGTTAAGCACTGAAAAATAAAATAAAATAAATTAATACACCCAATTACTATCACAAAACACATCTTTGAATTCACATCAACACACAATATTTTATACACATTCAATCATACTTTACACATATCCATAACATTTTCACTTTATAAGAAAACTCAGTCTTATGCAAACATATCCTTAGACATGAAATTTTATCAATAGAGAGATGTCAATTCAGTCAGTTCATGTCTTCCAATTACATAAGCAATCATATATATGTTATCAAACAAATATAATTAAGTAAATTTACTTTTCATATACTTTTCAATTACTTACGGACATTGCATTCCACACCTTCGACTTCTCAGTCTGATCAAGGTCGTAGAACGTGCTTGCCCTCATTCCCACCAGGCTCCGTATGGCGCAACCGATATCATGTGCCACCAAGTTGTTTATCCCCCTCACGCTAGGGCCTTTTACACGGGGGCAATACTCCAGCTTGATCTTCTACCCAGTTTCTTGAACGATATCCTCCGCCTTCTTTCCAGAACAAAAACCCCGCTTCTTTTTCGGGGCCGGAGCTACAATTAACATGTGAAAATACAAGAGGATATCTGTTGTGTGTAAGTGGCATGAAAATGAAAGAGAAATATTGTACTGAAAGTTTATTGACCCCTAGTAGAAGTTTAGTGGGGGACAGTAAATTAATACACTTACCTGTTGGGCTTCTAACTTTTATTCGAGTGCTGCCGACAATGTGTCTTGCAAATTCAAGTGCGGTTGATGTCTCGGGTGTGGTTACAGACGCCGATTGAGATCCCGTTGAACAACTGTCAACTATAGGGCGCCGCACGATCAAGGGAGGAGCCCCTGGTGGTACTGTCTCAGCCGGCATGGGTTTAGGATGGCTTCTACTGCTAGCTGAGCCGACGCTCTGCCGTATTGACTCCATCAAAGCACTGGCCTGAGTGGCTCGGCCCTTCCTCTTCCCCATGATCACCATATCTTGCACATGAATAACACACAATTGTTAGTAAATGAGTGAGTAATAGATAAAGATTATGAAAAATAGTCCATAGAAAAACATACAGGTTGATCAAACCACTTGTATTTCTTCACTTTTTTAAATTTTTTTTAAGACTTGATGCATTGGTGATACAGAAAACACTAACAAAAGCTGTGAACCTCTTAAGCAGAAGATACAATGTGATATTGGTAATTTTTTTTTGGATAATTAAAAAAATAAAAATAAATAATAATGAAACACGATCAACGAATTCATTTACGATTCAGAAGTAACAAGCAAGATCCATCTGAGAAGAGAGAGAATACGGACCTGCATAAGGAGCGGCGGTGAGAAGGTGAGAGCAGAGAGATCGAAGCGGCAGGTGGATGTGGTGGCGATGAGTGGAGGAGGTGGGTGGATGCGCGCACTTTAATCGGTTGCCGATGCGTGGATGGGGTCTGGTGGCGCAGCTCTGGTGGGATTTGGGAATTGTGGGTGTGAATTTAGGGATTGTGGATTGCGCGAGAAAGTTAGTATAGGTTTTAAATTAGGTTTCGTCGCCTAAGACAAATATTCGTGTCTTAATTAATACGAAATTTCAGGGAAAAAAAAAGGCGCAAAATTCACCCGCCTAATATTTCAGGCTCCTAGACGACTGAAAATACATTTTCCGTCGCATTGGTTTTCCAAGCCGACGGCTTATACAATTTTCGTCGCCTAAGTAACATAAAATTTTAAAAATGGGACTAATATTTCGGGTATCCTAAGCGACGGAAACTCCACTTTTTGTCGCCGCCTTAGGAGTACTAAGGCGACGAATTATTCAAATTCTGTCGACTAAGTATTTTTAAAAATTTCCAGAATTTTATTATATTTGCATCCGAGCATTTTCGTGTAACTTTTCAAACTAAACCCAACTATAACTCCACGTAAGTATTCGTACTTAAAAAAACATACATATATATATATATATGCATTTTAAAAATTACAATGGAAATTTGCATGAATATTATATAATTAATGCTTTGATAGACGTACGTACGTGATTAATTATAAATTTAAAAATACATATGATAATCAGAGTCGTCCGAATAATCATAATATATACTAATCGTACAATAATCGTATATATACTAATCGTACGCATGATAATCTGAGTCGTCTGAATCATCATCCTCCTCAGTTTGGTCAGAATACTCATCATCCTCTATGTATTCGTCATCTAAGAAGTCGTCGTCATCATGATTGGGGTTGCGACGTTGTAGCGAGTTCAGTTCAAATGGTGTAATTGGAAGGTAACATATGATAGCCGGAACGTGTTGGTTGTTGACATAAATATCATCAGTATCAGGGGCTACATGTGGAGAATCCTCTTGATATGGTTCATTCGGTTGATCAGTTGTTATTGGTTCACTGGGCCCACTCTCATCATCCCCTCCCAGTGTAGCTGCACTCCAAATATTCCTGTGTGACATCACCTGCACCACTTTCCAACCCTCACCCATAGCCGGATCATCAAGATAAAACACTTGTTTCACCATGGTGGCAAGAATAAACGGCTCATTCTCATACCATACACTGTTTGAGTCCACTAATAACAAGCCACGATCCAGAATTGTACTCCTCCGTCTGGTTGGGTCAGTATTGAACCATTTGCACTTGAACAACACGACTGACATACGGTTGCCGTAGATTAGTTCGATGACACTAACAAGAACCCCGTAGTAGTTGAAACTCAGACCCTCAACCATGACTCCATTGTTTTGGGTGACATGGCCTTCATCTCGTTTTGACGTCACAAACTTAACACCGTTCACAAAACATCCAGCACAAACTCTGTGGCTTTGGGGTCCTCCAGCCAATAAGTGCAACTTCGAGTCGTAAGAAGCAGGAAACTGCTGTTGAATGTGCATCATGTGTAACAATTTTAAGAGCAACGTTGTTACATTATGTAACATAAAAAAGCAACATATATTTAATTTATGTAACATCATATATAGAGATCGATAGAAAGGTACCCAAATAGGGAAGTAATCAGGAAAATCTCTCTTGTGTATGACTTCGTTACCATACTGCCTTTCCAAATGGGACTTGAAGTATCGCTCGACTTCTCCGCAATGTTGAAGGACAGACCAATGAGCCTATTTGATCTCATCATTACTTAATCTTTCAGAATTACTTAACCTGTCGTACGGTTCAACATCGTTGGAAACAACTGATAGATTGAATTGCTGGCTACTACCCGCTCCAGATGATTCCCTCACTATGTCTTCATCATTGAGATATGCGCTGCAGTAAGTTACGCACTCAGCCTAAATGTATGCCGCTGTGATCGACCCTTCAGGGAAACGTTTGTTTTTGTTCTTCTTCTTGAAATCCCCCAGTTGCCTGCAAAACAAATATGCAATTCTTACAATAAATATTTAAAATACCATTTGAACTTAATTTGAAAGGATGATTAATTAGAATAAATATGAGTACATACCTCTCATTTGGATAGCACCAGGTATACTGTACCGGAGCAGTAAGCAACACTTGTTCGGGAAGGTGGATCATGAGGTGAATCATGATGTCAAAGAAAGTTGGGGGAAAGATCCTCTCTAGCTTGCACATGATGTACACAATGTCTTCTTGCAATGACCGAACATCAGACTTTTTAAGCTCTTTAGCGCATATCCTCTGAAAGAACTTGGACAAAGTCACTAGCGTGTCAACCACATCACTCTGCAAATACGGTCTAATTACCACGGGAAGAAGACGTTGCAGCAAAACATGACAGTCATGAGTCTTCAACCTAGTAATCTTATTTTCCCCCATCTTAACACATCGAGCGATATTTCCTGCATACCCGTGAGGATACTTAACGTTTTCAAACCACTAAAACACTTCCGCCTTCTTTTGAGGATGGACTGTGTAGCCTGCTTTCGGTATTATGGTTTTTTTTGTTTTTTTGTTCTCTAGTAGCCATTGCAGGAGGTGTATACCCATTTTCTGAAGATCAACACGGGCTTTGGGGGTGTCCTTGTTCTTATGTTTGAGATTCAAAATTGTTTCAAGAACGCTGTCACAAACATTCTTCTCTATGTGCATGATGTCTAAATTGTGTCTGATTTTCAAGGTCGACCAGTAAGGCAATTCAAATAATACACTTTTGTGCGTCTAATACTTAAACTCATCAGGCGTGGGAGGATTCAAGTCCATTACTTCTTTACTGGTGCTCAAATATCCGAACCAGTGCTGGTTAAGCCTCTCCAAAATCTACTCACCAGACCTCCCCGGGGGTTTCAGAGTATGGTCCTCAGTCCCATCAAATGCCTCAGCATCCCACCGCCACTCGTGATCCTCGTCAAGATGTCTACGAGAACCCAAGAAACAAATTTTGTCAGCGTGGCGACTAGAATTGACGTCATCTAAGTATACTGGGCAAGTCTTGTACCCCTTAGTTTGTTGGCCAAACAACATCCTGTAAGCTAGAAAATCACTGATGGTTCAAATAACAGCTGCTTTCATCATTAATGAAGTTTGACCATGCCTGTCAAAAGTAGGAAGTCCATTTTCCCATAACTCATGCAGCTCGTCAATTAATGGTCTCATGTACACATCTAAACACTTTCCTGGAGAATACGGCCCAGGTACCATAAACGTAAGAAAATTGTAGTCCTTCCTCATACACATGTTGGGAGGTAGATTGTACGGAAATACTATCACAAGCCAAATGCTGCAAGACAAATTCATGTTTCCAGTAGGATTGAATCCGTCTGTTGCAAGTCCGAGTCTGACATTTCGACAATCTCCAGCAAATTCGAGAGAAGAACGGTTAAAGTGCTTCCAAGCCTCCTCGTCTGCGGGGTGTGTGAAATTATCCGGATCTATCCTCTCCTCTCCCTAATGCCTTGCCTGGTGCCATCTCATATGGTTGGCCATATGTGAAGACATGTACAGACGCTGCAGACGAGAACCCAACGAGAAGTAATGAAGAACCTTCCTAGGAATGGGCCGGTTTTTCTGTTTAGATGAAGTGGAAGCAGCATACCTTGGCTCGTAGGAGTGTGGGCACTCAACTTCATCCTTGTTGTCTTTGTAATACAAGATGCAGTTATTGACGCAAGTGTCTATCTTCGAAATTTTCCGGACAACTATTACCTTTGGGAAACACTTTCTAAATAAGTGCAATATCCTCATCAAAACATATGTTAGTCTTTCCCCGCTTGTTTTTTATCTGCATGTGCTCCATGACGGTACCCAACACAGTATGCTCACTACCAGGATACAATGGGGTTTGTACTTCCCGTACAAGCCTGTTGTACTTATCATAATCACTACTGTAGTCAACGTGGGAGACATTAGGGAAGGTGTCATGGGCGTTGTCATAAACAAAATTTTGCTGATATCCTGAGACGGTGAACGGGAAGGCATCGTTTAAGAGGTTCATCACAGCAGGGTGCCCGTAACTAGCATTCGAAGATCCTGCCTGCTGATTATGTTGTGCTTGAATTTATGCAAGTGTAGGCATTTGAACTTGATTTTCGCCGTGCCATGTCCATGTGGTATAACTAGGACAAATACCATTTAGTGCCAAGTGAGAATACATGTCTTCATATGTTACTGATTTCCGATTGAGACATTTGTTGCACGGACATATGTGAATAACTTTGTCTGGAGGACTATGTAGACGCACGAACTCAAGAAAATCAAAAATGCTTCTCATATAAACTAGGGACCCCCTCCCTAATTACATCCAGCTCTTGTCCATGTTGTACACTATAATAACAGGAAACAAAAATATATAATCAAAAAATCGTGAATAAATAAACGGAAATATATATATATACACACTTTGTTGGGAAAATGAACATTTACTCAAAAACAAGGATTTTAAAGTCCATTTTAATGAAAAAACTGTTGAGTAACCCATATTAATGTTTTAACGCCTCTAACAATTAATATTATACTCTTATTGCATTAATTAATTACACGTTCTCTCTCATGTTCAAAAAAAAAAAAACAAAAAAAATTAACACGTTCTCCCAGACTCCCACTCTCCACGATCAACTGAACTCTCAGCTCTCTCACTCTCTCTATCTCTCTCTCCCTCTCTCTCTCTAACACTCGATAACGATCTCTGGTTTAGGGTTCTTCACGATCTCCGTGATTCCATCGATCAGGCCACGTCGCTCTCTCGCTAAATATTTGTCGACTTCGTCGCTCTCCGCAGATAAATCACAGTTGAGCAGGAAATCGCTCTCTGCCCTAATCTCAGTCTATCGAAGTTGTTCTGTGGTTCAATCTCGATGTCGCTGTCATTTTCAATCGCTCACGCTCGGCGTCACTCTCTGGTTGAATATCGGCGTCGATATCTGCTTCAATCGCTCTCACTCGACCTCGCTCGGGAAAACCATAAAAACATGTACATTTTGAATTTTATTGAATTTAGGCTTATTTTGGACTTATCTGATGATATTGAAGCTTTATTCTCTGATTTAAAGCGATTAAAGACCATGAATATGAAAACATGAAAATTATAGGGTTTCTCTGGTCATAACTGTTACAGATTGAGATTAATGTTGTTTAAGATTTTTTTTTCAAAGATTTACTATGTATAATTGACATGACAATGAAAGGGAGATACTGTATTGTTGTTTACTCTTTTTAAGTAGAAGTTTACTAGGGGGCAGTAAACTTCCACTGGGTTTACTAGGGGGAAATAAAATTGTTTATTAGGGTTGAAGTTTACTGACCCCTAGTGAAAGTTTACTGCCCCAGTAGAAGTTTACTAGGGGCAGTAAATTTTCACTAGGTTTACTAAGGTTCAATGAAGTTGTTTATTAGGGTACGAATGAATATCTGTTGTGTATAATTGACATGATTATGAAAGGGAGATACTGTATTAAAGTTTATTGACCCCCAATAGAAGTTTACTAGGGGGCAGTAAACTTCCACTGGGTTTACTAGGGTTCAATGAAGTTGTTTATTAGGGTAAAAATGGGTATCTGTTGTGTATAATTGACATGATTATGAAAGGGAGATACTGTATTGAAGTTTACTGACCCCTAGTAGAAGTTTACTGGGGGGCAGTAAACTTTCACTGGGTTTACTAGGGTTCAATGAAGTTGTTTATTAGGGTAAGAATGGATATATGTTGTGTATAATTGGCATGATTATGAAAGGGAGATACTGTATTGAAGTTTACTGACTCCCAATGGAAGTTTACTGGGGGGCAGTAAACTTCTACTGGGTGTCTGTAGGGGCAAATAAAGTTGTTTATTAGGGTAAGAATATGTATCTGTTATGTGTTGTGCCCTGAATATGAAAAGGAATTATTTTGTGCAAATTTACTGATCTCCAATAGAAGTTTACGGGGGGGGCAGTAAACTTTATTTTTTGCATATGCAGTTTATAAATGTAAGTTTTTACTACTTATATGCAGGATGAGAAGAAGTTCAAGACATTTAGTTATCACTTCTGATACTGAAGAGGATTCGGTTTTAGAATCTATAGCTTCTATGAGGACAGAACAAAATATAGGAGAAGTTTTACAGAAGATATGTTCAAAGAAAAAGAGAAAAGAGGTCTAGAAGGGTGCCGCTGCTGAAGAAGAAGAAGAAGAAGCAGAATTGGTAGAAGAAGAATATGATGATTACACTGAAGATGAAGAGGGATAGAAAAGTATCTTTTTCAGAAAAGATCAACAGGCAGAAAAAGAAAACAAGTGGAGACAGATTCAGGGGAGGAGGAGGAGGAAGAAAAGGGAAGAAAGAAGAAGGAAAAAGGAGGAGAATGACTTGACCAAGATCAAACACGTGTAGCAAAAGTGCTCACTGACATCATTTTGTGTGTTAATGAATAGATACAAGGAGAGCATCCCAGAAGAATCATGGGAGTTGATAAACAACACTTGTTTTTGGAGAATAATTGAAGCATTCAGATTGGGATCTAATTTTGAGATCCTAATGAGGCACTACAACAATGACAATAAAAACTTCATATTTGGGAACATGGAGATTAAAATTACGGAGCATGATGTTCATTCAATTTTTGGAATAACCAAAGAAGCTGGCTCGGATGTAGATATCACAATAGACCAGAAATACTGCAAGGGTAGTAAGAAGAATTTGGCAGATTCTGCTGTCTTTGGAAAGTAAACAAGGGGAACAATCACTAGAAAGGTTATTGATGACACATTAATGGAAGAGCTTAGGAAGATTCAGAAGAAGAAGGGGGATCCAAGGAAGATAGCCTCTTTGGTTATAATGTACCTTATGGCAACTTTATTTTTCAACAGAAGCGGGAACCACATTGAATGGAAACTGATACTCAAGTGTGAAGACCTTGAAGGCATCGACAAATACAACTAGTCACATAAGGTATTAGAATTCTTGCACCAAGGGACTTCACAAGCACGTAAGGGGGGAGCCAAAAGTTTTGAACGGATGCCTCCTTCTGGTTCTATACAAGTTCCTTGAGAAAACAAAAATAAAGAAGCAGATTATCGGGAAAGAGAAGGAGACTCCTAGATTTATAAGATGTTCAATACAAGAAATCATCAAAGAAAAGGAGTATTTGAGAAGACCTGAATTGCTAGAGGTAATGGTATTTTATTTATATAGCCATTTTAAAAAAAAAAATATTGCATTGTATTTTTTTGTTTTTTGAAAAACTAAATTAAACTGATTTGTGTCTTAAAAATTGAAAGGGAGATAATGTATTGTTGTTTACTGACCCCCAGTTGAAGTTTACTGGGGGGCAGTAAACTTGTTTATTTGTATATAATTGTTTAACAGTAACGATTTTGTTGTTATAACGTGTACAGGAGCTGCCGATGGAAGATATGAAGAAGAAGCTGACAGAACTTGTCAAAGCAAATGAAGAACTGGTGAACAAAAACACGAAATTGCTCGGCAAGTTAAAGAAAGCAGACAACTAAATCATTGAGCTAGAGAAAGAAAGGAGGGCAGACAAAAATCAAATCAACGCTCTCAAGAAACAGTTGCACAAGGGGGTAAAACATGCTCAGACAAAGCATATAATATGTGTAACTGAGAAGAAGGAGGAGGAGGAGGATAGGTCAAAGCCGGTTCAAGAGGAAGAATATAACTGCAAAGACAAAATAGAAGATCATAGATGCAGAGAGGAGCAACCAGGAACAGAAGAGGTAAGAGTAGAAATCAGTTTACTGACCTCTAATAAATATTGTGTTTTCTTCATTTTTTTTAGGATAACTTGTGTGTTTTCTTTTGTGTAGTTTTTTAAACAAGTAGCAGAACCAGTTCCATTACGAAAGATATTTCCAGGAGATGATAAACCTGTGACAACCGATGTCAACCTGTCTAAACCAGAAAAACTTGTTGCTCAAGCTGTGAAATGACCAAAAAAAAAATGAATGAAGAAACCAGCTTGAAGAATAAAGAACAGCAAGCAGAAGGGCTCAAGAAATATGTTAAGCAGAAGGGCTCAAAACAAACTGTGGAGACTGGTTCAATTGAAAGAGACGTCAACCTGAAGAAGCGTGGGGCACAAAAGAGGAAAGAAGAAGAATGGGAGATGACACCCCTGAAGGGCTAAAGCCAGCAAAAAGAACAAAGGAGGTGGAGCATAAAGTCCAAAATCGTATTGTTATTGATGGAGTGAACTGCAACACTGATACATGGAAGCTCTTGGATGAAAAGGTGGCGAATCACTATAAGAACTGGTTTGATTTGAACAAGAATGATGAGTAAGTTTATTCTTCCCTAGTATATATATATAACATTACAATTAGTTTCCTGGTTTGACTTGCTTATGACTTATTTAGGTCTGCACAGTTTTTGGGAGTGTTATGATGGTATTATTGACATTACCAAAGATGACTTGAAGAGAATAATTCACGAAGGAGAGATTACATCTAATGTGAGAAAAAATTACTAGTCTTACTAACCCCAATAAAGTTGATGTTTGAATAACCTAAGATGTATTATTTGTTGTAATTTGTGACTTATATATATTGTACATGCAGACCATCAAGGTGTACCTCCAAATGTTGAAAGAGGAAGTGGAAAAGAATAAGGTCTCGGTCGGATTCCTAGACATAGAGGCATCGGTAAGATTACCTGAAATAGCAGCGTGCCGCAGCACCGCGGTCTCCTCCGTTACTTTTTTTCAGTTAACACAATCTTACTACTTGCTTTTATAAATACAGCGCGCGGCAGTGATACATGAACAAAAACTGAAGGAGTTCCTAGCTGGAGGAGGAAAACAGGGGGAATTCAAATGTAATGAATTGGATATAGAGGTTTCCATTATTAATCCTCTATGGTCCATCTTCAGTAAGGACCTGGTTTTCATTCCGGTTTCATTCCGGTACATCACGGGGTCAGCCACCACTATACATTGGTCCTTATTAACAACAAAGCTCGATGCTTCTATCACCTGAACTCAATGCTACCGCCAAGGAAAGATTACTCTGCCGACACCAACAACCACTTTCAGAATGCAATGGCAGTGGTGAGTTGTAATTGATTTATTAGGGTAAGAAGTTTACTGGGGGGCAGTAAACTTCTACGGGTTTTTGTTTGTTGCTTGTTCTCTTAGTTTGTTCGAGTTGTAATTTACTTGTGTGTTGGAACCAACAAGTGAAGCACATTATGGTGTTCATCAAACGCGTATATGATTCCACCAAATACCCTCTCAGCCAAGGCTTGGACCCTGAGGAATGGAGGGAAAACTATGACAAGCAGGACAGCCAAGGAAAAATGGTTGACGGTTACTCGATGATGAGTGCTGAAGAGAAAAGAACAAGATGATGGATGCTGGACCAAAACGTTTATCAAGCAAGATACAAGCTGACTGATATCTTATCCTGCCCGCAGTAAAAGAAAACATCGTAAGTACCTATAAACTTCCTTTACAGAGTTTTATTGGGGTCAGAAATTACTTGTCTGTTTTATTAGGGTGAAAAATTTAGTAACATTGTTTCTTAATACATTGCAGGTCAGACTGTGGACCATTTTTGCTCCACTTTATAGAGAGCCTATGTCATAGGAAAAAACCGACAAAAGATGGTGGTAATGAAATGAGAAAGAAGATCCTGCTAAAGTTCATAGACATTAATATAGAAAAAAGATTAGTGCCACTTTAGATGTAGGATCTTCAAAATGTGAAAATATGTAGTATTTTGGTAGTGTTGCAAGAACATATGAATGATCTTGAATTTCAGTAAAGAAATTTGTTCTTTTAGTAATTTTGGTCTATTCCTTTGATCTTTCTGTCAGTTTCATTTATCTTTGGTTGTCAGTTTCAGTTTTTTTTTTGTTACAGGGTGGTTATTGGGGGTCAGTAAACTTTGGTTGCTCTGTTCAGGAAAATTACTGACCCCCAATAATTTTCCATACGTAAGAGTTTACTACCCCATTATGTCATTAGAGGATGGTTGAAAGGAATCTAAGTAATAACAATCATTCAGAAACTTTGGTTGCTCTGGTCAGGAAAATTACTGACCCCCAATAATTTTTCACACTTGAACATATGAGCATAACAAAAACCGGAAGCATTCCAGATTAAAGAAAAGACCTGGAAAAGAGTAAAACAAACATCCAAGTATCAAACTGGAAGAAAATTAAGGAAGGTGGATGTGTTGTATCAAGAAATACAGAAAATTACTGACCCCCAATAATTTTTCACACTTTACATATATATGAGCATAATTTTCTAATCATTTTCCATACTTGAGAGTTTAATTACTACCCCAATAATATTCTTCACCTTATACCTCCGGTTAGGGCCCTAATAATGTTTGAGAGCATATGACATTGTGATTTTGTTTGTTGTTGGGGCGTTTCGAATTCGCATATGTGAGAAAATTTCTGCAGCATCTCCCTACAGTTCCCCAAGTACACTAATATCTATACCTAGAATGCACTCGAGGAACAATAAAGGAAGATCTTGTCGAAGTATATATACCCACAACCGAAAACGAAACACACTAACAACAAACGGAATCTCAATGTCATATGCTCCTAAACTATCCAAATATAGGACAATTCGAAAACCATTTTGTTAGACACAGTCGTAACATAATGGTTCTCGAACGGGATTTCTAAGGGTAACAATATATATTGATGAATGTATAAGAATATTATAATTCTTAATTACATGATTCATCATTTTATTTTTTATCATATGAATACACAAATCGATTTGAATGAAAACAAAAATTTGATAAACATATTATTCACATAATTATTAATCATATATACAAATAAAGCTAAAGATATATATATATATATATATATATATCTTTAAAAATTATACACACAAAAGTTAGATATATATACAAACATAATATTATATAGTTTTCATGCATATATAATATTATACATACGTACAAACATATTATACAAACATATCCAGTAATTATATTAAGCATACAAGTAAGCAACAATCCATCAAAATTGGACCGGCAAGTTGCCGAAAGTTCGCAGGAAAATATGCCTAAAAGAAGAAAGTAGATTAATTAATTAAAGTAGTTACATATATACCAATTAGGAGATCGAGATCGAAGCGCGCAGCTCTTAAAGATCGATCAAATTCATGAAGAAAAGCTTTCAAAACTAGATTTGGATCGGATGAATATTCCGATGAAAGGGGGGGGGGGGAGCTAGACCATGCCTTTCTTCTGCGTTCTCTTCTGGGCAAAAGGTGTATAAATGGATGATGTGTAAACTTAGCAGACGAAATCCGTCTCCTATGACAAAAGGCGTCGGAAAAAAATATTCGTTATGCTTTATGTCAGGCAATAATTCAAATTCTTAGTCGACGGAACAGTTCGTCGGCTAAGAAAGAAATATTCGTCGCCCAAGTCGTTCTTACCCGACGGAATCGTCTTTGTCGCCCAAGAAAATTTCAGACTACGGAACATTATTCGTCGTCTAAGACTAGATATACCGACGAAACATTATTCCTCGCCCTAGAAAATCTTAGACGACGGACTATGTCGACAGTCAATTTCCGTCGCCTAAGAAGATCTAAGCCGATGAAATCATATCGATGGAAGATATGCGTCGCCTAGGGTTTACTAAGCCGACGAAACCTGGATGACGAATAGTGTTTTGTCGAGTATGAATAGCTTAGTTGATAGAAGACGTCGATAGTTATTTTCCGTCGCCTAAGATTTCTTAGGCAACGGATGTGGTGTCCTATACGACGGTTCTTCTTCCGTCGGTGAAGAGTCACTTAGCCGACGGAATTAATAAAATTTCGTCGGCTAAGTCGATATTTCCTGTAGTGGGGATACTGATATTGCGAAAAAGAAAAGAGCGGGAATGAAGCGCAGGATAAGAGAGCGGTCGGGCTTCAATTTTTACGCACTGACTGTATATATAATCGATTCATTCTTATTTGAGATTCATATCTCAGTCTTGTTCATCTTCTTCAAGAAACAGAGCTTCGTTTGGACTCTACTGTTGTAGGTATGAAGTCTTCACTTGTTATGAATTTTCTTTTAGTTTTCCTGGCCTTTTATCCTGAATTGGTTTCCATTGATCTTCTTCAAGAAATGAAGCTTGATTTGGTTGTGTTTCACTGCTCTAGGTATGGAGTCTTCCCCGTCTTTCTCAGTTTAGAGCAATAATATTTCTTATTTCAGTTATTTGCATTGCTTACTAGTGTGCCATGATACTGTATCTTATACGATATGGAATACTTGTCCCTTATGTCGTCTCTTTGTTCCTGTTAATTGTTTAAAAGCATGAGTTTTTGTTGTTAGACTATACCCCAAAATCACAGAACAAGAAGTAAAGGATCTTCATTTTGTCATATATGTCATATATAGCTTAAGGTGCTTCTGATATGAATGTTAAATATGCTTCTTATATGTGCTTCTGACCATAGATTGTTTTTGTATGTATGTACAATCATATCATAACTTTGTTCTATAATTGTTAAGGGGATATGGTGTCAATATATATTTGCGATTTGTAGTGGAACATAGGAAGACCTGTCTTTTGAATACTCTAGGTGTGTATATATATTTGTTCATTGTTTCCAGTTTGTTTAGTGTTAATGATTTCATTCTGGTTATCTAAAACACTATAAACGTGTTCATGTGTTAATGGTTTGCTAAGGTGAGGCCACATAGTACTGGTATATATTTCATATCTGCTAAGTTAATGCCTCCTAATACTGGTATATGAACTAGGTTGCTCGTAAGTGGTCCAAGGTATATATTCATCTGTGCTATTCTCATTTCATGGTTTCAGCAATATGACCTCTAATGAAGTGGAAGTTGATGACAAAGCCGAATGTTCTACTAAGAATGAAGGAAAGTTCATTCGTATTTTGCATGAGCATGTTAAAAAAGGAGACATGCAAACATCTACTTTCAAAAAGAAAATCTGGGACGAAATAAGTAATGAGTTGTTTGACGAAATAAGTAGTGATGGAAGAGTTTATCTTTGTTGAATGGAGGAGGCTTTTTCATACTATATCAGATGAAAGATGAAGAGTTTTGTTGTCTTACTTGATTTTTTTGTCTTCGTTGAACTATTATTTTAAGTCATATTCATTTACATTGGTGATCAAACTTCTAGTTATTGTTCATGTTCGTATTCAAATAAATGAGCGAATTTCTTGATGTAAACTTTTGTTGGATATTAATTTCAATTTATGTTATTATTTTTCATATTTATAATTTCTCTACCGGACGTGTTTTTCGTTTTTCATTTTCAGAAAACTGTTTTACAAATTTACCATCGAACATATTCTCAAACCTAGAAAATACAGAATTTGATTTTCTGTTTTTGTTTTACAAAACAGATTTTTAAAAACAGTTCTGCAAAACGTTACCGAACACAGCCAAGCAACCAGGGACATATCTTAAAACAAACAAAGAACAATCAATTAAGCACCAAAGAGGCACACAACAGGAAACACTCAAACAACAAGAAGGTGGCAAAGCTAGCTAGTTTCACATACAGACGTTTCTTATGAATTCGATCACATTCTGACAACTAATTAACTAGACACCGCGTTTATAAGAATCCCTCAACCAGTTGGCCGGAGGCCTCCTTCTTTTTGCCCCAGTCATGAAGTTTCGAGTGCAACTCAGCAGCAGCAATCAGGAAATGGACGGCCTGGATTGGTGTCAGTATATGCGTGATGTTCTTGAGCGTTCCGAGCCGTATCTCATCAGCCCTATACAAAATCTCCTCCAAATTTTTCTCCTTCAATGCGAGCGTAGACTCAACTAGGTCCTCATGATCGTCATGATCTCCTTCTTCATGACCGTGTGAACGTCTCGGTGACAACGTGTGACAGCTCAACCATCGTTGCGTCTGCCAGAGTCTCCTGCACTTTGGCCATCTTGTGAGCAATGTGCTTCTCCTGCTTGATAGTCTCCCTTGCAACTTGTCCACCATGGCAACCTGTCTCTGCGAAAGATCACTCAGGTCATCACAGGTGCTCCAACCTCGCATCACCTCAGTGAGTTGAGCCTCTAGCTGCAGCCCGGACTTTGCGTATAGCAAATGAAAACCCATGCTTGGTCAGTTGGTCGCCACCCGCCTATCCAAAGGAAGGCATGTTCCAGTGAGCTCTTCCATGGAGGAGACAGCATGGTCAGTACGTTGTGTTCAGCCCATCTAGACTTGACCTCGTAGTAAGTCTCGTAATGCTTATTCAACACTATCTCTACCAGGACGCGTAACAACTCCGGATCGTCAGCTTTGCTGTGGTTGTGTTCGACGGCGATTCTGGTGAGGCGCTGAAGGTGTTGGTTTTGTTCAGAAAGCCAACCCTCGAAGAATGTCCCGAAACTGCTGTTGTGCTCAGGAGAACTGGTGCGGACTGTCGTAGGCTTCATGGCTAATACATGCAAGTTCCCCTGGTCCATATCTACGTACATATTTATACACAGTTATGCTGATATCTTATTGGTCATAGGTTAGGTTTATGTTTAGGAAAATTCTGCCCTGTAGTAGATGTGTATGGCATACAAACTAGCTTTTACAGACAAAACTTAACACATGGGCTGCACGTGCTCCCTCCCCACCCTCTCTCTCTTGTTAGTTGTATGCATAGCATACGTTAACGTACAGCAGACAAACTTATGTTTATATAAAGCTTAAGGCCTTGGTCGATATGTGCGTGGGAATTTGGGATGCATGTATGTACGTAATCCAAGTCTGGGAATTGAACCGAAACTAAACGAGATAATTTTGTTTTTCAAGTTGGATTCAAAGAGAAGGTTTCCTATTATGTCTTCTTCTTCTTCTTCTTCTTTTTTTTTTTTTTTTTTTTTCGGTAGACGTCTCTACTACTCTCTTACACGTTATAGCAAGAACAACAGACACCATGCCAGTCGGTACGTCTTGAGGTTGTGCGCACCGCACCTCTCACCATTTCCAGATTATAAAGTTGAAGGAAGTGCATAGCTGCGTTGTATCTCTTTGCAAGATAACATAGGGTTAAGGAATTATGCCATTCAGATGCCAAAGAAGATACTATGAACTTGATGAAGTATACGTGCGAGTGATTCAGGAGAGAATTTGATGCTGATCGAGCTGATCACATTGGCATTTGACAAAAACAGACGTAAACGATTTAGCATTTTACCCCAAATTAAGCTTCTTCTTTGCTACTTCGATTCTCAGGCACTAGTGTCACGACTTGGACCCGTATGCTTAAGATTGATATTAGATTAAATGATGTAATCGAGCTAATTAACGAGCACCACCATTCACGTATAGCAATTGACAAACATTTCCTAAATGGTTATTCAATATTGATGAATACACAGTTTCTTTAAGATTGATCTCAATTGAGATGATCATGAAATGTATAGCCATCGTTGGAAGTCTTTTGTATATATTTTTTATGAGAGAGAGAGAGAGAGAGAGAGAGAGAGAGAGAGAGAGAGAGAGAGAGAGAGAGAGAGAGAGAGAGAGAGAGAGAGAGAGAGAGAGAGAGAGAGAGAGAGAGAGAGAGAGAGAGAGAGAGAGAGAGAGAGAGAGAGAGATGTAAGGCGAAAAAATAGAAATAAAAGGAAAGAAAATAGGGCCAATTATAAAAAGGTACATTTAGAGGTAACAAATAATAAAACTGTTAATAAATATTTACTGATGATAAAACAGTACACCCATCACTACTAGGAAATCGATCAGTAGGCACAGGCGTTTTCCGTCCCTATTAGGGGTCATTGAGTACGGAATCTATGCCTATTGACTGATGGGGACAAATTTTCTGTCTCTATCCTCTTGTACCATCTCCAAATTGGCTTTTTACCATTAGGGGACGAATATCCCTGTGCGTCCCACCCTGAGCACCATAACTCATGCGCTCTCTTTTTCCCTTTCTGACAGTAACAGTGCTCTCTGTTTTTAATATAGTATAATAATCTGATTTGTTGTTATTCATCCGTATATGAAACTTGATACACCGTATATTCATCCGTGCCCAATTTGGGCAAATTTAACAAAAAAAAAAAATTGAAAATTTCAATAAAACACCAATTGGGTTTTGAAATATTTATCCTGGTTTTGGTTTTTACTAATAGGGACCCAGTTTTTTGTCCTATATTGTACCACAGCAAAAATGTTAAGTACAAAAGCTACCAAATGAAAATACAATACTTCTCAATACCTATACTCAAATAAAAATCTACATAATCTTTTCCCTGGACAATGATTCGTCAACACTATAACAAACTCCTCCAATGGCTCTTGCCAAAATATATCCTGAAAAACAACATTTCAGCAAACACCATTTCATTTTGGTGGCATATATATTGGAAAATGTGGATTGAAATTCTGAGTACATATCAATGAGGAAATACTTAAATATAAATATGTCCAAATAATAAATGAATGTTCACTCAGTACCTTTTTGGATCTTATTCCACTGATTCTTTTCTCCAATATTCCTTCTAGGTTCTTAAGTTCCTTGACGTTCAAAGCGCTAGCAGCTTCACCTATTATATGCCTGCAAACATCACCCGTACATTATCATAATCAAATTTTATATACCTCAAAATTCCTTCCTATAGTCCAAACAGCCAATCCCATAAGAGTTCTACAATCTAACATAACATGTACAAGTGCATGTCAAAACAAAATGTATAATCCAACAAAGTAAATGTCTCAGTAACTACTTCCATGAATGAGAAAAGGTCACATCCCAAATTTTTCGCTCTGAAACATATTTTCAAAAGCAATGAATTTGAATGTGAATTGAAAAATTATCTAATGCAGAAGAATAATTAATTATTCACAAATGCCAGAAAGTAAAAATTAAAATCATAAACCTTACATCCATATTGAAGGTATGATATCAAACACTAACCATAGAACGAAAGTGCAAATTTAAATCTAGGAATTTACATAAGAATCATGTCACTCACTTTCCAGGCAAATGGTAGGCGTCAATTACTACACCTGAATGCCTCTTGTTAACTTTTAAGACTAACTCCCTGCAAAGTCACTCCCTACACCATAAAATGGTGTACCGGGTTCACAAAAGAAAAAAGAAACCCGGTCAACTTATGAAGCTTGTATGAGTAAAACTACACAAGAGACTTTTTTTCACACAAATATAATTCTTGATGTCTAACAAAAGAATATTTCAAATGAGCTCATAACATGAAACACATCAATTAACATCACAAACTAATTCAGTAGCTATAACTTATTGAAGGAAACATACAAACCAATATATAGACATAACATATCCCTTCCTCTTATTGTTTATACTAACTCAAGGAAATAACTCACGTTGTAAATAACATACACCATTGATAATACTTCTCACCTATAACACCCACATGGATCAACTCACCAAGTAGGGCTATACACAAACACGGATCATACACACCGTGAATGGTCAATGACAAATTAGTGCACTAACTATTTTAAGACTTTTCACCCCAAGAACTCTTCTTGTTCCATGCTTGCTCACAATGGGATCAACTCACCCATCTTGTTTCCTACTTGCACACTACGGGATCAACTCATCCATCCTACAAAGTACTCAAAGTATTCTATTCTTTCATCAATTGTAACAACAATGATACATTACCATATTGATGACACAAAGTTAACTATGCAGGTGTCTACGCAAGTAGATATAAACCTTACATAATACAAACATACACTATGTCAATTTTGGCTTCAGACGACCTGCTAGGTCCGTCGTCTAAATGTTTTTTCGGCTGTCGTCTATCAAGCAGTCATCTGATAAGTATTCAGTCGACAGACCTCGTCAAACGTCTGATACAACTTCGACGACAGATTGTATATAAGCAATTGTCGTCTGTATGCACCTACATTCGTAACAAAATTAAAGTTTATGTCGTTAGAAAGGTTCTTAACGACATAAAAGTATCGTCGAACTAAAGTAATACTAAAGATGTGAGCAGCCATCTCTCGTCTCAAACTTATTCACACGTTACTATTTTGTCGTCTAAATATATCTCAGACGACATAAGTCAAACCTCTTCTCTCGACTCAAATGTATTCAAACGTCACTTATTTGTCGTCTGATACTTACCTCAGACGACATACAATATGGTCATCTTTTACTTTAAGACGACATATAAATGTCGTTTAAAATATGTAGAGACGTCAATGTCCATGGGAATATCTGTTGTCTGATTTTAATTTGGATGACAATTTAATAAAGCATTTGCACAACATGATTCAGATATCTCAAATTCATTCTCATTGCCAAAAACCAACAAAGTTTACAAAGTTATTTGTTCTAAAGAGACCAGCCTACAAGCTATAAAATAAAAAAGCAACTACAATTGTGGCATGTAGGAAGTCCCCCCAAGTCCTAACAGCACTAATGCACTCTAATACTTCATTCATATCCAAACTTCAGTGTGCACCTATCATTCAAGTGTCTCCTGCCAAATTGAAGACAAAGAATATTAGTAAGTTTTAAGGACACAAAAACCAAATATAAACTAGCATGCAATTGAATGAATTATCATAGAAGCTAACATACACCAATTGGTCCGTCTGAATGAATCTATAAACTAAGGCAATGTTGAGTTGATTGATGTTTGAGATCCATTGGCAGATGTGTGGTAGAATCATGCTTAATAGTTTATTTTTTAAAAAAAACACTAAGTAATCACCTACAACGTATCTGTAAAGTATATGCGTTTTCCTCTCAAGCATTGCAAGTCTTATCACTAGGACCTGAAATCCTTATATAAACTATAAATCATGAAAAATGGAATTCAGCTATAATTCTTACATACTTGCAATGTAAGATGGTATTTACAAACAATAAATTAAGATTCAGCTCGACATGGAAATAACCTATAAACAAACTCCATTAAGAACGATGTGAAGTGAGTTTAAATGATAGCTAAATCAAAACAACCCTATATGTGAAAACACAGTAATATTGACTTGAAATTCTAAGAAGATTCTAAACAAAAACAGCACTATAACATAATTAAATTAAATTGAGAACATACATTAAGTGACTTACTTGCAGAAACTTGATGGGATTAATTGTCAATTTGCAATATCATTGATTTGCTGCTCAATGAGCTGCCCCTCTGTAAATCAATGCTGATTGGAGCTCGAGTAGCATCATTCTCACTAGTTGGCTGGAGGAAGAAACCATAAAATAAAATTAAAAACCACTATAATTTAGACATTGAAATACATTGGTAAATTGTACTTACTTAAAAAGGAGTCTGATTAAGCTTTCAAAACAGCTGATTTACCAGCACCCTGTAAACCAAAAACAAAATAGACTATCATCATCTCTAGAAATTTAGGGGAGTTTCTCAAGTCTATTAATAACATAGTAAGTAAAGATATACGAGTACACCAACAATGCACATAAAAATACAGCTGAGCAAAAAGGCACCAGCATGCACACACATTATAAGCATGAAATGAGATCCTTGTTGAGCAATAAAAAAATAAAACAAAATTGATGATGTAAGCTGCAGATGATTATCCGGAAGAAAAGAGAAAGAGATAATGGCAGCAATATATAAAGTGGGGTTTAATTACATATTATCCTCATTCAAATACTAAGTAAATGCTGCAACAAAGCTCGCATGGAGAAGCTTCACATGCAATCTTCGAACCGGTGCCTGAAAAGGCTCTTCACTGCATTAAAGACGTCACAGTCATGCATCAAAGAAGTGACTCCTCAAATCGTCTACAACAAATGAAAGCAGTGAAGACGAAGTTTGATACCTCAATGAAGCTGCCCCTGTGCTCACAACAAATGCCAATGCTCCGGATTCAACAAGAGTAAAGCTGTGACAAAACTCGTCTGACAAATCTCCATAAAAACCTCGCCAATGGCTCTTCACTGCAGCAAAGACATCATAGTCATGCACCAAAGAAGTGGCTCAAGTCGTCCTCAACAATGGCAGTGAAGATGAGGTCTGGTACTCCAACGAAGATAGCGCCGATGTACTGACTGCAAATGCCAGCGTGCATACAACTTGTTGTAACTGAAGAAGAAAGAAACAAGTCACAGCAGTTCCAGCTTCTAGTAACCGGCGTCTGCAAGGCCACATCAACAAGTCTACAACCAGTTGCCATGACAACCGCAGCAAGCCACAACAATCTACGGAAGATGCATCAGAATTCCTGTTTCTTGTGTGGTGGTAGTCAGCAAGGCAACAAGCCGCAATAAAGAAAAGAAGACAAGGCATCTGCAAATACATTCGGTGCCGCCATGTTTTAATACCAAGATAACCTCTCAAAAGGCCACGTCGGTTTGGTATCGGAAGAGTCTTCAAGAACTGCACAGAATAACAAAGGCTTCAGAAGTATGAAGATATGATCGTCAGAGGTCTTACAAGTACAGAAGCCGCACCCAAAGTTTCAAATACAAGGTCTACAAGGAAGTGTCTACAAGCCTACTGCAAATCTATCTCTTCAAATGGTATCTTAGAATTTGCGGTGTAGGAAGGTCCAAGACCTGTTGTATTCAAGACCTGCAATTGTTAAAATGTGAAGTTATGTCCAAAGCCTCAAAACAAAGCAAGACTGCCACCAACTTAATGGCTATTCACGTCTGTAAAGCACTTCGGCTAAAGGACAAATGAAGCAAACGGTGGAGTTGTATGAATATACAGAAGACCGCTTCCAGAAGTGAAAATAATGAACTTGTTTAATCAAATTGATAAAGATAATTGACACGTCTAATTTGATTTGATTTGTGCATAAGAGACAAACTCTTCAATTAAACATGTGAGGTCTATATCGAATGGTGGCCATGAATCAAAAATAATTGATGCTTACCAAGAAGCTCAGACACGAACACCAAAATGAAGTCTCAGTAAGATAAATTGCTAAGAACACCGATTCCAAATCACTCCAAGTGTTGGTAGAAAGCACCGGCACTAGTCACAATGAAGATTAATTATCAGTGAGAATATAGAAACCCAATGAGGATGAAGAACCTACCCAATGCAAATTTGGATTGCGTGAAACAAAAGGAGATGAACATGTCCAAGACTCCATCCCCAAATCAAATTTGCGCACTCGGTTTCCATCTACCATCCAAAACTTTGCGGGTGCTCCCATCTCTAAGTCACATTCATCTTCAGACCCATCTTTTTTCGACTTGGCAGAAGCGCCCAGCTCGTGTCCCATTGCTGGTTCTGAATTGGGGCAACGAGAGAAGATAACGAAGAGAAGAGTCAACTCAGTCAAGACTAGAAAGGAAAAGAAAGAAGACAGAAAGAACATGGAGAGGTTGAGATCGAGGTTGGCCGACTTGATGAGCTCGGGCTCGGCTGCGCGCTTCTTCTGGGTGGTGGTTCAGGCGGCGGACATGGTTTGCGAGGGTTTGGGAGGTTGAAATTGGGGGTTTTCAGATCTGGTCTCCGAAGATGAGAGGAATTGGTTTGAGGGTTAGATATAGAAGAGAAGATTCGATCAGTTTGAGAATGAGGAGATATATGAGAGAATTTGGTTTGTGAGGAAGAGAGGTTTCAGTTGTGAGAAAAATCACTCAATTGAGAACTTCAAACAAATTATCAGGAAGATAGGGTCTATAAAGTGTCCAAAAAAAGACATTCGTTGTACCAAAAAAATATTAGATATTTACGTCAATATAGAGACGACAGAAGAGTGTCGTCTTAGATCGAACCATTATATTGTAAATTTGAGGTTGTTTTAAGACGACAGACGTCTGTCATCTCATGAACACGCTAATTTAAGCTGTCTGTGAGTTGCTACATTCAGACGACATATATTTAAATGTGTGTCGTCTGAATGTATCAGAGATAGCAAATACGTCTTCTGTCGTCTGATCCAAGTTGTCTGAAGCCAAAAAGGACGTAGTGATAGTCCAAACACCAAAAACAAAAGCAACTGGAACAAATTGCAAGTCTCAAAATTCCTTTCTATAGTCCAAACAGCCAATCCCATAAGAGTTCTACAATCTAACATAACATGTACATGTGCATATCAACAAAATATACAATCAAAGACAGTAAATCTCTCCGTAGCTACTTCCATGAATGAGAAAATACTCACAGAAATGTACAAGTGAAAAGAGAAGACCTAAACTCAAAACAACAACACACACCAAGTCCAATACAAAACTCCATACCAAGATCAAGAACTAGGCAGGGGTCTCATACCTTCAAACTCCAAAACTAGATTCCTAGAGCAGCAGCTAGCTCTCTCCCACCTCCGACGAGCTCCTAGTTACATTACTACACACAGACACATCCACGACGTTAGGACAAATATTAAATACAAATGAACTAGGACAGAGGATATATATATATATATATATCCAAACCGAACTCACCTTGTGATCAACTTGTGTGAGACCAACTCCAAAACTACTCTTTACACCCAAAGAGTAGCTCAACACCAATCAAGTCTCCCACTACTGCTCCTATGCTAGCTTTCACCTCCGACATGCATCAGCTACACCAGGCCACTCATATCGTCTCTTCACTAACCGAACACCAAATAAACTCCCTATATCAAACTTAACAATCACAACCACAATCTTTGAAGATCAAGGGCAGCCTAACTTACCCGAAATCAGTCTCTTGCTACGTTCACCTACTCTTCATTCCCAGGCTTGTCCAACTCGAATACTCAATCACCTCTCACCCAGTAAGCCATCTAGAGGCGTCGGAGTTAAGGTCAGAGTCGAAATCCTCCTTGGAGCCGAAACCACGTCGCTGGAAAAACCTCAACAAAACCCAGAAAATTTTAGAAAAGGGGTTTTCAAATTAGGGCTTGGTTCAAAGGATTGAAGACATGAAATTGAAGAAGAAGAGGAGAGGAACAAAACCCTACCTATCGGTAGCCACCTCGTCGCCTGAGCTTGCCGGAATCCAACGAACACAGTCGTGTTCGTCGACTTCGATCTCTATAGGTGGAAGAATGTGCGATTTGAGGACTGGGTCTTGTAGAGAAGAAAGAGAGGAAGAGATTGGTGGCGGTTTCATGGCATGCGGCGGCCGGAACTGGCGACGCCACGCCGAAGCAGAGGAAGCAGCCAGAGAGGGAGGGAGAGAAGCCTGGGCTCGGGTCAACAACGAGTGTGGGCTTTTCTGAAGTCAACCTCTCTTAGGTACATAATTCTGAAAAATATTAGACAATCAAACTTAGACAACACCTGACGTCATTTTCGGAGCCAACATCAAATTTTGGATTAAAATGTAGTCATTTGAGAGTTAAGAGACTAAAAAGATGGATTTTCGAAACTAGAGACTGAACTGATTTTAACACCAAAGTTCAGGGTACTAAACTGAATTTTCCTCTTGTTTTTACACAGCAAAAGTTTCTTAATGTTTATATGTTGTTTATTTGATGCAAGGAAATAGATAAGCGAAAAATGAACACAGTTAATAAAGAAGGAAAGAAGAGAAAAAGGACAGTTGATGAAGGAGCGAAGAAGAGAAAGAGGACAGTGAATGAAGAGGTTGATGGTGTACTGCTGTCCAAACTATTTCTAGGACAGCAAACAAGAAGGAGAAAACAAGAGAAGAAAACTAAGATAGAGGAACCAAAGACGAAGAAGGCAGAGAAGAAGATATCTGAAATGGAGGAAGAAGAAGATGATGAGACAGAGAAGAAGAAATCAAATCAGTTCAGATCAACATGGCCTGAAATTGACAGTTTTACAGAAGTATTAGATGAAGAAGCACTGAATGAGCTGAGAAATGGCCCGTTTGGTTTAATTTTGAAGGATTTTATGAGTATGTCAACAAAAAGCACTTTGGGAAGTCAAACAAGCTCATTGAAACAATCGCCGACACTTACAATGAAAAGCTTGATGCATTTGTGATTGGGGAAGGAAGATACAGAATCTCAAGTAGAGATGTATCTGAGATTTTAGGAGTTCCTAGAAAAGGTGGCTCATTTGACACAATGCAAGTGGAAGAGAATGCAACAGCGACATTGTTTGGGAAAAACAAAAGAGTGATAAAAAAGTGTGTGACAGACGGTTTAAGAAAGCTGAAGGACTAGCAGCCAACAAATAATGAAGAAAGAAGAAAGAGCTGTTGATTTTAGAAATTTGCATAAAGTTTCTATTTGCAAATGGGGGAGGGAATGTATCAAATGAGCTGATAAATGCAATATGGGGGAATATAGAGAGCTGTGGATGGGCTAAAGAGGTTGGAAAACAATTTTCGGGTTGTTTAAGACAACGACTAAAATCAAAGGGTAAGGGGAAGAGATGGATAGTTACATTGATAGTTTATGTTTCATTTTAATAGCATTCAACATAACATCTTCACGGAAGGAACATCCACCACTACTTCCTTGACAAGTTGTATGACTATTTGGGAGAAGCGACAATGATTTTTTTTCCGATGACAAGTGAAGAAAAGTTTCACCACACACTCCT
Source organism: Fragaria nilgerrensis (assembly GCA_010134655.1). Classification (NCBI taxonomy): domain Eukaryota; kingdom Viridiplantae; phylum Streptophyta; class Magnoliopsida; order Rosales; family Rosaceae; genus Fragaria; species Fragaria nilgerrensis. Next base: position 135,944 of record WPAB01000091.1, on the reverse strand, counting down.
TGTTTTCCAAGTTCAACCCCCCCCATTTCTACCACCTAGATTCAATGAAGGGAAGAACAGCAGATGGGAATAGGGGACATACATGGAAAGATGCCAAAAAAATGGTAAAGATTTTTTCTTGTTATCTGTTGTGAAGCTTTAATGTTGTTATAGGATTGCTTTGCTTTCTTTTGCATTTTGTGTGAGATGTAACTACTCAAGTAACTACCAATCTCTAGTTAGATGCATAGTTACATGAATAGTTACATGCATTGTTACATAGATGGATAGTTACATGCATAGTTACATGCTTAGTTACATGCATAGTTACATGCTTAGTTACATGCATAGTTACTTAGATGGATAGTTACATGCATAGGCAGGTCAATGTAGTTAACCGTAGGGAAACTATTATGTAAGAAATTGACTGTTTGTTCAATGATTTTGTTGTGCAGGCAACTATGGTTGAGTTATGGATGGTTGTAGTCAAAGAACAAGCAGATAACATGCTGAAGAAAGGCTCCCGCAGAAAAATAGACATGAACAAGAGCAGTTTAGAGAAGCTTGTAATGAAAAAAGAAGAGCTTACGGAGAGAGAGAGAAAGTCCATACAATGGGTCAAGAAAAACTATATTGAAAACATCCCGATCAGTTGTCAAATCAATGGACCACTACTTTAGCAAGATCCCACATCGTAAGTTTTAAAAGTTTTCAGTTCAGATTTAAAGTTTTGGTTAGGTAACTACCTAGGTAACTATCAGTCTGTAGTTACATGGATAGTTACGTAAGGAAACTATTATGTAAGAATTGACTGTTTGTTCAATGATTCTGTTTTGACTTAATTTTTTTTTCGAAAAACAGATTGGATTGTGGGATATTCGTTATGTAATATATGGACAAACTTTCCAAGGAGGAAACGTTTGACAGAACATTGAAGAAGGATGATGTTTTGAAGTTTAGAGCACAAGTGGTGAAGAGGTTTCTTAACCATAGGCACAGTTGGTACTCAACAAATCATCAGCAGTAGGTTCACCAAGTTTAATATCAACGTTTCATCAATTGTATTTGAACAACTAAATGAAAGATTATTTGTGTGGAACATATCTCTATTAATACAGATTGCTTTGCTTTGCCATATTCTGTGTTCTGTGTGAGAAAAAAAAGTAGTTACATGATTGCTTTGCTTTGCCATAGTTACATGATTGCTTTGCTTTACATTGCTTTACTTTGCTTTGCCATATTCTGTGTTACAGATTGCTTTGCTTTGTTACAGATTGTTATGCTTTGCCATATTCTGTAGTTTGACAGTTTAGAGCACATGTAACTAGCAACTAGCAATTTGTAGTTACATAGGAGTAGTTACATGAATTTATTTAATAATAATTACAGCGTGCTGCTGCACCACAACGGCAATGTCCCGTTGCGTATTAGAACAGAAATATGTTAAATCCATGTAACTAGCAATGTAACTACCTAGGTAACTAGTAATTTATAGTTACATGGGTAGTTACATGGATAGTTACATGCATAGTTACATGCATAGTTATATAGATGGATAGTTACATGGTTAGTTACATATATGCACTACCAGAAGAAAGGTTTTAGCCGACGAAAATAAAAAAACCAGGCCGACAAACTATTTTTTCGTCGGCTAAAGTCCACGTTAGCCGACGAAATTTTCCTTTGTCGGCTAATTTAAATTTTCGTCGGCTAATGTTGACCATAGCCGACGAAATTAAAATTTCGTCAGCTAAAGAATTTTTTTCGTCAGCTATAGTCTGTGAACTTTAGCCGACGACTTTAAAAATTCTTTAGCCGACGAAATTAAAATTTCATCGGCTAAAGTGCCTGATATTTGCAGATCTGGACATCAGCTCATCTGGGAAAAAGAATGGGAGAAAATAAAATGGGAGAAAAAGTTTGGGTGTTGTCGAAAAGTTTGGGTGTTGATTTTGAGTTTTATTCGAGTTGATCGATTTTGAGTGTGATTGAGTTGATTGATTTTGAGTACGTTGGATGTATATATATATGTGTTGATCGATTTGGTTGATGATTTGATGATATATATAAAGTTGTTGTTCATAAGTAGTAGATATATATATGTTAATTAATTTATAATATTGTGTTGATGGTATGAAGTTGTTGATGATATGAGTTGATGATGATTTTGTGATGATGTTGATATATAATATTGTTATGAGTTAATCGATTTTGAGTACGTTGGATGTATATATATATGTGTTGATCGATTTGGTTGATGATTTGATAATATATATGAAGTTGTTGTTAATATATATATAAGTAGTAGATATATATATATATATTAATTAATTTATAATATTGTGTTGATGGTATGAAGTTGTTGATGTGATGAGTTGATGATGATTTTGTGATGATGTTGATATATATAATATTGTTATGTAATTATTAAGTATATATATATATATACATGTGTGTTAATTAATTTGTTATTAATTAATTGTAGTACGTAGAATATATACTAAATGAATTGAGATTTTATATATGAAATTTAATTAATTAGAGTTATACATATATATTTTGTTATATTCTCAGGATATGGATAAGAGTTGGATTTCGCTTCCAAAATGGGACAAAAGATATGGTAAAGGAGTTATGAGATTTCTGGAATATGCGCTGGCTAATGCTAACAGGAATACAATTTTATATTGCCTGTGCACGAAATGTCAGTGTCGCAGCGATATGCATCGATTTACGATTGACAAAGTATGACAACACCTGAAGAGTAACGGGTTTTGGGAGAAGTACACATGTTGGTTATATCACGGTGAAACATCATCAGGGGGTCCGCATGATCATGGGCAATTTTCTGAGACGGGGAGTACATCCAACGATCCAACAACGCCCTTTATCAACGACATGTTTCCTTATGAGAGCGGTGTGTGCGCTCAAGGACAGTATATGCCTGAGCCGGTGCAGTCCTTCCCTAGAGTTGTCAACACTGCTGGTATGGACAAGTACAACAAACTGCTTGCTTTCCAACAGACCCCTGTGTACCCCGGTTGTCAGAAGACCGTTCTTGAAAGTGTGACCGACGTAATGAAAATTAAAGTTGAGACAAAATCAACCGTGAAGGATATTGATGATTATCTACAGTACACTACTTCGATGCTGCCCCACGGTCCGATGTATCCTGAAAGATCTTAGGCTTTCCTACATCAAGATCCATGCATGCAGATATGACTGCGTTCTCTTCTAGGGTAAAGATCCAGAAGGGAATGACCTTGGTGGCCTTGACGCATGTCCGGTATGTCACACTGACATGTATAAGCTGACTCCTGCAGGCAATAGGAAACCTGTGAAGGTACTTCGGTATTTCCCGTTGAGGGATAGGCTGGAGCGGTTGTACATGTCTTCACACACGGCCAAAGCTATGAGATGACACGCTGATAGGGAATTGCATGACGAAGATACCCTTATACACCCTGCTGACGGGGAGGCTTGGAAGCATATAGACAGGGAGTTTCCTCATTTTGCGTCAGAGGTCCGAAATGTGAGGCTCGGGCTCTCATCCGACGGGTTCAACCCTTTTGGCAACATGAGTCTTCAATACAGTGTATGGCCGGTGATTTTGGTACCGTACAACCTTCCTCCATGGATGAGCATGAAGAAGGAATACAATATGTTGAGTTTGTTGATTCCGGGGCCCGGTTATCCACGGAAGTGTCTCGATGTGTATTTGAGACCTTTGATTGAAGAGCTTAAGTTTTTGTGGGACGTTGGTCATTCCACTTATGACAAGTACATGCACGAGATGTTCCAGATGCATGTCATGGTTGTTGGTACCATCAGTGATTTTCTTGCCCGTGGGATGTTGTCGGGCAACGTTGTTAGGGGATACAAGGCTTGTCCAGAGTGCCTTAGCGATGAGGGGAGCAGCAGTCATTGCAACAAGATATGCAAATTGGGTCACCGTACTCTCTTTCCATATAATCACGAATGGCGGTTCGATACACATGCATTTGATGGGACCGTAGAAAACGGTGTGCCTCCCAGAAGATGGACGGGGGAAGAAATTTTAGCAGTGCTTAATGAGTACGATTTTGGGCAGCTCAGCAATCATCCCAATATTGTGGCGGCAATACCTGAAAGACCCGACATGTACAAATTCTGGACACATAAGAGCATATTCTGGGAACTCCCATTTTGGAGTAAGTTGTTGATCAGGCATTACCTAGATGTGATACACAAAGAAAAGAATGTTTGCGATAGTGTGATGGGCACAGTGCTGAACTTGGAGGGGAAGACGAAAGACGGTCCTAAGGCACGCATTGATCTAAAAAAATGCTTATAAGAAGACATTTGTGGTTGAAAGAAGGGAAGAAAAAAATGCCTCAAGCTCCTTACACCGTGAAGTCTAACCAGAAAAACGTAATTTTCAGGTGGATGAGTTGTGTGAAGTATCCTTCAGGCTATGCAGGAAATATAGCCCGGTGTGTGAACTTTCGGGACAATAAGATGTACGGGTAGAAGAGTCATGACTGTCATATCCTGCTACAACGTCTCTTTTCTATTTTCATTCGACCGTTCATTCCCCGTCAGGTGGTGGAGCCGTTAGTAGCGTTGGCAAGATTCTTCCAGAAGTTATGCACACGGGAAGTGAAAACATCTAACCTCTGGGAAATACAAGAGGACATCATTTATATCATGTGTAAATTTGAGAGGATATTTCCTCTAAATTTTTTTGACATCATGCCTCATCTGATGATCCATCTTCCCAAGCAATTGTTGCTTACCGGTCCAGTACACTACACTTGGATGTATCCCATAGAAAGGTACGTTTTTTACACCTGAATTCCTCAATATACATGTTTAATAATCATAACACTTTGCAACTTGATTTATAGGCAATTTGGAGACTACAAAGATTATGTGGCTAATAAATCCGCGCATGAAGGATGTATAGCTGAAGCATATATTGTGCACGAGTGCGTCACCTATATGAAGTTGTATTTAGGAGCGTTGAAGGAAACTCCGCAAACCATACGGTAGATGTACCGAACTTCAATCTTTCCATACTCTCCAGTCATGAAGGATGTATAGCTGAAGCATATATTGTGCACGAGTGCGTCACCTATATGAAGTTGTATTTAGGAGCGTTGAAGGAAACTCCGCAAACCATACCGGTAGATGTACCGAACTTCAATCTTTCCATACTCTCCAGTGATGTTGAAGTTTATGGAATTTTGCCAGACTCCTACGAGTTGCAACCACATGAGCTAGTCATTGCCCACTGGTGGGTATTGATTAACTGTCTAGAAGTTGAATACTGGAAAGACATCCATCTATATTATCTAGACATTCAAGGTGATCTCGAGTATCACAACACGGAGTTCGCAAACTATTTTGGCGGCTGGGTACGTAATTCAATATTTCTGTATGTATTTATGTTTGTTGCATAATTATCCATATTTACAGTTGAATGGTTGGTTGCAGATGAACCATATTCAATTTGATGGTCACCCAAATTGGTCGCACGAACTAAGACTTCTAGCGATGAAGCCGATAATATCAAGAGTTTATCCGATGTGCAAGGTGAATGGCGTGCAATTTATATGTGAACAAAGAGATAGCAGATGGAGAACACAGAATTCTGGGGTGATGGCGCATGGTGGGCGGAATAGAGTTGACTATTACAGTGTTCTCCATTCAGTAGTGGAACTCGTTTATGGGCAAGGCATGACAGTGCACCTCTTCAAGTGTAGATGGTTTGATACTAGGCCGCAGAGCATGAAGACCGATCAGTACGGCAGACCGATCGGTGAACACTACTACAAGTGCTTACGAAGATGACCCGTTCGTTTTTGCCACATCGGTAAAACAAGTGTTTTATCTTGATGACCTTGCTAAGGGTGACGCGTGGAAAGTAGTCAACCTTGTGCACCCTCGAAACATTTACCGGGCGGCTACACTTGGAGAGGCCGAAGACGAGGAAGAAGATGTTGCGTATCAAGAGCCCAACGCAATAGGTATTCCTAACTCCTCTACCGTTCGCCTTAATAATTTTAAAGCGGGTCGTTCGGTGCGAATTCTTGATGAAGAGCCAAGGCTTATTGATGTTCATCCAAATCAAGAAACAGACGAAGACTTTGGCGATGAGGAAAGACATAGATTACCAGAAATTAATTCTGACACCGAAGAAGACTCATCGGATGATTCCGATTACGAGCCTTAGTTTTAATTTAGAAGACGTAATACATTAATTTGTAATAAAAATGAATGTATTACCCTTATAGTTAACATATGTTCAATTCATATTTATGTTATTTTATATGAATTTTAGTGGTATATGAACAGGAAGTCAGTATGGTTTACATTAAACCTTTTGTTTTTTTAATGTATTTTTTATACTTTAGCCAAAGAAATATACCATAATTCGTCGGCTTAAAACATCTTAGCCGACGAATTATAGTATATTTCGTCGGCTAAAACCATCTTAAATAAGTCATAATTCGTCGGCTAAGATGCGGTTAGCCGACGAATACCCTAATATTTCGTCGGCTAAACCCTAAACCCTAATCCCTAGCCGACGAATACCCTGATATACGACTGGTTGCGTCTCATCGGTTTGAAACTATTTTCAGTTGAAGGTCCGGCCAAAATACGTAATTTAGACGGTCCAATGACCTTTTCCGTGCGTTTAGGGGTTTGACTTAATAGATTGACCGTCCGGATCGAGCCCTTAACCTTGTCGGATCAAGTTGAATTTTTTCTCATACATGTATTTTATCATGGTGGTCAGATCTGACGGTCGGATTTTAGTTTCTCAAGTTTGATCATCACAATCACAACATGCCTACTAATGTTGTATAACTTGTTTACCAAGTGTTTAAATGTTCCGTTTCAAAAACAAACTATACGTAGAGCCTTCAAATGCAAAAAAGTCATGAAATAAGATATGACCATAATGGTGAATTACGTCTACGGTTGAAAAATCAAGGTATTCTAGTAAAGTCTCAGTGCCGATAGTTGCGGTCAATGAAATTTTCCATTCTTTCTCCCTATGGGTAGCCCTATCCTCGGTGGTTATTTTCCGTAAAATTTTTATACGACTTGTTGCGTCTCATCGGTATGAAACTATTTTCAGTTGAAGGTCCGGCCAAAATACGTAATTTAGACGGTACAGTGACCTTTTCCGTGCGTTTAGGGGTTTGACTTAACGGATTGACCGTCCGGATTGAGCCCTTAACCTTGTCGGATCAAGTTGAATTTTTTCCCATACATGTATTTTATCATGATGGTCAGAGTCGGATTTTCGTTTCTCAAGTTTGATCATCACAATCACAGTGTGCCGAATGTATAAAAAGTACTTTAGCCGACGACATTATTGAAAACTCGTCGGCTATAGTTAATACAATTAAATCAAACAGATAAATTGAAAATATTAAATAGAAAGTACTATAATCGACGAATTTCAGGGGTTAGCCGACAAATTTCAAGGGTAAGCCAACGAATTTCAAGGGTTAGCCGACGAATTTCAAGAGTTAGCCGACGAATTTAAAAGGTTTAGCCGACGAATTTAAAATGTTAGCCGACGAATTTCAAATGTTAGCTGACGAAGTAAGTATTTCGTCGGCTAAAGGTATCGGGACCGTAGAAAACCCAGCACTCGACAGCCTCCACAGAGCGACGAAAAAACCCTAAAAAACTTACCGGTCCGCCTCCTCGAGCCCACCACCGCCTCGTCGAGCCCTCACTGCGCTCCACAGCCTCCACCGCCTCCGCCACATCAGCAGCCTCCTTCCGCCCTCTCCCTTTCCCGATCTCTCGATCTCCCTCTCCCTCTCCCTCTCCCTCTTCCACAATACGAACACAGTCGAAAGGTAACTCTTTTCAAGACTTTGCTTGCTCTGGTTGCTTTAATTTGCGGATCTAGGTTGTTAATTTGTGATTTGCAATGTAATTTAGTTCGATATGTTTGAAATTTCGGTGCTTTTTGACCTTTGAAAATTTGTGGTATTATGGAATTTGGGAATGATTAATGCTCAATTGGGTTGGTAATTATTTGGAATATTTGATATGGTGGAAGGGTATAGAATTTGAATTTGAAGTATGAAATGGGAAAAAAAAAAAACAATTTGAAGTCAATTGGAATAGAGTACATTTTAGTTAGTATTTTAAACAGCTTTGATTCAAATTAATATTTTAAACAGGATGAGCGGTAATTTTAGATTGACGAAGGGTTTGAAGGACCAAAGGTCCGAATCGTCTGAGGGAACCTCTAGAAACCCTCAAACGTCGTTTCGGGGCACCATGACAGCCAGACAGGCGACCCTTCTGGAGACGACACAGAGGCAGCCGGTGGTGCCCCCTTCATCGAGGCAGCGGGGCGTCCCTCATTCCTCGAGGCAGACTCAGACGGAGGTCTTTGCACCCCGTATGCTTAAGATACACCGGGCGCCCACTCCGGGTCCTACTGCTTCGGATAGTGGGTCATCTGGGGTACAGATACCGCCGCCTTCATCTGTTCCTTCTGCGGATGATACCGGCCTTACCTGCAGTCGATGGCTCAGGGACGCCGATTTATCCACTGCCCCCGTCAGTGGCTCCATCAGCGGCGTACCGGTTTGTGCCTTTTGATACGTCTCTTATTTCCGCGAGGGTATCATCATTGGCGACAGAGAAAAAATCCGTCGCGTCCGCCGCATCGCCCTCAGATAATGAAAGATGAATGATTTGTTTTCTTATAATTAATAATAAAGGGTCTCCGATTTTAATAATCAATTTGGTTTATCATGTGATAGGCACCGTCGGAGTGAAGGCGAAAAGAAGAAGAGAGGCCCCGTCACAGGGAAGGCTCTCGAGAAGACCGTCAGTACCTCATGGAGGATCGTCATCGATACTGACGGGGATGGCCACATAGTGTCGGGCGGGAAGTCGAGGACGTACTCCGGCCGCGTGGGAGCGCTCATTAGGGATAGAGTCCCTATGTTGTGGTCAGACTAGGGCGAGGTTCCACAGGAGGTTAAGGACATGGTCCACAACGCGATGTCGGTGAGTTTACAAAATGCCTCAATAATATTATGTATTACATTGTTGATTTCTCGAAAAACTAAACTAATAAACAGTTAAATGTAGGTGTGGTTTGACATTCCCGAGCACCTGAAGAACAGCTGGACGGACGTTGTGCATGGGGGAAGGTACGTTGGGAAGTTAATGAAAAAACAAAATTGTATGTGATATTAATAATATTTCTAATATTTTTGTTGTATCCGTAGGTACAAGGAGTGGAAGAACGAGAACGCACGGGAACGCACGTTCTGGTACCCCTGCTGAGTTCCAGTACAGGGAGTACGAGTGGCATTGGCTTCTGACATCAGAATTCGACAACCCTCGTAAACAGGTATTTAAAAAAATTAATTAGTTAATTTGTCATTAAGTACGTCCGTTTTTAAATATTTTACTAATAGTTTATTTTTTTCTTTGAAGGTCGTTTCCCAGGAGAACGCGCAGAATCGGCAACGCAACACAAGGAACCATCATGCCGGTTCTAGATCGTTCGTTGTCTTCATGGACGAGGCGGCCAGGGAACATCCAGAAGTCATCTGGTACGTCTATACGTACGAGAAGGCATATCCTGACACCCAGGAGGATATTGTAAGTCATCTTACGTTTTTAAATTTTTAATTTTACTTATATATATGTTAAAATGTTAATTAATCATTTTTTCCTATCCAATTAGGCGAAGGTGAGGGAGGCTAGTGACGAGGTGATGAGTGCTATAGTGAGGGAGACATGGCCGGACACGCAGGAGGAAGAGATGTCCGAAGCCATGTCCCAGATCAACACTTCGGATCTGAGGGTTGAGGCGAGGATCATGGGCACAACCTTCCCACCACGAGAAAACAACTTCTACTACCGGGGTCTAGGAAAGAAGGGCGAGGGGGTCTTGAAGACCACTCCAGGATTTCAACGAAAGGCAGCCTCGACCAGCAGTAGGACGACTCAGCTAAAGTCGGAAGTTGAGAGACTACGGGAACAGCAAGCTGCTCAGGCTACCGCTCATGCCGCCCAGATCGCCGACCAGAGAGCCTATACTACCGCGGTATATGCCACCCAGCAGGCCCAGCAGCAGCAGATGTTCCAGTACTTGCAGGAGTTTACAGCTGCCCAGTATCAGAGACTTCCAGCTTTGCCCATGCCTACGCCTATACCGCTACCTCAGCCGCCGCAATCTCCTCAGCAGCAGCCCCTAGAATCGGATATTGATTTAGACAATCTAGATTTTGTGTAGTTGATCAATTATATAGTTTTATGTGCTTGTTGTTGGTTATATATATGGAATTGTTTTGGTGTATTTTGCAGCTTGCTTGGAATGGTAATTTAGAAATTTCGCGTATTTTTTTTTACTGGAATGGACTTATAGCCAACGAAACATGCCACAATTCGTCGGCTATAGTATGTTTCGTTGGCTATAGTATTTTTATTTTTTTTTTTCACAAGGTTTAGCCGACGAATTATTGTATGTTTCGTCAGCTAATAGTTACTTTTTTAATTTTTTTTTTCACAAGGTTTAGCCGACGAAATATAGTCTGTTTCGTCGGCTATAGTTATTTTTTTAATTTTTTATTACATACTTTAGCCGACAAATATCTTAAATGTTTCGTCGGCTAAAATCTAGGACAATAGCCGACGACGTCTTCTGTCGTCGGCTTAATACTGGAACAATAGCCGACGACGTCTTCTGTCGTCGGCGAAATACTAGGATAATAGCTGACGACTGTCTCTAGTTTTGTCGGCTAAAGTCATCGCCGACGATCCTTTCCCGACGAAACTATAGCCGACGAAGGCTCGTCGGCTAAGATCTTAGCCGACGAATTTAGCTAACAGGCCGACGAAACTTTTTCGTCGGCTAAAGTGCTTGTCCTGGTAGTGATGCATAGTTACATGGATACTTATATGGATAGTTACATGAATTTATTTAATAATAATTGCAGCGTGCCACTGCACCGCAACGGCAGCGTCCCGCTGCGTATTAGAACAAAAATCTATTAAATTCCATGTTACATAGATGGATAATTACATGCATAGTTACATAGATGGATAGTTACATGCATAGTTACATAGATGGATAGTTATATGCATAGTTACATAGATGGATAGTTACATGCATAGTTACATGAATAGTTACATGCTTAGTTACATGGATAGTTACATAGATGAATAGTTACATAGATAGTTACATGCATAGTTACATAGAGAGTTACATAGATGGATAGTTACATAGATAGTTACATTGATAATTACATAAGTAGCTTAATGTAGGTACACAAGTCATTTACGCTGCACCGCAACGGCAGCGTCCCGCTGCGTATTACATGGATAGTTACATAGATGAATAGTTATATGGATGTAACTAGCAACGTAACTACCCATGTAACTACTGGACAAAATGAAACTTGAAACAAACAAAGCAATGAAACTTGAAATAAACAAAGCACTTAGAAAAAAAAAATGAGGTTTGCATTAATATTTGCAGCGTGCCGCTGTACCACAACAAATGAGATACACAATTTCCATTATCATAATAAAAAGTAACAACTAAATAAATAAAACATCAAACAGCAGAATTGTAACTGTGCATGTAACTACTAAAAAGAACTTGAATCCATCAATGTAACTACTGTATCCATCAATGTAGATGTCATATGTAACCAAAGGCTATATTGGAGCTTTACAACTCGTTCTGTTATGCCCGTCGTATTTCCCACACCTAGAACACTTGATCTGCCTTTTTACCTCACTCCTACTTCGGTACCTTCTTGTTTTTGGCCTTCCAACAGGTCTTTTAGTCAAAGGAGGATGCAATGGAAATGACGATCGAGCAAGATCAACATGCATTGAAATGGAAGGGACTGGGTTAATGGTGTGAGAGTAGGTTTCTCAGAATTTAAGCACCTTGAATAAAAAACAGTTACATTAATAGTTACATGATCAGTTACATTGAAAAACAAGCAGTTACTGGATATGTTAGTTAACAAAAGCAGAAAACAAAAGCAGGAAACAAGAATAGATATGGAGTAAAAAGAAACAGAATGAATAAAAGAGTACCTTATAGTAAGGGCTGGCATATAAGTAAGCAGAGACACCATGTTGCTAAATTGCAACAAGCGCATGTGAACAAGGAAAACCATGACAATTCTATTCCCCACACAAACAAACGAAATCCTTTCCCAAGTTCACCATAACCCTGTACTTTTGACATTGAACTTCATAAACATATGTATCAGATCTCATAACTCGCCAAGTTATTAATCAATTTCTTTTCCATGTTTGGACACAAAACAGTAACCCATTCCTTTGACCCTTCCTTCCGCTCAGCAATTCTCTCCATAGACTTGGTTAATACCTTCATTCAGATCATAAATAGGAAGACTCTTCAAATCCCCCACCCAATTGTTTAAAGTCTCGGCCAAATTGTTGGTCATTTCACCCAACCTCTCCCTGTTAAAAAAAGCTGAACACCAGCTCTCCTTGGGAAGATCCTTTAGAAAATCTTCAACAATAAAACCCCTTCCTCCTTCAATTTTGCAAGGTTGGTCTCATACGAGTCCGGGGTGCGAGAATAAGCACAACACATGAACAAATAAGGAACAGATTTATGAAGGGGTGACTGACTTGGATACTTTTTGAAGAGATTTTCTACAAGGTGTCTAAAACAAAAACCATGTGGATTATTAGGAAAGACATGCGGATATGGACTAAGAAGACCAGGATTCCGATCGGAAATGAATGTCACCTGCCTCATAGGGTGTATTGACAACACTTCAGACACACACTGAAGGAAAAATCTCCAATTACTTTCTGTTTCAGAATCAACAATAGCATAAGCAACTGGATATAAACCTGCAAAAAAGACGAACAAATAATCGGTATGAATAAATGAAAGTTACATGAACAGTGACATAAAAATGTCAAAGCCATCAAAACTGAAGCCCTTGGAAACTATGTAACTATCACAATCAAAGAAACAGTTCATAGGTATTTATCTGTGATGCAGGGACTTGAGTTGTATTAGTTACATGCATAGTTACATGGATAGTTACATGCTTATTAGTTACATGCATAGTTACATTGATAGTTACATGCATGGTTACATGGATAGTTACATGATTAGTTACATGCATAGTTACATAGATAGTTACATGGATAGTTACATTAGTAGTTTAATGTACCACACAAGTCATTTAACTATCCATCAAACAGTTACATAAAAATGTCAAAGCAATCAAAACTGAAGCCTCTGGAAACTATGTAACTATCACAATCAAAGAAACTGCTGATGTAACTAAACAGTTCACTAAAAATGTACCTTGATTCGCATCCTTAGCAGATGCACCAATAAGCCGCCCTCTGTATTTGTTGGTGATGAAGGTAGCATCAATAAACATAATGGGTCTGCAAAACTGAAAACCTTTCATCCACGCATCATAACACACAAACATTCGCTGAAATCTGCGAGTTTTAGGTTGATACTCAATCTTGATAGTAGAGCCAGGGTTTGATTCCACTGCTTTTTGACCAAACCAAAATAGCTGAGCATAAGAATCAGCATCACCACCAAGAACAGATTCTCTAGCACACTCTTTACCGTACCAAGCCGTACGATAAGATACCTTCATCCCATAATATGACTTTATCTCATGGTATATATCTATAGCCTTCTTGTTAGGATTCTCACGAACCTTATCAAGCATTATAGACTTTATAATCTTGGAACTCATCATCTTATTAGTTTGCAAGCGAACAACACCATGACAGCTATGCTCATTCACCAGATCAGTAATGACAAAAAAATGATTATACTCTATCAAAGAAGTCTTCACACACCATCCACAATGCTCAGACTCTCTCTTAGAACAATAAGCAACAACACGTTTCTTAGTATTTCTAACATACCGATACTCAAATCCCATCTCAATTGCATACATACACAGTTTCAACCTAAACTCTTCCACACCACCTTGAAACTTCTGGCCCTTTGATTTGATATGATTCTCCCACCCTTTGCTACAATACCTTTTTGCTTCCTCTAGTTTGTAGCATCCTAAATAATCATTTTTATCAAACGAAACGCTAGACTTTTCACTAACATTGTTACTCAACACACTTTCAGAACCAGAAGCACTAACATCAAAAGAGTAGACATCCACATCAACAAAATTTGAACTATAGCGGGCCAAAACTCTAAACATCATCTTCATATCATCTTCATTTTCACGACGATAAAATACAACATCAGGAAAAACAATATACCTCAGCTTGACAATGCTTCTGCCTAATACTGGAAATCGGTCACATACAGAATTAGCAAAATCAATATATGAGACGCTATCATGATCAAATGAAACTGCTGCTCCTTCACCAGAGTACACAAGCTTTGCAGTATAGTTACTGTCCATAGTACCTGAACATAAATATGTATAGTATTTCAAATTACAAGTAACTCATGACACCTATAAGCAGCAATGCAATGCAAACAACCAAAATAAGCAAAACAATGCAAACACAGAGTACACAATGCAAGTAACTCATGCTCATTCACCAGAGTACACAACCAAAATAAGCAAAACAATGCAAACAAATCACTTTTTCAAAGACTAAAATCACTAAAATCCTGGGAGGCTGGGAATATAGCACATATTGAGTCAAAGAGTTTCAAATCCCTAAATTCCTATGAACTCTAGCATTCACCGATCGACAGCATATGAAGTTGTAACGATTAAACACATAAATAAATCAATCAAAACATCAAAATCTGAAAGAAATCAAAAAAATTGTGTCTGAGCAAAGCATCGACCTCTTTTGCGTTAGAAGGCGGTGGATGGCGGAACTGATGGAGCCACCGCGTCAAGGATACGAACAGCGAAACTCAGGTGGCGCCGACGGGATCGAGATCGAGATCGAGAGACAGCGAGAGAGAGATCGAGATCGGGTACAGAGAGAAAGCAGTAATAGAGAGAGGAGCTAAGAGAAGAGCTGAGAGAAAGCAGTAACGGAGAGAGAAGAGAACGAGATAAACTAACAGAAGGGTAGAATTATAAATCCATAAAATTTAAAAATGTACTTTTTTATCATAATTGACACTTAATCATAACCATTATATCATATTATATATAATTAAGTAACTATTTTATCATCTGATAACATTTGGGGTGACCATTTTAACATGTGAAACAATTGATGATTTTTTTATCATTTGTACCTTCAAATGACACTTTTGTGTTATTTGCCCAAGAATGAAGAAAATCTAAGAGAAAAAAGAGGAAGTGAGCGGTATAATTAGCATTTTAGATACATTGGGAGTATTATGTTTGATTTAGAAGGAGTTTAATACCTTATTATATAAGACATAATACCTTATTATCAAAAAAAAAAAAGTGTCTATTACCACCCTACCATATGCATCTTCTGTACGTGTTCACCCTACTTGCTCATTCCACCCTACATTTAAAATTTAATAACTAAATTTTCTTAGTTCACCCATTTCTTTGTTCAGAACTACCCTTTTAGGCTTTTATGACATATCCAATTAAAATTTATTTTCCATAATGAAAATCTCTCATTAATTTTTAGAAATAAATAATAATAATAATAATAATAAAATTTCGTAATAAAATCATAATCTTATTTTCCTCTCACTCGTCAGTTGTCAAAGTATATATCCTTCAGTTAAAGTACCTCTTCAAACTGAGATGCAGTGCTGTCTATTAGGGTCTGTCTATTATGCAGTGTTGTATATATCCTTCAGTTAGGGTCTGTCTATTATGCAGTTTTGCATGAGATGCAGACTGTTTTTTATTGTTTTATATATCAAGTGGTCAAGGATGACTTATTAGGGACTTGTTCTACAGGTTTTTACCACAAAGTTACAATTATTTGCAAACAACTAAAAACATTCCTAAAGAGAACTAGCCTTCAACATGCCGAAAATTCACCTAAAGACATCTGGTCAACCTGGTTACTGAGTACAGCGGAATCACTGCTGCCTAAATATGAATGGTTCTAATTAAAATGCATAGGTAATGTAACTTAACAGAGAAATAACTTATCAAAGAAAGTGCAGAAATATAACAGATTAATATTTTTGTGACGGGACTTTGGGCACCAAGTAGAATTTATTTAAACATAAATTCAAATACAAAACCTAGAGCCTCGCTCTTAGGTAAACAGCTAAAAGTTGTTTAGTTATTCATACTCTTAATTACAAGATAAAACACTTACTTGTAAATATAACACTCCACACCAGATGACTACAGCACACACACTCTTATTCTCACACTTATTATATTACACAGACTGTTTTCTGGCTATCTTACTTCTTGAGAAAGGTTGAGAGAATTTCAAACTTTTTTCTCAAGTTTTCTTTTCGATGCCTTCCTTCTGAAGTCTAAGGCTCCTTATATAGGGAGTGGACCTCAAACTAGAAATAAAACAAACCTATACTTAGTGGAGGACAAGAGGAATCCATAACTTGATAACTTTACTTTTGAAAAGAAAAGTCGACTGTCTTCACGCGTCGGCAGCCACTCAACTTCTTTTTGAAAAAAAAAGTTGAATGTCTTGATGCGTCGGCAACCGCTTATTTTTCCAACATATTTATTATGTTGTGATATTCTTCTGGATTTTCCTCATAACATGCTGAAGAGTTGGGACCAGTGTGTTCCCAATCATGTGCAGTGTCATCCTCTTTATTTTCAAGATTTGAATCAAAAAGATAAGAAATCTTATACTTTTCATCCTTCTCCACTTTTTCTAGCCATACCGTGGTAGCCATAGTGCAATCTACTTCTTTCCTTATAAGAGTTGTGAAAAAGTCTTAGTTCTCTGCTGAAGGGTGATTATAACAAGTGACCATTATTTTTTCTCCATTTGCCAGGAGACTTGAATCATAGTCTCTTAAGACTACGTCTTTGATAATAGCGATAGCCATAGCTTTCATCCATGAGGATGCTTTGATTTGGTCTACCATTACCACTTGTAATAGCTGGTTTTTGCACTAGACTTTGGATTAATCTGACATGATGATATGGAGAGATATAATTCATCTGACCATCTACCACTGTCCATTCTGGAGGGGTTGAAATGAACTTTAGCCTTAAAATACATCCATCAGGTCTAATGTTCTTGACAGCTTCAATTATTATCCCTGGAAATCCCTTCAAATCTTCATTGGTTTTTGTCCAAAGATTATGAACAAAACCATTTTCCACAAGCCATAACTTGTGTTTTTGGGGGGGGTTCTGCTTGAACATTAACCAAGTATCTCCCATAATATGGGCCAGGGACAACTGATAATGTTCATGGAATAACATCCTTACCTTCACCTAAGAGATTGTGAAAGCTATATCATTCAGATTTTTTTAGTGCTAGCATTGGAATTTTAGCACTTTCAGGATTTTCAAGGTAGATAGCCTTAGAAATTCCTGCTTGGTTTTCTGCTTGTATACCTTTGTCTTTAGTATGGAATCCATACAGTTCTTCTGTTAAAGCTTTAAGTGTCTGAAGTAAGTGAGCTTCATTTTCTTCATAGAATGCATACAGAATATTATCAATAATAATCTTCTGCTTAAAGGTCAACAGCCTATCTGTCCTGAAAACTGGTTTTTGAAAGATCGTTAAAGGCTGGTCATGAATAACCTCTTTCCAGTAACAAGGGGAAGTTTGTTTGCCCTAAAAGGGATTCTTCTGCTTTTTGGCAAAGCAGCAGCCATGAACAGACTTGATATGTCTTTACCGTCTACCGTTTGAGACGAGCTAGCCGGTCTTTTACCCTGAGACTGATCAGTCGAGGCTGGTCCTTTTGGACACAACAAAAACTCTTGTGCGAGTTTTTCTTCATCAGAATTAATAGACTGACCTTCTTTTTTTGAATGGTCTGAAAGATCATCTCCTCCTTGGTCAAGTCTTGGCTTGATTCTTTCAAAAGGCTGGCTTGCCTCAGCTGCTTCATAGGAAACAATGTATTGATAACCTGGTCCGTCATGGAGAGGTCATACGGATTTGTCACCGCTCTTGTATCTTTCCCAAAGCTTCTTTTCTTCTGATACCGGTTTCCGGCTTCTAGGATTGCGACATTCTCTTTCAAACATCACCATTTCTCTTGTGAGAGCGTCAGACAAATAATTTTTGTCACCTGCAACCATTTCAACATCATATTCATATTGGGTTAAAAACATTTGTCATCTTAGAACTCTTCCTCTATCAGCAGCATCAGTTAATTTGTAGTTTTTGAAATTTTTAACTCTTTTGTTATCAGTTCTTACTACAAATTTGTTCTCTAAGAATGGTTCAGCACCCTTAATACTCTTAATTAAGGCAAGGACTTTCTTGTCTCCAATAGAATAGTTTAACTCTGCTGCGTTAAACTTTCCTGATAAGAAATTACAAATCTTTTCTTGATATGCATTTGGAGCAACAACTAAAACAACTCCTGCCCAGTAATAATCATTTGCATCAGTTTGCAAAATGATCAAATCTCCTTCTTCAGGTAATTGTAAAGGAGGAAGGTTTTTTGTTAATTCTTTTATCTTTCTGACAGCATTACTGTCGTCTTCTGTAAAAGACCATTTCTTTTTAGAACTCGTTTTTGGAGAGAGGAGAGCAGTGAGACCACTGACTTGAGGAATAAAATCTCTTGCAAAATTAACAACTCCTAAAAACCTCTGCAAAGATTTTGCATCTGGGATGTTGTCTGGAAATTGAGTGATTTTCTTAACAATATGATCTTGGAGACGAATCTCTCCATCCTTAACATGAATGCCAAGAAAGTCAATCTCACCCTTTATGAGGTGAATCTTCTTTTGTCCAAGGATAATTTCTTTCTAGACAATAAGTTTACACACATGTTCTAGGTGCTTTAAATGTTCATTCATAGTTCTAGAGAAGACAAGAATGTCATCTATATAAACTATGCAAAAATCTGAGTAAAGTTTGAAGATATTATCCATTTTCCTTTGGAAAATAGACGGGGCTTGCTTAAGACCAAATGGCATAACTAACCATTCGTAATGCCCTTGAGGGGTTCCAAAAGTTGTTAAAGCTATGGAATCAGGATGCATTTTCACCTGCCAAAAGCCTGACTTTGCATCAAACTTGGAGAAGATTTTTGCTCCTTTAAGCCTATTGATGAGAACTCTCACTTGAGCTATCTGATAACCGTTTTTAACGGTCTTTTTGTTTACATCCCTGTAATTAATTACCATTTTGGCTTTTCCTCTAACTTGTTCTGCATGATTTCTTACCAAGAATGCTAGGGCATGATGAGGACTGTTTGAAGACCTGATTAACTTCTTTTCAGAAGCTCTTGGATCTGATTTTCCATTTCTTTCCTATCCTCATCTCTGTAATGAGGAATAGCCTTAACATGGCAAATAGCATTAGCATCATGCATTCTTAGCTGGTAATATATTGGGTCTCTTTCCCAATACAATTGAGGATCTTCACTGATTACTGGTTTCAACAGATTTTCTATTTCTGTGAGAGTTGGTATTTTCTTTTGTTCTACTTTATTAGCATATACCTTTAAGTTATGCTCTCTGATGTATTCTTCTTCTCCATCAGAACTCTCATTATCAGAATTTTGATATTTAGAATTTTCCTCTGATTCAGAGTCTTCTGAACTTGTTACTTCATTTACCAATATCTCATTATGACCTTTGAGCTTCTCTTGTAGCAACAAAACTGATTTTAACATTGGCTTATAATCACCACTCTTCGCTGGCGATTTCTGATATTGTTCTGTGAATCTTTTATTTGTAACGCTTACTGTGTCTGTCAATCGAGATTCTCAATAGAATCTTTTATTTTTCTCAAACCTAATCATTTTTGGAGTTTGAATTACTGTTTGTTGAAGAAATAAATCATTTTCAACTAACAAATCAGCTGTCTGGCCTTCACACTGCCAGAGAATCTTGATGATAAAATTTCCTCCTCCTAAGGAAACTTTTACATTTCGAGCCATTGTATCCATGACTATTTTGTTTTCTTCCATTGCAATTCCAGTAACTGTTCTTGGAGATTTTTCCCAATATTTCTCAGGGATCGCGTATCTTTTGGCAAGCGAATACCCTGAACCAGTATCTACAAATGCATGTAGATGATATTTTTTATAGTTGGGAAACTTCAGTCCTATAGTAATATAATTACTATATATGCTTGTTTGGACCGGCATTACTTGTTCTTGCTTTTCTGGAGCATCAAGTAATTCTATGAAAAGATTGACCTTTCTTTCAGCAGTTATGGAATTAGGAGAATTGATACAATTATTGGATTGGCATTTGTCATAGTGACTGGGGGATTAAGAGAATCAAGAGACTCTTTTAACTCCTTGTTCTGACTTAATGAAGTTACAAACTTCATTGTTTGAATATCCTTGTCAAGATTCTTTTCTTGTTCTTTTTTATGGAATATATTATATTCCTCTTTTACTAGGATATGTGTCTCATTATCCCTGGTTTTCCTTCTGAGTTCTGCAATAAAGCATTCTTGATGATAAGTTTCTCCTATACTTTCACAGTACATGGGAATTGTATTATTATCATCACATTTGCAATAGTCACATGTGAACCTTCCTAGATTGGGATGGAAAGTACTGATAATATCAGTGTTTTCCTCCTTCCAATTTTGTATTAATAAAAAGATAAGACGATATCCCATATCTTCTTCTTTTTCTTCTGAACTTTCTGAAGCATCTTCTGTTTCGCTTTCTGATGGGTATTCAAGAGAATATATTGATTCATTCTCTTCATCAGAATATGCTACTTCAAAGCCTTTTAAATTAGCATACTCTATTGCTTCATCATACTCTGCAATTAAGGCTTTAGAAGATCTTTTGTTCTTTTTCGGACACTCTTTTGCATAATGTCTCTCTGCTTTGCAAAGCCAACATCTACATTTCTTAACATCTCTGGAAGAAGAATTGGATTTCTTTTTCCTCTTAAAAAATCTCTTTCTAGGAGAAGTTTGAGAAGATTGTTCTTTGTTATATTCAAGCCTTTTCCTGAACTTATACTTCTTTTTAGAAGCGAAATTTTTGCCATGCTTGGTGCCAGAGAACCTTTTCTTGTACTTTCTTTCTTTAGAAATATGACATCCCCATTGAGTTGGGGTATCCAATATCTTTGGACACATATTTTCAACTCCTCTGAGTTGCTTCTTGGCAGACTTGGATTTTCTGTTCTCTGTACATTGCTTCCTTAGGAGATCCCTAATTCTTTCTGCTATTCCGCTTACAGTAAAATACTGAAGGGGGTTTTCTTCCAATGATTGTGCTACTGCATCATTCCATGGTTCTAGCAACTTTCTGTAATATGTTCTGATGAGATCATCATATTCAATGTCTCTGATAGTGCAGTAGTAGTTTTGAAACTCATTGGTGTATTCTTCAAAATATCTCATGTTACAAATACTCAATTTTTGAATATTTGCTTTAGCTCTTTCTTTAGATTGCTCACTATGCCCAGTAATATCTCCACAGAATTGTGCATAGATGGGCACTGCAAAATCTAAAGGACTATTAGTCTGAGCTATCTTAACTGCCCAATCAGCCCATTTAGAGCTTCTCTTAAAAGACTGGTACCATTTCTGGACTATTTCAGTTAAGGTCGACTCATAATATGCATGAGCTTCCTCGTAGGCATATTTGGATAACACTAGAGCCTAAGTTAACTTTAAACTAGCAACCCAGTTGTCTATTGTCTTTCTTTTATCTCCCACTTGGTCTAAATCCAGATAAACCCCTCTTTCAGACACAGATTGTCTCCATTTGGGTTCGGTAGGGATATATTTCTGAGAACTTCGTTCTCCATACTTCCCTGTAGGAGCTTGTCCTTTTGGAAGCTTGATATTCTTTTCACGAATGATCTTTGTTGGGTTGTTTGTGATGTTCTGGACTATGGTATGACCACTATCTGGAGGGGTCTGCCTTTCACCTTCTGTTTCCATAGAAGCACCAGATGGTTCTGGTTCTTCTTTTGCTGCTTGATAAGGAAGAATTTTCCTCTTATTTTTTCCAAGTTGAATTTGAGAAATCTTAGTCATAATTTCTTCTAATTCTTCTATAGATTCACAAGTCTCAGCTTGTGCATACAATTCTTTTAATTCTTCTACTCTAAGCATTTTCATAGGTCTTTTAGTATCTTCTTCCTCAAAGGCCTCTTCATGAAAGATTGACTTAGTACCAGAAGAACTAGCTTCTTCATAATTAGCAAACGAATGCCTATGAAATTGTAAGCTTATCTTTCCTCCCATATCTTCATAGATTGAAGCATTGGTACTTTCAAGCTGTTTAACAGGAGGGGTCAGATTCCATTCTCTTGGGAATGTTACTTCATGTCATTTGTGACATGTTTTTGCTAAGAATTATTTTTTGGGTTGGTGAGAACAGATGTGGTAATTTCCAGGACTGTTTAGAAACCTAGTATTAGGAGTTACATTTGAACTCATCAACTTATAATAGATTCGATAATCTATCGCTAGTTCCATCATTCCTTTTTTCATAGAAATTCCGTTTGTCTTGATTCTCAATTTTAGACAGTGAGCAGCATCCTTAAGATGCGTTGTAAAATTTGAAAACACATTAAAATATGCAACTTGGTTGCACAAAGAAGCTTCTACTGTTCCTAACAGACTTTTCTTGAAATCTGTTATTCTATCGTCTTGTAGGACACATAGAACAGAACAGTCAATACCATCTCTGGTTAAATGCTTTATTCCTACTTGGACTGCACCAATATACATATAGGAATATTTTTTCTAGAAAGCTTCACTTACTTCCTTTGGAGTTATCAACCTAATATTTGTCTCTCCACCTGTGGCTGGAACAGTTAATTCAAGAATCTTGAATCTGTGAGAATCCATGATGAAAGATCCTTTCTTATAGATCTCGTTAAATCTAAATCTAGGAGCAGTTGCTACTTGTATACTAAATTCAATTTCATTATATTCAAATTCTTGAGCATTTATTAGTTGTACTGGAACTGTGTTCCTTTTACTGAGCATTCTACTCAGCATCTTCATGTCTCTCTTGGTAGATGACTTTGATGATTTCCATTCAAGTAGCTTTGGTTCACTGAACCTTAGTCTACCTTCTCCTACTGGTGAGGTGGAGAATTTATGATGATTTTACTGGCTACATTTTGAGCTAGTAATTTTTCATCTATCTTTTCATAATTTTCTCCTTCCTTCATTTTTTCTACCATTTTTTGTAGATTGGAAATCTTGCTATGTAATTCTTGAAACTGAATTTCGAGGTTAATACCTATCTCTTGGAGATAAGCGATATTATAATTCTGCTGATGAATTATTGCCTCCACATTTTCAGCAAGTTTCTCAGTAGGACGATGAAAACCAATAGCTTTAACATCTTCCTGTTTTACTTTTAGATGTACTCTTTGGTTCATCCTATTCTGGAGATTAGAGTTTCTAAAAGCTTTTTCAAGTTTTCTTGAGTATCTCTTAGTTCTACTGCTTGCTGGTGCATATTGTTTGCAAGATTTTCAGTACGAACTAATTTATTTTCAATATCTATTAGATATTGTTTTTCTTTGAGATAATCAAGCTTGATTTCAAGCTTAGAAATTTTTGAATTTATTTTCTCAAGTTGATTAATCCGTAGATTAAATCTTTCGAGTTGATCTGTAATCTTTTCAGAGGTTTTATCCCTAGATAAATGATCTAGGAACTCGATTAAACTTGGTCTTGATGGATCAAGTTCTTCTACTCCTATCTCTCTTTGGAGATGAATATGTTCGTCGTATAGAATGTTTAATACTTTACAAACGTATTCAATGGAGTATTGATTTTCTTGAATATGCCTTATATGAAAGCACACTTAATAAGACTGATAATTTTTAAGTTTGGATTCTCTCTTATTAGTCAAGAGAAGCCAACTTTGTGGCATAAGCCTTTTGTCACCTGCTTTTGAGCCAAGCAAGCTCCGATACCAGCTATGGCGGATCTAACTAATGCTCAAAATATCAAGAGGTTTTTGATCTTCTTCAAAAGTTTCTTGAAGAACTTCAATTTCTTCTCTTGACTCGTATATCCTTCGTTGCAGTTGAAAGATAATATCCCAATAATTTTTTATACTTCTTGGAAGCTTGTCTCTTTTTCTTTTAGTTAAATTTCTTCTTTCTTCTTCCAATTCTTTATATGACAATTTAGCTTATGCTAAATATTCTAGTCTTGTAGCTGTAGCAATTGATTTTTTGATGAAAAAATTAACTATTTACCTTCGAGTAAGAGGATAAGTTTGTATATTTGAACTATGGTAAACAAATTCAAACTTTTAGGACCATGCTCCGTCAAAACCTTTTTCTCTCTTTTTTTTTTTTTACTAAAGGTAAACTGCCTAAAATTACTTAAAAGTAAAAACTCGTTAAAGAGGTACTCCGGTTATGTTTTCTACAAAAGTTCTTGATGACCTCAGCTATTTTATTTTCTAGTGGGATCTGCATATCATCCAGTACTGCACACCAGAATTTTCCCTTCAAACATAGTGCCTAGCCTTTTCCCTCATTGAGGTTTTTGCACTGTGACATATATGCGTGTGCCATTGCTATATTATATATCCATTCTGCGGCTAAATTAAACCTCTGTGTGATCAATCCTTCTATTAACTGTTCCATCCAACACTTTCATACCCACTGGGACGGTGCTCCCTCGGTTGCCAACACCAATTCCAAAGACTACGAGAACTCCAAATTCTGACTTGCGAGAGAGACATCATGGACCTTGACTAGGAGATCAGTACACAGGAGACAGTTGTGCAGTTTACGCGGATATTAATTTGCAAACATCAGTTCAGTTGTGGAGTATATCTATTTGGCTTTGGCATGTTGAGCAGTGAGCACTGTCTTGTTCTTTTTTTATTTTATTTTTTATTTTGTTTTGTTCTGTGAAGTCTAGAAACTCTCAACTGCAAGTCTTTTGTCAATATTTTCCTGGTGGTGTACATGTCAGGAGATGCATTTCCAATACAATTAGAAAGTCTGTAAACTGTAGCAACAATTGTCACGTACATCTTTCGCAGATTCTATATTAATTACAGTTCTTTAGAATCATATACATCTTATCGGTGGTGACAACCAGACATTGCTACAAAGTGATGATCTTAGAGGCTGCATCTTTTTTCTTTTTTTTTCTTCTAAAAAGGATGGTGATGCTTGTCAATGCAAAGCTGGTGAAAATCTTATTCGTCTCTGGTATAGAGTACTGTTACTCGCGGTAGGAAGATGCTCATTTTTCTTTTGTTTCGTTTATATACAGTACTTCTTGATATGATAAGAGCTACTTCCATATGGCGCACCATTTTTCTGTCCATAATAGAGTGAGCAAGATGCAAGCATTTGGACAATACAAGTATTCGACGATTGAACTATTGAAGTAGAAGACTTATCACTGTCTTTTCAGTTTGAACTTTGAAGCAGTTAATTTCTCAAATCTACTAAGGGATCGACATACTGTAATATGGCATTTGAAAGACAGATGAACCTCACACAGAATCTATTACATTGCCTTGTTTGTTACATCATATTAATACAGATCGAGGTGCTAAGGTAAGAATTAAACATAAAGATTTATAGTGAACTTTAGGCAGCAATTAGACTTTCCCTCCATGACTGGAATCAACAAGTAAACTTGTAGTGTAATTAAAAACAATTAGAAAACTTGGAGGCGATCTGCAACTCTTCAAGGCTCAAAGATTCTGTTCATTAGCCGTTACATTCACAATTCCAGTTGATGGTATATATGTTAAGAGAAAAGGTGTGGTAACATCTGACAACTTGAGATATATAGGATAGAAGAAAAGCGAAACAGAAGGGGCACTGGCGGAGCCAGAGAATACACAAGAGGGGGGCCAATATAGGAGAAGGTTTTGAGGGGTGCCATGGCACCTCTTTGTCTGTGTTTAGCTCCGCCAGTCGGAGAAGGGACTTACTTTCTTTCTTTTCAGGCAAGACTTTGAACAAGAACAAAGAAGATAAACTTACTCATCAAGATGATAGATATGTTACTCAAGCCTCACGTACTTACTTATCTCACACTTTCTCACAATCTGATCAAACATACAGTAGTAATTAAATTCTAATTTGAACCAAAAAAAAAAAAATGTACTAATGGAAACATTTTCCCGAAAGGATGATACATGATTTTAAGTTTTTAACGTACAGTAATGGGAAAAACTACGATCCCAAAACCACAGAACAACGATTTAAAGTTGAAAATTCAATATCACATATCTAGAAACAAAAACCAGTTCTTGAAGAGGGAAAAAAATGACATATATATCGCATAATCCAAAGTGATCATGAAAACTTTCCAGGCAATCATCTCCCTGATTAAACTATTATTGAACTGTCTTACTACTACATACCAGTGAAGCAGGGTGACATTAGTTGCTTAAGGCGTCTTTCTTTTTGCCCCAATCATGAACCCTCAAGTGCAACTCTGCTGCAGCAATCAAGAAATGAACAGCCTGGAGTGGACTCAGAATTTGTGTGATGTTCCTGAGTGTTTTCATCCTTAACTCATCAGCCTTGTGCAAAATTTTCTCCAAACCTTCCTCCTTGGAAGCTAGAGTCGACTCAACTCGCTCCATATGATCATCAGCTCCTCCTTCATGGACCTCATTGTTCTTCATGATCTCGGTGGCCTCATGCGCCAGCTCCACAAGTGTAGCATCAGCCACAGTCTCTTGCTGTTTGGCCATCTTTTCCGACAGGTGCTTCTCCTCCTGGATAGTCGTTCTTTGCACCTTGTCCACCATGGTGAGCTGGCAATGTGATAGATCCCCCAAGTCACCTGTGCTCAACCTCAACCCTCGCATCAACTCAGCAAAACTAGCCTCTAGCTGCAGCCCCGACTTTGAGTAGAGCAAATGAAAAGCCATGCTTGGTCGCCAGCCACCTATCCAAAGGAATGCGTCTTCCAATGAGCTCCTCCATGGCGGAGACAGCATTCGCAGCACGTCTTGTTTGGCCCATTGCGACTTCTTGTTGTAGTATAGTTCATAATGTTTCACCACTCTCTCTACCAATGAACTTAACAAGACCCGATCATCGTCGTCTGCAGCTCTTTTTTGGTGCTGTTTGGAGGCACCGATGAGGTCCTGGAGATGTTGGTCTTGTTCAAGAAGCCAGCTCTCGAAGAAGGCCTGAAAACCATTCATCTCAGGAGCAACGTTGTCTCCAGTCATATCTGATATCTGCAAAGCCAAATATGCATGCAGTGTCTGTGTGTATTTATATACATGTCTATGTACAGTTATGATGAGGAGAAACCAGAGACGAAGGTTTTGTTGTTATTGGACATTTCTGATTCAATGTACCTCTTTAAAGAAAATCTGCGAATGGTCGGCTAAGTTTTCATCATGATGCAGAGAACCGAAGCACAAGATATTCAAGTTAATAGAATTTGGTGATGGCCTGGATTTTGGAAGCAAAAGAAGTCAACAATGAAAGACATCACCGGCGCCATTGCTTGTCATTTTCCTTAAAACTGTCAATAAAGAAAGACTGTTTGTGATAGATATTCATGCAAGTTGGGGAAGGAGTTAGCTCACTTTCATCAGTTTCATGTATACAAGCGCAATATCATAAAAACCAGTTCATGTGGGCGGTTTTCCAACACAACCAACGCAGGCACACAAGTTGCTTAGAACCCTTAGATTAGATAGGGAGTATAAATTTTATGAACTTAGACTAACTTCACGGTCTCCTCACTTTAGAGGAGCCGGATCCCCATATTGTATTCTCAAATTAAAATAAGTAAATTAAACTTATTAACTACCTAAAAGTACTTACTAATTTTGTTTTAGTCCTTTTTTTAAGAAGGACGTATGGCCTTATATTAAGTAACAAAGTAAATTAAGTAAGAATCAAGTGAGGAGGCTACCCTAAAGTACCCTTTATTGCAATAACCATGTGAGTGCACACGAGAACCGAGAACTAGAACCCTAAATTTGCTAGCACTTTTGTTTTACTCTTAATCCAACTCATCATATAACTGCGCTCCATTCACTATACTAATATCGTAATCAGACAACACCGGTCTCATGCTCTGTTCCATTCACTTTTGTTTTCTACTACAAGTTGGGAGCCTGCATGTATATTTCTTTTTCTTTCCTTAGAGTTCAAGAATTATTTTCCGTTTGTTTAGAAGAAACGAGAAATTTTTCAGCATTACAGGAGGGTCACGTGGCAATATGACGTGGTTCTACATTCCAATCAAATATTGATACATGAATTTTATTAAGGAAAAATTATATCAGTTATTTTGTCAAAGAAAATTTTGGGTTTGTTGTTGCTTTTTAAACCCTAAACTATAAACTCTAAACCATAGACCCTAAACTCTAAACCTTCGACTCAAAACCCTAACCCCTAAACCTAAACCTTAAACCCTAAACCCTAACCCTAACCTCAAACCCTAAACCCTAAACCCTAAACCCTAGTTCAAACTCAACAAAGACCCATGAAGGTAATTTCACAAAAAATAGAAAACCTTAGTTTATATTTTAGTTGTAATAAATTTCAATATTTGATTGGAATATAGGACCATGTCATACTGGTACGTGGTCTTCCTATAACATCTAAAAATTTCTCGAAACGAGAAATATCAATCGCTTAATAGATGTTGGACCGCTTGTACTAACGCTAGGAAAATTCTCCTACAAAATACATAATTTAGACTTTTTCAAAAAAGTTCACGGGAATATTGAATTATGCTATATTTTGTGGGAAAATAATAATAAAATTATCAACTTGTGGGAATAATTCAAAGAATTTGTGTGCCTTGGTTGAGGGTCTTTAGATTTTATGCAGAATCTAATTGCTGCCGCTCTCCTTTATGTTTATTAATTGGTCTTAGAGTCATATACTTGCATAAAATTTCACATCCGCCGCGCCGCTGGGTTTATACAGATGATATAGACGCATATATATCCAAGTGCTGCATGCAGCTGCCTTGTAATAAACATTCATGTATAGATTCGCAACGGTTAGCTTTGTCCTCTTCTTCTATATTCTCTGCTTGCACGAGGCATGACCATATGCCTTTGTATGTTACACAATTTGGCTTTGGTACGTAGTTCATGATTTCTTATTTTCTATTTTTTTGACGATGCATGGTGTCTCATCTTTGGAGCGCTGGACGCCGCATCTGGAGGGTCCTTCCTTGACAAAATACAAAGAGAAGACCAAGGCATTCCATGATAAGATGATTCGTGAAAAGAGTTTTGTTGTGGGCCAAAAAGTTCTACTTTTCCACTCTCGGCTAAGACTTTTTCCAGGTAAACTTCGTTCTAAATGGGTTGGTCCTTTTATTGTTACTAATTTTTTTCCCCATGGTGCTGTGCAGAGTAAGAGTGAAAAGACCGGAGAACAATTCAAGATGAATGGACATCGGTTGAAGCCTTACTATGAGGCTTTTCAGGAATACAATGTGGAGGAAGTACCCCTTCAAAAAAAACCATTCACACAGAACTAATGTGTGGTATAATCGTCTGGCTCATGGACGTTAAACGAGGCGCTAATTGAGAGGCAACCCAACTCAACCGAAGATGTGGAGGAGCCATCAACGCAAATTTGTTTTCCATCCCTTCTTCCCTTTTATATTTTGTTTTTACTTGTTTTGTTTGTTGTTTGTTGGGTCGTGATTTCCTACTCCATACTATGATTCTACACATTATTTTGTGAACATTGAGGACAATGTAGAGTTTGAGTGTGGGGGAGGGATTTACATGTTTGTTGAATTTTTTTTTTGAAAAATTTGAAAAATCCAAAAACAGTTTTTGTTGTTTTTGAGTCTTTTGTTTTATTTTTGAGTCTTATGACCCCTTAACTATCTGTGATGAGCATAATTCTCTAAATGTATAAAGGAAGAGCACAAGATTGAGATGATTTCCAACTGATATTCTGAAGCTAATTGCAATGAATGGAAATCTAGGAAATGTAGTGGATGTGGTTTGAAACTTTGATACAGAAATGAGCATGTTAAGTCAAATTTTGATTCATATGAACCCTAATGTGAGCTTTTGAGCCTTTATTTTTGTCATTCTTTCTTGGCTATAATTGTTGCAAACCTTATTATTCTTTCAGTTTGATTGATTGACTCACCATAGCATTTAATGAACTCTAGATGACTAGAACTCACTCTTGTGGACTTTCGAAACTTTTAATCATAAAACGCTCTGATTTTTGAAAGGATAAATTGAACTTTTTAGGATGAATACCATTGCCAAATAAAGCCTATGTCCTTATTTGTGTGCGTTGCACACCCCTTAGTCGAACCCCTTTTGAGCCTACATTGAGCCTTTTCTTTCCTCACCCATGAAATTTTTACCTTGAGCTTAGTATAGTAATATCTCCACCCTTGTCCTTTGGGCCTAGTAGAGCATATTGTGAAGAATTTTGTGGAAGTGATGATCAGAAACAAGTGTGGGGGAATTGACTTGTCCTTGTATAAAAGAAAAGAAAATGTTGTGAATAGTAAAATAAAAAAATAAAAAATTCGGCAGAAAAATAAAAAGAAATCTGGACATTGTCTTTATGTTGTGAAATGAGAGTTTTCGTTGTAAATGGAAGGCCCAAGAATGAAATTATTTGGCCTTTATTCTGTTCCATGATGTTGTAAGGTGGTGAGAATGACGAAGGGCCCAACAAGATGGTATCTTGCCCTTGATTTGGCGACATAAGGAGTGTTTGATGCTCTGCTAGGTTCTTAGGAATTTTGCAACACTTGCTCTTAAATTCATACCCCTAGCTCAGCCCCATTAACACCTTTCAAAGTTTCTTTTGATCTTAAAGATGAGTAAAATTTGATCTGTGGAGTTTGTCTCAAGAGTTGAGCCTATGGTATGGTTCATTTGTGTGAGTAATTGATTCTTTCATGAGGTTTTATATCTGTTTAAACATGTGTTTTTTGTTCTTATAAATGCAAGCTTTTTGAATGCCTCAAAATCCTTTCTCTTGCATACTTTTTGAGTGATTAAGCCAGAAAATGTCACATCCCGACCCGTAAGATTTTACCTTATTTACTAGCTTGATTATAATAAGAATTTTACAGTCTCCGACATTGGCATATAGTTTAATTGGTCCCTAGAGGGGTTTTGAGGGACGATTATTTCGGAGAGTTATTCGTAGGAGAAAAATGTAACGACGGTAAAAATGGTAAATTTAGCTAGTAAAAGGTAATTTTTATTAGGGTATTATTTTTGGGGGTGTTAAATTTTTGGATTGGGTTTATATTGGGTTGGAACCAGTTGGGCCAAGCCCAACCGATTTTCTCTCTCTTCCCTCCCAATTCTCTCTCCTCTCTCTCTTTCTCTCCCGACTCTCCCCCTGCCGGATTTTCTTCTCCGTCGTCCGGCCGCCCCAGACCGCCGCACCGGTCCCAATCGATCGGTCTTCAACCCAGCTTCCATTCTAGACCGATCACAGCCTCCCTAGCGCCGCCGTGAAGGAGAAACGCCGCCCGAAAGGTGCGGCTGCCTTAGGCTTTCCGTCGCCGAAACTCCTTCCTCCGGCCACCATAGCTGGCGAGCCTTGGCTCAAAAGAAAGCTCTCCTCCCGTGCTTCAATCCCTCCAAAGGGCTCCCTCCATCTTCAGCTAGGTAAAGAGGAATCGGTATTTGAAATTCTAGGGTATATTGTGTGTTTGCGTTCGATTGACATGGTTAGGCTTAGAATTGGAGTTTGTGGTAGTTATGAATGTTGTAGAGGAGGTTGAGAGGAAGGTACTGTCAAATTTTGGTGGACATTGGACGTCGCCGGAGCTGGTCGCCGGCCGCCGCTGGAAAAACTGTTTTAGGTGGAGATTTTTATGAGGAATTTAATGGAATGAGTTTTAGAATTTTCGGACGAGTTTTGAATAGGTTTATGAATTTCCGAAGTTTGGAATTTAAGCGGTTAAATAATGTAAAATCCGACCGTAGGATTTAAATCAATTTCTGGGAAAGGTTGTTTATACGACTGCCGAGTATGATATAAAAGTTTGGATCGTTCCGATTTAAGAATATCGAACTTAGGCAATGATGAGCGTAATTATGGCTCTCGATTTATTTTGCCTATTTTATAAATACTGGATTTCAGTTGGTAAATTAATTATATATTTGGAACAGGACGTGAGGAGGCCCGAGCAGAAGAAGCCTCGGAGCGTCATCAGGCTTAGGCCTAATTTGTGAGTGGACCTTTGTTTTAAATAAAAAGCATGCGATGAATGATTTTATTAATCATTTGTTTATTTTGATGAGATTATTGATTTCTCGCCTATTTGATAATTTTTCCTCCTTTGGAGAGATCCCGAAAATGAGATTTTCGGTGGATATATATGTTTTGGATTTTATGAGAATAGTATGTATATAAATGCTAGCTAGCCATACGTGCTTGGTCCGTCATAATGAGGTAAATACCATTATGGCGTGTCGTTCGTGTTAGACACAAGCGTCATAGCCCTATATGAAAACTTCTTTCTTTTTCAGTTTATTTAGGTTTTCATATAGGGAGTCCACACGTATATGTACACCGTCCCTTTTCGGTCATAATGAGGAAAAATACCATTATGGCGCAACGTGAGCGTTAGACGCCAGCGTTGTAGCCTTGTATGAATTTCTATTTTTCTGAATTGTTTCTAGGATTCATACAAGGAGTCTGACGAGTGTAGATACATACGAATATATGAATATATATGGTTTAGCCTGAGAGGCTCCATTTTATTTGAGTTTGTGACTACCCAGTGCTAGTCGTGAAATTATCAGTTTATGAGTTGAACACTTTTAAGCTGCCGCATGCAGTATATTTTTCTATGAAATTAAATTGGGAATGCATAAATAGTTTATTATTAAATTATTTTTGTCCACTCACTCTAATATTATTGAATGTCTTCCCCTGGGCCCTTTGTTTTAAAATGCCCAGTCTGCAGAGTTCGGATTGGATCTAGTAGGAGACGAGGCATAGTCACCCGTATTTCCACCACCTTTCACCAGTAGGTTACCTGTTTAGCCTACTTGTCTTTTTCTTGCTTCCGCTAGTGTCTAGTAGCTCTGAATACTTGGGTTTAATGTATATATTTTTGGTTGTGGGTGAAGGCTTGTTTATATTTTAGAATATTTTCGGATAATGTATATTATCTTAGATAATGTTTATTATCCTGTTGGTGATGATTGTTTTTGAGGAGCACGAAGGCTCTAGAAGTTAAGGTTGGATTTGGAACCTTTAGAAGTGTTTGCAGGTTTTTATTGGAAGGGTTGTCCATTTTCAAGGGAGGTTGTATCGAATTTTGCGGTAAATCTTTCTTGGAGGTGGTCCCCGCACGATTTACTCCAGGTTTAGAGTGAAATTCGGGGCGGGTCGTGTCAGAAAATCTGTGTGAAAAATAAGTGCATACCTTGTGAGATTGAATCATATTTGTCTGAAACATGCTGAGCTTAATCATCACCACTATTCTTTC
This sequence comes from Fragaria nilgerrensis, assembly GCA_010134655.1. Classification (NCBI taxonomy): domain Eukaryota; kingdom Viridiplantae; phylum Streptophyta; class Magnoliopsida; order Rosales; family Rosaceae; genus Fragaria; species Fragaria nilgerrensis. The sequence continues at coordinate 102,479 of WPAB01000091.1, read as the reverse complement.
ATATCCTACATGTAAATATGTGATCTATGCATGACAATTAGCTTCTGAAACTTCATGGAATAATTCTTGATTGAGTGCTAATTTGGGTGCCATGAGATTGGAGATCTGAGACAATAGTTAAGGGCATTAGAGTTTGCTCGTCACTTGTTATAATTGTTTGTGACGTTTTTATTGTTGTAATTGTTTTTGACTCTTGTTGTTTTGGTTTTGCTATGGGACTAGCAAAAGCTAAGTGTGGGGCAATTTGATACGAGTACAAAGTGCTATATTTATAATGTGTTTCCTGCCCTATTTAGCTATGATATTTTCATAATAAAGCCATTTCTAACAGGTTTTGTTACTGTGAAGGCAAAAGAGCAGAAAAGCAGAAAATGAAGCTAAAACCGGTAATTTAAGAGAAATCCTAATCAAAGGAGGATTCCTAGTGCAACAAGGAGTCTCATTAAGTCGCAAAATCTAAGGATAAGTCGTTTAGGAAACTTTCATGTTTTGAAAAGGGAAAGTTGCATATTTCATTTTAAGAAACTTTCTTATTTTGATTTAGGAAACTTACTACTTTTGAATCTTTCCTATTCTGACTTTCTTAAAATGTTCAGGAAACTTTCTTTTCTTATGAGACAGGGAAACCATTTTAAGTCAGGAAACCTAATCAAACTTGGAATAGGTATTTGTGAAAGTTTATAAAAGGAGGAGGACGAATTCTACAGTAATCAAGGATTTATGTGTGCTAATATAAATCAGAAATTAAGGGATTCTTTACTTAATTTCGTCATTTAAATTATGTCCACTCTACCTTATTTATCTGATTTTATTTCTCTTTCAGGAACCCTAATTGCGCACCAGGAATGGAAGGGAAATCAAGGAATTTCGTCAAATGTCTGATTGAAGGCAGAAGAATGAAGGTTTTCACTGCTGTGATTCCTTTTGGAGAACAAGAAACGTACCTGGCCTCTATTCAAGCCTCATGCAACGAATTACTGTACATGATATTCCAGAGAATTCTGGGGAAATTTAAATCAAGATATAAAGCAATAATTTTGTACTGTTGGATCAGAAATTAATCAAGGGCTATGAGGATAGCTAAGGTTCGGCCAAACCAGTATATAAAGGAGTAAAGGAGCAACATTTTGGGTATCACTCACTACCAGAAGAAAGGCTTTAGCCGACGAAAATAAAAAAACCAAGCCGACGAATTATTTTTTCGTCGGCTAAAGTCCGCATTAGCCGACGAAATTTTTCTTCGTCGGCTATGGTCAACTTTAGCCGACGAAATTAACTAAAGAATTTTTTTTGTCGGCTATAGTCTGTGAACTTTACCCGACGTCTATATAAAAGTTTAGCCGACGAAATATACAATTTCGTCGGCTAAAGTGCCTTATATTTGCACTTGTTCCGTTTCAAAAAAAAAACTATACGTAGATCCTTCAAACGCAAAAAGGTCGTGAAATAAGATATGACCATAATGGTGAAATACGTCTACGGTTGAAAAATCATGGTATTCTGGTAAAGTCTCGGTGCCGATAGTTGCGGTCAATGCAATTTTCCATTCTTTCTCCTTATGGGTAGCCTTATCTTCGGTGGTTATTTTGCATAAAAATTTTATACGACTCATTGCGTCTCATCGATTTGAAACTATTTTAGTTAAAAGTCCGGTCAAAATACGTAATTTAGACGGTCCAATGACCGTTTTCATGCGTTTAGGGGTTTGCTTACGGGATTAACCGTCCGGATCGAGCCCTTAACCTTGTCAGATCAAGTTGACTTTTTTCCCATACATGTATTTTTTCATGATGGTCAGATCTGACGGTCGGATTTTCTTTTCTCAAGGTTGATCATTACAATCACAACATGCCTACTAATGTTGTATAACTTGTTTACCAAGTGTTAAGTAAATGTTCCGTTTCAAAAACAAACAATACGTAGAACCTTCAAATGCAAAAAAGTCATGAAATAAGATATGACCAGAATGGTGAAATACGTCTACGGTTGAAAAATCACGGTATTCTGGTAAATTCTCGGTGCCGATTGTTGTGGTCAATGCAATTTTCCATTCTTTCTCCTTATGAATATCCCTAACTTCCGTGGTTATTTTGCATAAAATTTTTATACGACTCGTTGCGTCTCATCGATTGGAAATTATTTTCAGTTGAAGGTCCGGCCAAAATACGTAATTTAGACGGTCCAATGACCATTTCCGTGCGTTTAGGGGTTTGCTTACGGGATTGACTGTCCGGATCGAGCTCTTAACCTTGTCGGATTAAGTTGAATTTTTTTCCACACATGTATTTTATCATGATGGTCAGATCTGATGGTCGGATTTTCTTTTCTCAAGTTTCATCATCACAATCACAACATGCCTACTCATGTTGTATAACTTGTTTACCAATTGTTAAGTAAATGTTCCGTTTCAAAAACAAACTATACGTAGAACCTTCAAATACAAAAAATTCATGAAATAAGATATGACCAGAATGGTGAAATACGTCTATGGTTGAAAAATCACGGTATTCCGGTAAAGTCTCGGTGCCGATAGTTGTGGTCAATGTAATTTTCCATTCTTTCTCCTTATGGGTAGCCCTATCTTCGGTGGTTATTTTGTGTAAAATTTTTACACGACTCGTTGCGTCTCATCGATTTGAAATTATTTTCAGTTGAAGGTCCGGCCAAAATACGTAATCTAGATGGTCCAATGACCGTTTCCATGCATTTAGGGGTTTGCTTACGAGATTGACCGTCCGGATCGAGCCCTTAACCTTGTCGGATCAAGTTGAATTTTTTCCCATACATGTATTTTATCATGATGGTCAGATCTAAAGGTTGGATTTTCTTTTCTCAAGTTTGATCATCACAATCACGAATTTTCAATAATGTCGTCGGCTCTAGTTAATAAAATAAAATAAAACAAATAAATTGAAAATATTAAATAAAAGTACTATAACCGACGAATTTCATTACTTTAGCCGACGAGATTCACAGGTTTAGCTGACGATTCACAGGTTTCGTCGGCTAAAGTCTGGTTTTGACTTTTGAGGATAAATTGTTTCTGCCAAAAATTTCGAACTTCCTTTTAAATTTTTAGCTCTCTCTTTAACCTACTCCCCTCTTCCTCAAACATCTTACTTCTTCTTTCTCTCACCAAGAACTTCATCCAATAACTTTTTCTTTCTCTTCCCCACCGTAACAAACCCACTCCCTCTCTCTTTCCTCTCCCTCTTCTCCTCCTCTCCCTCTCCTCCCTCTTCCAACTCCTTAGATCGATCTAGTTCCTCCACTCCCCGGCTCACCACCTCCTCCTCTCCCCCATTTGACCAAATACTCAACGGCATCCCCCTTCCCTCTCTTCTCCAGCAACTCGTGCACCTCTGCGTACTCGAAGACAGCCCCCTCGAGCTCCCGAATTACGCTTTCCAAACCCAACCGCCTCGCGAACTGAACCGGATTCCCTTTCGGCGTCGTCCGCAGGATCTCCTTAGCCAAATCCAACGGCTTCCGTCCTCTCTCGTCCTCCACCAGTTGACGGAGGTCAGCAGCCAATGCAGCCCAAAATGCCGGCGTGCGAGTCACGTGCGCCGGGAGAGCTTTAGTGATTCTGACATCAACGTTTGCGGAATTTCAGATTGGAGAAGAGAGAAAGACAAGGAGTGAGGGAAATAGCCGTGACAGAGACAGAGACATAGTGAGGAGAGAGGGCTTTGGACGAAAATAAATAATTAATAAAAATAAATTAATATTTATTCCCAAAAAATAAATTTTTTTTAATTTTTTTAATTTTTTATTACATACTTTAGCCGACGAATAAATGTTTCGTCGGCTAAAGTCTCAGACTATGGTCGACGAAACATTTAAGATATTCGTCGGCTAAAGTCTTGGACAATAGCCGACGACGTATTCTAGATTTGTCGGCTAAAGTCATCGCTGACGACCCTTTCCCGACGAAAACATAGCCGACGAAGGCTCGTCGGCTAAGATATTAGCCGACGAATTAAGCTAACAGGCCGACAAAACTTTTTCGTCAGCTAAAGTGCTTGTCCTGGTAGTGACTTCTCACGCACAGACTCCTGCCTTAACTTCACAACAGCCTTCCCTTCATTGTTTTCGTTCCAAGACAGCAGAGCCTCCATCCATTGAAGCTTGCTTTACCTTGGTGTTCTTCAGAACGTCACGTCGGAGAATAAAAAGTGTAACAATGACTCAATCGATTTCTCTATGTTCTGTAGTATTTTCTTTTGTTAGATTTTTAGAACTCCTGCGTTTTGGTTATATCAATTATCAGATTTATAAAGTTGTGTTTTTGAATTGTTTATGAGATTTATTTGACTTATTTTCGTGTCATTCTTGATGTTGAAAACTTGTAATCTGGTTTATGAATTACTAACTTCTGCAGGGTTGGTAGTGCCATTAATCTATGTTAAACCGCTAAGGCAAACATAGATTGATTAAGTGGCAAAAGCTTAGATTCATGGGAATGGGTCAGGTTTTGATTATGAGTTGCATGTGAACTGTTTAAGCGCTAAGATTTGTTTACATGTTCGAATTCTTCTGTGAACTTAATGATTCATGTTATATGTTGTATGGTTGTGCTAAGTATTAACATGACATATTGCATGGAATTTTCTGTGTTAAACCGCTAAGGCAAACATAGGATACTTAAGCAGATTACTATAGGTTGCATGACCGCTACGGTGTTTGATTCTGAATTCGTTTCATCATTCTTGATTGGCATGATTTTAGGTTGTGTAGATTGTGACAATTTAATTACATGATTTTATATGTGTGTGTGTGTTTGAAGTCGATCACTTGTATATATTTTGTTTTCTGTTTAGTAGGAACGTAGAACAAACCTCCAAACCCCCCCCCTTTTATCTATTGTACCTTGTGTATATTTGTAATTGAATACTTGTAAATACTTATAGTTACTGATTTTTTAGTGTAACAGTGACTGCATGAGCGCCCTTTAGGTCCCCGGATTGATCGAACCTTATTTGCCAATACTACATTCTGATAAAAAAAAAGGGTTTTTAAATTACGCGTCCGGTAACGAGCATGTCAATTTTTGGCGCCGTTGCCGGGGACTTAACAAGTCTCTGACGGTTTTCGGTTACTTATTTGTTTAAATATTTATACTGCTTTAACACATTTGACTAATTGTTGTTTGTTTTATCTATTTTCAGGTACTTATCTTGTTTTGTAAACCATTGAAGGTTACTTTAGTTAATAGGGTCCTAAACCTTTCATTAGTACCTTAACAGAGGTCTTTTGGAGTTGAGGGCGGATCTTATTAACTCTTGTTTGACTATCAAACATATAAGTGTTTCCTAACTGAGTAAGGGACATTTTAGATGGTGTCTAGGCCCGAGTAAGTGCCTGGGATCAAAATTGGACTTCAAAGAGTTATAGACTGTGCGTAAGCAAGATAGGGGTTTCGACCTCCGTAACCCATTACAAATGAAGTCCTACCAGCCCGTTTTCCTTCGGCCTGGCCATTCAAGTCTTTTGAAACCACAAAAACATTTGCATCAAGACGTTCATACCTTATTACAATTGGTTTACCACTTAAGATTCGAATTTGAAAATTTATAAAACTTATAACTGTTAACTCAAACAGATTGTTGTAATTTAGAACCTTTGTAAAATGTGTTTACTTAGTTCTAAGACCTTTTATATTTGAACTCATAATAAATTTTAGTTACTTTGTTTTTGTTTAATTTTTATTTTGTTTCTTATTTTGTTATTTCGTTTATGTAGGGTTATGAATGTCCGATGAGGGAATTCGTATTCCTAGATTAACCAATGAGTTTTTCACAAACTTGGAGAGGCAGATACAGCGCATTAAGCAAGGAGGAGAACCTTCCCAGAATCTTGATCTTCCAGTTCAAACCCCCAACACATTCAGACAGCTAGATTTTGAAAGTGACGCAGATTCGAAAGACAAGGAAGAAGAACACACAAAGTCCATAGTCTCATCACAACCTTCAGATTCTGAAGAAGACATTCTGCCAATGGAACAACAGACTATTAGACAATTATCGAATTCGATAGTACCAGGAGCCGGAGGTAAGGCACCTTCATGTATCACTTATCCTGAACCGGTAGCCACTAAGGAAGGAGAATTCGAGTTGAAGAGTGGACTTCTGCACCAAATCCCAAAATTCCATGGGCTCAGCAATGAAGATCCCAATAAGCATCTGAAGTCTTTTCAGTTTGTGTGTGTGAGCATGTGCCCTAGGAATGCGGATATTAACATTCTAAAGTTGAAGGCATTTCCATTCTCACTAGAGGACCGGGCCAAGTCATGGCTCATTGATCTACCTGCCGGACACATTGACTCATGGGAAAAGATGATGAGTGAGTTCCTGACCAAGTACTTTCCAACGTCAAAGATCACGGTGATGAGGAAGCAAATCACCGGAATTCAGCAAGGACCAGAAGAAACATTATGTGCTTATTATGAGTGGTTTAAGGCCCTTGTTGCAGCTTGCCCCTCCCACGGATTTAAAGAGAATAACCTTCTGCAATAGTTTTATGAAGGACTTTCATCTTTGGAGCGCCAGCTGCTGGACGTCGCATCTGGAGGGTCCTTCCTTGACAAAACACCAAGAGAAGCATGGGTATTATTAGAAAATTGTGCCCTGAATGATTAGTAATATGTTAGGGCGTTGGCATCTTCTCGGAAGGTGAATGAAGTAAAATTGAGCACCACATTAGAAAGTAAGATTGATACATTATTATCTCATCTTGTGCTTGGAAAAAGCCAAGAAGCGAAAGCTTGTGGTGTTTGCTCAAATCAAGGGCATCATACTGATCAGTGCCTTCAATTGTCTGAAAATGGGGGATGAGAGACTCTAAATGCTATGGGACAACAAAGGTACAATCCTTTCTCCAACACCTACAATCCTGGACTAAGGGATCATCCAAATTTTCGATGGAGCAATACGGAGAATGCACTTAATCCACCTCAATATTCTGGAGGCCAATTTCAACGTCCACAAGGCTTCTTTCAGAAGCCCCAGGTTCCTCAAAACTTTGCTTCTAATTCTAATTTCACTAATGCTACTCTTTCGTATGATAAGATGCTTGAAACCCTTTTTCAAGGGCAGCAAAATTTAACAAATTCTACTCAAGCTCTTGTACAGGGTCAAACGAATAATACAAAGGATATAGCTGAGCGTAAGAACCAAGTGGATAGTGGATTTCATGGCAAAAATTTCTAAAAGTGGAAAGCTGCCACCGAGCACCGTTCCAAATCCAATTTTGAGTCTGCAAAAATAGTGGCAACAAGGAGTGGACGTGTGTTCAATGAGGTCCCAAAGAAAGTCCAAAGAAAGGCTCAAGTAGCCCATGAAGAGGTGGAGGAAGTTGAAATTTCCAAGAATGATTTGGAGGCAGATCCTGCCACTTCCAGGGTCGAAGCAAAACTGCCCCAACCAATTGAACCGCACAAAGGTAATGATACTAACTTCCAAAGTTTAGTTATTACTAATCCTCATTATGTGCGTGTGTCATTTCCAAGCAGGTTTCAAAAATCGAAAAAGGAAGAATCTGATGAAGCCATCTTGGAGGTTTTTAAGAAAGTGCAAGTGAATATTCCCTTGATTGATTGCATTACTCAAGTTCCCAAATATGCAAAAGTTTTGAAGGAGTTGTGCACCACAAGGTGGCAAACACGTGAGAAAGAAGTTGTGAAAATGAATGCGACTGTTTCTACAGTCCTCCAAAGAAAGTTACCACTCAAGCTAAAGGATCCAGGGAGTTTTTCTATCCCATGTGTAATTGGTAATACTACTTTTGACAATGTCATGCTTGATCTTGGTGCATCCATTAATGTTATGCCATATAGCCTATATGCATCTATGGACTTATGTGAACTTAAGAAAGACAATGTCATAATTCAGTTGGCAGATAGGTCTAACAAATACCCTAAGGGGTATGTGGAGGACGTTCTTGTGCAAGTTAATCACTTGGTTTTCCCTGCAGATTTTTACATCATTGATATGGAAGACTCACCCTCAAGTTCAACTCCTATACTTTTAGGGTGTCCTTTCATGAGAACTGCGAGAACAAAGATTGATGTGTATGCTGGCGCATTAACAATGGAGTTTGATGGAGAAGTTATAGGCTTCAACATTTTCGAAGTCATGAGGTATCCTTTATCTGAGCTTAAACTGTGCTATTCTATTCATATCGTTGACTCTCTTGCACATGAACTCCTAAATTCAATGATTGACGATAAGTTAGAGTACATCATTGCTCAAGGAGTGGGATACGATGCTGATGGTACCAATGTGTCAAAGGCAAAATTAGAGGAAATATGGGATGACGTTGTGCTTGAAAAGGTGTGTTGAAACTAATCTGGTTTTGAATTGGGAAAAATGTCATTTCATGGTGACACAAGGAATAGTTTTGGTACATATCATTTCTGCTAGGGGAATTGAAGTCGATAAGGCCAAGATTGATCTTATTCGTTACTTACCATACCCCACAACTGTGAGGGGGATACGTTGGTTTCTTGGCCATGCAGGTTTTTATCGCAGGTTTATCAAGGACTTTTCCAAGATAGCTAGACCCTTAACTCGCCTCCTTCAAAAAGAGGTAGCCTTTGATTTTGATGACGAATGCAAGGCGGCATTTGAGAAGTTAAAGAAATTGTTGACAACAGCATCGGTGATGCTACCCCCAAACTGGGACGAACCCTTTGAGTTAATGTGTGATGCATTGTTGGAGCGGTGCTAGGGCAGAGGAAGGACAAGAAGCCCTATGTCGTTTACTATGCCTCAAGAACGCTCAATGATGCACAATTGAATTACTCTACCACTGAAAAAGAGCTTCTTGTTGTTGTATTTGGTTTAGATAAATTTCGTTCTTATTTACTTCAATCTAAAGTAACTGTTTATAATGATCATGCAGCATTCACTACTAGAAGAAAGGCTTTAACCGACAAAAATAAGAAAACCAGGCCGACGAATTATTTTTTCGTCGGCTAAAGTCCATGTAAGCCGACGAAATTTTCCTTCGTCGGGTAATTTAAATTTTCGTCAGCTTTGGTCAACTTTTTCGTCGGCTAAAGAATTTTTTTCGTCGGCTATAGTCTGTGAACTTTAGCCGACGACTTTAAAAATTCTTTAGCCGACGAAATTAAAATTTCGTCGGCTAAAGTGCCTTATATTTGCAGATCTGGACAGCAGCTCATCTGGGAAAAAAAACGGGAGAAAATAAAACGGGAGAAAAAATTTGGGTGTTGTCGAAATCTGTCCATAATTAGTTTGTGGAGCTATATATAGGTACGTATGTGTATATATGTTGATTTTGAGTGTGATTGAGTTGATCGATTTTGAGTACGTTGGATGTATATATATATATGTGTTGATCGATTTGGTTGATGATTTGATGATATATATGAAGTTGTTGTTAATAAGTAGTAGATATATATATATATATATATATATGTTAATTAATTTATAATATTGTGTTGATGGTATGAAGTTGTTGATGATATGAGTTGAAGATGATGTTGATATATAATATTGTTATGAGTTGATCGATTTGGTTGATGATTTGATATATATATGAAGTTGTTGTTAATATATAAGTAGTAGATATATATATATATATGTTAATTAATTTATAATATTGTGTTGATGGTATGAAGTTGTTGATGTGATGAGTTGATAATGATTTTGTGATGATGTTGATATATATAATATTGTTATGTAATTATTAAGTATATATATATATATATATGTTAATTAATTTGTTATTAATTAGTTGTAGTATGTAGAATATATACTAAATGAATTGAGATTTTAGATATGAAATTTAATTAATAATTAGCTAGAGTTATACATATATTTTGTTATATTTTTAGGATATGTTTAAGAGTTGAATTTCGCTTCCAAAATGAGACAAAATATATGGTAAATGAGTTATGAGTTTTCTGGAATATGCGCTGGCTAATGCTAACGGGAATACAATTTTCTATTGCCCGTGCACAAAATGTCAGTGTCGCAGCGATATGCATCGATTTGCGATTGACAAAGTATGGCAGCACCTGAAGAGTAACGGGTTTTGAGAGAAGTACACATGTTGGTTATATCACGGTGAAACATCATCAGGGGGTCCGCATGATCATGGGCAATTTTCTGAGACGGGCAGTACATCCAACTATCCAACAACGGCCTTCATCAACGACATGTTTCCTTATGAGAGCGGTGTATGCGCTCAAAGACAGTATATGCCTGAGCCGGTGCAGTCCTTCCCTAGAGTTGTCAACACTGCTGGTATGGACAAGTACAACAAACTGCTTGCTTTCCAACAGACCCCTGTGTACCCCGATTGTCAGAAGACCGTTCTTGAAAGTGTGATGGACGTAATGAAGATTAAAGTTGAGACAAAATCGACCGTGAAGGCTGTTGATGATTATCTACAGTACACTGCTTCGATGCTGCCCCACGGTCATCGTCTTCCTACCATTCATCATAAGGTCCGATGTATATTGAAAGATCTTGGGCTTTCCTACATCAAGATCCATGCATGCAGATATGACTGCGTTCTCTTCTAGGGTAAAGATCCAGAAGGGAATGACCTTGGTGGCCTTGACGCATGTCCGGTATGTCACACTGACATGTATAAGCTGACTCCTACAGGTAATAGGAAACCTGTGAAGGTACTTCAATATTTCCCGTTGAGGGATAGGCTGGAGCGGTTGTACATGTCTTCACACATGGCCAAAGCTATGAGATGGCACGCTGATAGGGAATTGCATGACGAAGATACCCTTATACACCCTGCTGACGGGGAGGCTTGGAAGCATATAGACAGGGAGTTTCCTCATTTTGCGTCAGAGGTCCGAAATGTGAGGCTCGGGCTCTCGTCCGACGGGTTCAACCCTTTTGGCAACATGAGTCTTCAATACAGTGTATGGCCAGTGATTTTGGTACCGTACAACCTTCCTCCATGGATGAGCATGAAGAAGGAATACAATATGTTGAGTTTGTTGATTCCGGGACCCGGTTATCCAGGGAAGTGTCTCGATGTGTATTTGAGACCTTTGATTGAAGAGCTTAAGTTTTTGTGGGACGTTGGTCATCCCACTTATGACAAGTACATGCACGAGATGTTCCAGATGCATGTCATGGTTGTTGGTACCATCAGTGATTTTCCTGCCCGTGGGATGTTGTCCAGAGTGCCTTAGTGATGAGAGGAGCATCAGTTATTGCAACAAGATATGCAAATTGGGTCACCGTACTCTCCTTCTATATAATCACGAATGACGGTTCGATGCACAGACATTTGATGAGACCGTAGAAAACGGTGTGCCTCCCAGAAGATGGACGGGGGAAGAAATTTTAGCAGTGCTTAATGAGTACGATTTTGGGCAGCTCAGCAATCGTCCCAATATTGTGGCGGGAATACCTGAAAGACGTCGAGGTACAAATTCTAGACACATAAGAGCATATTCTGGGAACTCTCATACTGGAGTAAGTTGTTGATCAGGCACTACCTAGATGTGATGCACATAGAAAAGAATGTTTGCGACAATAAGATGTACGGGTTGAAGAGTCATGACTGTCATATCCTGCTACAACGTCTCTTCCATGTTTTCATTCGACCGTTCCTTTCTCGTCAGGTGGTGGAGCCGTTAGTAGCGTTGGCAAGATTCTTCCAGAAGTTATGCACACGGGAAGTGAAAAAATCTAACCTCCGGGAAATGCAAGAGGACATCATTTATATCATGTGTAAATTTGAGAGGATATTTCCTACAACTTTTTTTGACATCATGCCTCACCTGATGATCCATCTTCCCGAGCAATTGTTGCTTACTGGTCCAGTACACTACACTTGGATGTATCCCATGGAAAGGTACGTTTTTTACACCTAAATTCCTCAATATACATGTTCAATAATCATAACACTTTGCAACTTGATTTATAGGCAACTTGGAGACTACAAAGATTATATGGCTAATAAATCCGCGCCTGAAGGATGTATAGCTTAAGCATATATTGCGCACGAGTGCGTCACCTATATGAAGTTGTATTTAGGAGCGTTGAAGGAAACTCCGCAAACCATACCGGTAGATGTACCAAAGTTCAATCTTTCCATACTCTCCAGTGTTGTTGAAGTTTATGGAATTTTGCCAGACTCCTACAAGTTGCAACTACATGAGCTAGTCTGGAATTTTGCCAGACTCCTGAAGTTCATATCCTGCTACAACGTCTCTTCCATGTTTTCATTCGACCGTTCCTTTCTCGTCAGGTGGTGGAGCCGTTAGTAGCGTTGGCAAGATTCTTCCAGAAGTTATGCACACGGGAAGTGAAAAAATCTAACCTCCGGGAAATGCAAGAGGACATCATTTATATCATGTGTAAATTTGAGAGGATATTTCCTACAACTTTTTTTGACATCATGCCTCACCTGATGATCCATCTTCCCGAGCAATTGTTGCTTACTGGTCCAGTACACTACACTTGGATGTATCCCATGGAAAGGTACGTTTTTTACACCTAAATTCCTCAATATACATGTTCAATAATCATAACACTTTGCAACTTGATTTATAGGCAACTTGGAGACTACAAAGATTATATGGCTAATAAATCCGCGCCTGAAGGATGTATAGCTTAAGCATATATTGCGCACGAGTGCGTCACCTATATGAAGTTGTATTTAGGAGCGTTGAAGGAAACTCCGCAAACCATACCGGTAGATGTACCAAAGTTCAATCTTTCCATACTCTCCAGTGTTGTTGAAGTTTATGGAATTTTGCCAGACTCCTACAAGTTGCAACTACATGAGCTAGTCATTACCCACTGGTGGGTATTGATTAACTGTCCAGAAGTTGAATACTGGAAAGACATCCATCTATATTGTCCAGACATTCAAGGTGATCTCGAGTACCACAACAGGGAGTTCGCAAATTATTTTGACGGCTAGATACGTAATTCAATATTTATGTACGTATTTATGTTTATTGCATAATTATCCATATTTACAGTTGAATGGTTGGTTGCAGATGAACCATATTCAATTTGATGGTCACCCAAATTGGTCGCACGAACTAAGACTTCTAGCGATGAAGCCGATAATGTCAAGAGTTTATCCGATGTGCAAGGTGAATGGCGTGCAATTTATATGTGAGCAGAGAGACAGCAGACGAAGAACACATAATTCTGGGGTGATGGCGCATGGTGGGCGGAATGGAGTTGACTATTACGGTGTTCTCCATTCAGTGGTGGAACTCGTTTATAGGCAAGGCATAACAATGCACCTCTTCAAGTGTAGATGGTTTGATACTACGCCGCAGAGCATGAAGACCGATCAGTACGGAATATTATCGGTGAACACTGCTATAAGTTATTACGAAGATGACCCGTTCGTTTTTGCCACATCGGTAAAACAAATGTTTTATCTTGATGACATTGCTAAGGGTGACGCGTGGAAAGTAGTCAACCTTATGCACCCTCGAAACATTTACTGGGCGGCTACACTTGGAGAGGCCGAAGACGAGGAAAAAGCTGTTGCGTATCAAGAGCCCAACGCAATAGGTATTCCTAACTTCTCTACCGTTCGCCTTAATAATTTTAAAGCAGGTCGTTCGGTGCGAATTCGTGATGAAGAGCCAAGGCTTATTGATGTTGATCCAAATGAAGAAACAGACGAAGACTCTGGTGATGAGGAAAGGCATAGATTACCAGAAATTAATTTTGACACCGAAGAAGACTCATCGGATGATTTTGATTACGAGCCTTAGTTTTAATTTAGAGGACGTAATACATTAATTTGTAATAAAAAAGAATGTATTACCTTTATAGCTTACATATGTTCAATTCATATTTCTGTTATTTTATATGAATTTTGGTGATATATGAACAAGAAGTCAGTATGGTTTACATTAAACCTTCTGTTTTTTTAATGTATTTTTATACTTTAGCCGACGAAATATACCATAATTCATCGGCTTAAAGCATCTTAGCCGACGAATTATAGTATATTTCGTCGGCTAAAACCATCTTAAATAAGTCATAATTCGTCGGCTAAGATGCGGTTAGCCGACGAATACCCTAATATTTCATCGGCTAAACCCTAACCCCTAAACCTTAGCCGACGAATACCCTGATATACGACTTGTTGCGTCTCATCGATTTGAAACTATTTTCAGTTGAAGGTCCGGCCAAAATACGTAATTTAGATGGTCCAATGACATTTTCCGTGCGTTTAGGGGTTTGACTTAACAGATTGACCGTCTAGATCGAGCCCTTAACCTTGTCGGATCAAGTTGAATTTTTTCTCATACATGTATTTTATCATGATGGTCATATCTGACGGTCGGATTTTCGTTTCTCAAGTTTGATCATTACAATCACAACATGCCTACTAATGTTGTATAACTTGTTTACCAAGTGTTAAGTAAATGTTTTGTTTCAAAAACAAACTATACGTAGAACCTTCAAACGCCAAAAAGTCATGAAATAAGATATGACCAGAATGGTGAAATACTTCCACGGTTGAAAAATCACGGTATTCCGGTAAAGTCTCGGTGCCGATAGTTGCGGTCAATGCAATTTTCCATTCTTTCTCCAAATGGGTAGCCCTATCTTCGGTGGTTATTTTCCGTAAAATTTTTATACGACTTGTTCTGTCTCATCGATTTGAAACTATTTTCAGTTGAAGGTCCGGGCAAGATACGTAATTTAGACGGTCCAATGACCTTTTCCGTGCGTTTAGGGGTTTGACTTAACCGATTAACCGTCTGGATCGAGCCCATACCCTTGTCGGATCAAATTGAATTTTTTCCAATACATGTATTTTATCATGATGGTCAGATCTAATGGTCGGATTTTCGTTTCTCAAGTTTGATCACAACCACAATGTGCCGAATATATAAAAAGTAATTTAGCCGACGACATTATTGAAAACTCGGTGGCTATAGTTAATACAATAAAATAAAACAGATAAATTGAAAATATTAAATAAAAAGTACTATAACCGAGAATTTCAAGTGTTAGTCGACGAATTTCAAGGGTTAGCCGACGAATTTCAATAGTTAGCCGACGAATTTCAAATGTTTAGCCGACGAAATTTAAGGGTTAGCCGACGAATTTCAAAGTTTTAGCCCACGAATTTTAAATGTTAGTTGACGAATTTCAAATTTTAGCCGACGAATTTCAAATGCTAGCCAACGAAGTAAGTATTTCATCGGCTAAAGGTATCGGGACCGTAGAAAACCCAGCGCTCGACAGCCTCCACAGAGCGACGAAAAAACCCTAAAAAACTTACCGGTCCACCTCCTCGAGCCCACCACCGCCTCCTCGAGCCCTCAATGCGCTCCACAGCCTCCACCGCATCCGCCGCATCAGCAGCCTCCTTCCGCCCTCTCCCTCTCCCGATGTCCCTCTTCTTCTCCCTCTCCCTCTCCCTCTTCCACCATACGAACACAGTCGAAAGGTAACTCTTTTCTTGACTTTGCTTGCTCTGTTTGCTTTAATTTGCGGATCTGGGTTGTTAATTTGTGATTTGCAATGTAATTTAGTTCGATATTTTTGAAATTTCGGTGCTTTTTGACCTTTGAAAATTTGTGGTATTATGGAATTTGGGAATGATTAATGCTCAATTGGGTTGGTAATGATTTGGAATATTTGATATGGTGGAAGGGTATAGAATTTGAATTTGAAGTATGAAATCGGAAAGAAAAAAATACAATTTGAAGTCAATTGATTGAAGTATGCTTATTTAATTGAAGTGTTGTCTTGTTAAGTAATGAATTGCTGAATTGTTGGAAATTTTAATTGGAATAGAGTACAATTTAGTTGGTATTTTAAACAGCTTTGATTCAAATTAATATTTTAAACAGGATAAGCGGTAATTTTAGATTGACGAAGGGTTCGAAGGGCCAAAGGTCCGAATCGTCTGAGGAAACCTCTAGCAACCCTCAAACGTCGTTTCGGGGCCACATGACAGCCAGACATGCGACCCTTCTGGAGACGGCGCAGAGGCAGCCGGTGGTGCCCCTTTCATCGAGGCACCGGGGCGTCCCTCATTCCTCGAGGCAGACCCAGACGGAGGTCTCTGCCCCCCGTATGCCTGAGATACACCGGGCGCCCACTCGGGTCTTACTGCTTCGGATAGTGGGTCATCTGGGGTACAGATGCCGCCGCCTCATCTGTTCCTTCCGCGGATGATACCGGCCTTACCTGCAGTCGATGGCTCAGGGACGCCGATTTAACCACTGCCCCCGCCAGTGGCTCCATCAGCGGCGTACAGTTCGTGCCTTTTGATACGCCTCTTATTTTCGCGAGGGTATCATCATCGGCGACAAAGACGAAATCCGTCGCGTCTGCCGCATCGCCCTCAGGTAATGAAAGATGAATGATTTGTTTTCTTATAATTAATAAAAAAGGGTCTCCGATTTTAATAATCAATTTGGTTTATCATGTGATAGGCATCGTCGGAGCGAAGCCGACAAAGAAGAAGAGAGGCCCCGTCACAAGAAAGGCTCTCGAGAAGACCGTCAGTACCTCATGGAGGATCGTCATCGATACCGACGAGGATGGCCACATAATATCAGGCGGGAAGTTGAGGACGTACTCCGGCCGCGTGGGAGCGCTCATTAGGGATAGAGTCCCTATGTTGTGGTCAAACTGGGGCGAGGTCCCGCAGGAGGTTAAGGACATGGTCCACAACGCGATGTCGGTGAGCTTACAAAATGCCTTGCGGACCCACTGGACTACGCACGGGAACGGACGTTCTGTTACCCCTACTGAGTTCAAGTACAGGGAGTATGAGTGGCGTTGGCTTCTGACATCAGAATTCAACAACCCTCGTAAACAAGTATTTAAAAAATTAATTAGTTAATTTGTCATTAAGTATGTCCGTTTTTAAATATTTTACTAATAGTTTATTTTTTTCTTTGAAGGCCATTTCCCGAGCGAACGCTCAGAACCGGCAATGCAACATAAGGAACCATCATGCCGGTTCTAGACCGTTCGTTGTCTTCATGGACGAGGCGGCCAGAGAACATCCAGAAGTCAACCGGTATGTCTATACGTACGAGAAGGCATATCCTGACGCCCACGAGGATATTGTAAGTCATCTTACGTTTTAAAATTTTTAATTTTACTTATATATATGTCAAAATGTTAATTAATCATTTTTTTCCTATCCAATTAGGCGAAGGTGAGGGAGGCTAGTGACGAGGTGATGAGTGCTATAGTGAGGGAGACATGGCCAGATACGCAGGAGAAAGAGATGTTCGAAGCCATGTCCCGGATCGACACTTCGAATCTGAGGGTTGGGGTGAGGATCATGGGCACAGCCTTCCCACCGCGAGAAAACAACTTCTACTGCCGGGGTCTAGGAAAGAAGGGTGAGGGGGTCCTGAAGACCACTTCAGGATTTCAACGAAAGGCAGCCTCGATCAGCAGCAGGACGACTCAGCTAGAGTCGGAAGTTGAGAGACTACGGGAACAACAAGCTGCTCAGGCTGCCGCTCATGTCACCCAGCGAGGCAGCGAGGCGTCCCTCATTCCTCGAGGCAGTTGTGGCCTCAGACCTAGACGGAGGTGTTTGTACCCCATATGCCTGAGATACACCGGGCGCCCACTCCGGATCCTACTGCTTCGGATGATGGGTCATCTGGGGTACAGATGCCGCCGCCTCATCTGTTCCTTCCGCAGATGATACCAGCCTTACCTGCAGTCGATGGCTCAGGGACGCCGATTTATCCACTGCCCCCGCCAGTGGCTTTATCAACGGCGTACCGCCGGTTCAAACTGACACGACCCACCCCGAATTTGACCCCGAACCCAGAGTAAATCGTGCTGGGACCACCTCGAAGAAAAGATTTACTGCAAAATTCGGTACAATCTCCCTTGAAAATGGACAACCCTTCTAATAGAAACCTGCAAGCACGTCTAAAGGTTCCAAATCCAACCTTATAGACTCCTGGAGCCTTCGTGCTCCCCATAAAATCACAACCTCTCCCAATATAGATTTACTAATCTAACAAAGATCCTATAATAAACAACCACATATTTAGAGCAACTCTATTTGAGAGGAAATGAACTATAAATAAATAGAAAAGAGCGGAAGCTATACTATTGACTATGCGTCTTCTCCATGTACGTCTGATCTCAACTATGCAATTTTGCAGACTGGGCATTTTAAAACGAAGGGCCCAGGGGAAGACATTTAATAACGTCAGAGTGAGTGGACATAAATAATTTAATAACAAAATATTTATGCATTCCCATTTTAATTTCATAGAAAAATATACTGCATGCGGCAGCTTAAAAGCGCTCAATTCATAATCTGACAATTTCACGACTAGCACTGGCTAGTCACAAACTCAAATAAAATAGAGCCTCTCAGGCTAAACTATATATAAACATATATTCGTATGTATCTACACTCGTCAGATTCCTTGTATGAATCCTAGAAACAATTTAGAAAAATAGAAATTCATACAAGGGTACAACGCTGGCGTCTAACGCTCACGTTGCGCCATAATGGTATTTTTCCTCATTATGACCGAAAAGGGACGGTGTATATATACGTGTGGACTCCCTATATGAAAACCTAAATAAACCGAAAAAGAAAGAAGTTTTCATATAGGGCTATGACGCTTGTGTCTACCACTCACGACACGCCATAATGGTATTTTACCTCATTATGACGGACCAAGCACGTATGGCTAGCTAGCATTTATATACATACTATACTCATAAAATCCAAAACATATATATCCATAGAAAATCTCATTTTCGGGATCTCTCCAAAGGAGGAAAAATTGTCAAATAGCCGAGAAATCAATAAATCTCTTCAGAAGAAATAAATGATTAATAAAATCATTCATCGCATGCTTTTTATTTAAAACAAAGGTCCACTCACAACTTTAGGCCTAAGCCTGACGTCGATCCGAGGTCTCTCCAATTGAGTCTCCTCACGTCCTGTTCCAAATATATAATTAATTTCCCACTAAAATCCAGTATTCATAAAATAGGCAAAATTAATCGAGAGCCATAAATACGCTCATCATTGCCTAAGTTCGATATTCTTAAATCGAAACGATCCAAACTTTTATGTCATACTCGGCAGTCGTAAAAACAACTTTTCCCAGAAATTGACTTAAATCCTACGGCCAGATTTTACATTATTTAACCGCCAAAATACCAAACTTCGGAAATTCACAAACCTATTCAAAACTCGTCCGAAAATTCTAAAACTCATTCCATTAAACTCTTCATAAAAATCTCCACCAAAAACAATTTTCCAGCGGCGGCCAGAGGCCGATTCCGGCGACGTCCAAATTTTACCAAATTTTGACAGAATCTTCCTCTCAACATCCCAAACAACTTTCATAACTATCACTAATTCCAATTTCAAGCCTAACTAGGTCAATCGAACGAAAACATCCTAAAAGCCCTAGAATTTCAACTTCGAATTTCTCCTTACCGAGCTCAAGAGGGATCGAGCCTTTTGGAGGGGTTGTTGCACGGGAGGAGAACTACAAAACGAGCCAAAGATCACCGGCTTTGGTGGCCGGAGGAGGGAGCTCCGGCGAAAGGGGCAACCGGCTGCTAGGGGAGTTTCCTCCCTGTTCGGCGGCGCAACCGGCCCGGTCACAGTCCAGGCGAGGAGAGGAGGCGGCGGTAGTCCGAACGGGACCGGTGCGGCGGCCTGGCTTGGCCGGACAGCGTCGGTCGGAGCTGGAAGAAATCCGGCAGCGAGAGAAGAGAGGGAGAGCATCGGGAGAGAAAGAGAGAGAAGAGAGAGAAAGGGAGAAGAGAAAAGAAAAAGAAAAGATGGGTTTGGGCCTCACACCAACCCGGCCCAACATAAAAAAAAAATACCCAACTTCACCAATTTAACACCCCAAAATAAAATACCCTGTTAAAAATTACCTTTTATTAACTAAAATTTACCATTTTTACCGTCGACACATTTTTCTCCTACGAATAACTCTCCGGAATAATCGTCCCCCAAAACCCCTCTAGGGACCAATTAAACTATATCTCAATGCCGGAGACGGTAAAAATTCTTATTATAACCAAGCTAGTAAATAAGGTAAAAATTTAAGGGTCGGGATGTGACACATGCCTTTTGATACGCCTCTTATTTCCGCGAGGGTATCATCATCGGCGACAGAGACGGAATCCATCGCGTCCGCCGCATCTCCCTCAGGTAATGAAAGATGAATAATTTGTTTTCTTATAATTAATAATAAAGGGTCTCCGATTTTAATAATCAATTTGGTTTATCATATGATAGGCACCGTCGGAGCGAAGCCGACAAAGAAGAAGAGAGGCCCCGTCACAGGGAAGTCTCTCGAGAAAACCGTCAGTACCTCAGGGAGGATCGTCATCGATACTGACGGGGATGGCCACATAGTATCGGGCAGGAAGTCGAGGACGTACTCCCGCCGTGTGGGAGCGCTCATTAGGGATAGAGTCCGTATGTTGTGGTCAGACTGGGGCGAGGTCCCGCAGGAGGTTAAGGACATGGTCCACAACGCGATGTCGGTGAGTTTACAAAATGCCTCAATAATATTATGTATTACATTGTTGATTTCTCGAAAAACTAAACTAATAAATGGTTAAATGCATGTGTGGTTTGACGTTCCCGAGCACCTGAAGAACAGCTGGGCGGACGTTGTGCATGAGGGAAGGTATGTTGGGAAGTTAATGAAAAAACAAAATTGTATGTGATATTAATAATATTTCTAATATTTTTGTTGTATATGTAGGTACAAGGAGTGGAAGAACAAGTTGCGGACTTACTGGACTACGCACGGGAACGCACGTTCTGGTACCCTTGTTGAGTTCCAGTACAGAGAGTACGAGTGGTGTTAGCTTCTGATATAAGAATTCAACAACCTTCGTAAACAGGTATTTAAAAAAATTAATCAGTTAATTTGTCATTAAGTACGTCCGTTTTTAAATATTTTACTAATAGTTTTTTTTTTCTTTGAAGGCCGTTTCCCAGGCGAACGCTCAGAACCGGCAACGTAACACAAGGAATCATCATGCCGGTTCTAGACCGTTCGCTCTCTTCATGGAAGAGGCGGCCAGGGAACATCCAGAAGTCAACCAGTACGTCTATACGTACGAGAAGGTATATCCTGACGCCCAGGAGGATATTGTAAGTTATCTTACGTTTTTAAATTTTTAATTTTACTTATATATATGTCAAAATGTTAATTAATCATTTTTTTCCTATCCAATTAGGCGAAGGTGAGGGAGGCTAGTGACGAGGTGATGAGTGCTATAGTGAGGGAGACATGGCCGGACACGCAGGAGGAAGAGATGTCCGAAGCCATGTCCCGGATCGACACTTCAGATCTAAGGGTTGGGGCGAGGATCTTGGGCACAGCCTTCCCACCGCGAGAAAAAAACTTCTACTGCTGGGGTCTAGGAAAGAAGGGCGAGGGGGTCTTGAAGACCACTCCAGAATTTTAAAGAAAGGCAGCCTCGACCAGCAGCAGGACGACTCAGCTAGAGTCGAAAGTTGAGAGACTACGGGAACAGCAAGCTGCTTAGGCTACCACTCATGCTACTCAGGCTACCGCTCATGCCGCCCAGATCGCCGCCCAAACAGCCTATGCTGCCGCGGTATATGCCACCCAGCAGGCCCAGCAGCAGCAGATGTTCCAGCACTTGTAAGAGTTTACAGCTGCCCAGCTTCAGGGACTTCCAGCTCCGCCCATGCCTATGCCTATACCGCTACCTCAGCCGCCGCGACCTCCTCAGCAGCAACCCCCAGAATCGGATATTGATTTAGACAATCTAGACTTTGTGTAGTTAATCAATTATATAGTTTTATGTGCTTGTTGTTGGTTATATATATAGAATTGTTTTGGTGTATTTTACAGCTTGCTTGGAATGGTAATTTAGAAATTTCGGGTTTTTTTTTTTACTGGAATGAACTTATAGCCGACGAAACATGCCACATTCGTCGGTTATAGTATTTTTAATTTTTTTTTTATAAGGTTTAGCCGACGAATTATAGCATGTTTCGTCGGCTAAACCCTTCTAAAGCTGACGAAATATAGTCTATTTCGTCGGCTATAGTTATTTTTTTAAATTTTTTTATTACATACTTTAGCCGACGAATATCTTAAATGTTTCGTCGGCGAAAGTCTAGGACAATAGCCGACGACGTCTTCTGTCGTCGGCTTAATACTGGACAATAGCCAACGACGTCTTCTGTCATCGGCTAAATAGTAGGACAATAGCCGACGACGTCTTCTAGTGTCGTCGGCTAAAGTAATCACCGACGACCCTTTCCCGACGAATTCATAGCCAACGAAGACTCGTCAGCTAAGATCTTAGTCGACGAATTAAGCTAACAGGCCGACGAAACATTTTTGTCGGCTAAAGTGTTTATCCTGGTAGTGATTGAGGTACTTGTTTACAAAGAAAGAGGCGAAGCCGAGGCTTATTCGATGGATGTTGTTACTCCAAGAATTCGACATTGAGATTAAAGACAAGAAGGGGAGTGACAACGTGGTCGCTGATTACTTGAGCAGATTAGTACGCAAAGAGGACGCCTTGCCCTTGTATGAGACATTTCCGGATGAGCAACTCTTCGAAATTGAGGTAAGTGAACCATGGTATGTTGATATTGTGAATTATCTTGTGACTAAAACTTTTCCAGACACTTTACCTCGTTCTCAAAAAGAAAAACTTAAAAAATTAGCTAGGCATTACATTTGGGATGACCCTTATTTGTGGAAACATTGTCAAGATCAAATAATTAGGAGGTGTGTCCCTGAAAATGAACATCAATCTATTCTTACCTTTTGCCATTCTGAAGTATGTGGAGGTCATTTTGGATGTCGTAGAACTGCCCTTAAAGTGTTGGATGCAGGTTTCTTTTGGCCTACAATATTTAAGGATGCCTATTTGTTTTGCAAGACTTGTGATAGGTGTCAGAGATTAGGAAACCTAGGACCTAAGGATCAAATGCCTTTACACCATATTATAACTGTGGAAATTTTTGATGTGTGGGGTATTGATTTTATGGGACCTTTTCTGTGCAGTCTTTAACTCTCTTTACATTTTTGTGCAATTGCAATGAGAAACACAAAATACTTTTCTATATAATAAAAGATGGTTCTGTCACTTCTATAAGATTTTAAAATTCCAATCAACCTTATAAACTCTTAATATATATTCCCACTAACAAAACTTTTAACCTTTTTATGTTTTTTTCCTAACCAAATTACCCTCATCTCATATATTTCTCTATATATATTCACACTAACAAAACTTTTAACCTTTTTATATTTTTTTCCTAACCAAATTACCCCATCTCATATATTTCGTCTCTGACATTCACCTCTCTCTCTCTCTCTCTCCAGTCAGAACATCGTTCTTGCCGTCGGTGTCCACTTCTGGCCCCGGCGAGTTCATCACCCGCGCCAAGGGTCAAGGCGACGTTGAGGAAGACGACGCGACCTCACTTTCTCTTGGATCTGGGCCATAGAAGCCTCCGGCCGCCGACGTTGATCTCAGACTCTGAAAACTCAGAAATGATTCAAGCCTTGCCGTCCTCGATGGCTTTGAGGATCCGAGCAAGAAGGCAATGCAAGCTTGGCGCCGCGCTTGGCGATCTCGATTGAGGTACGACTCGATCTCTAGAGAGGTATGGAACTCCGAGCACTTCACGATCTCCAGCGACAAACTAAAATTGATTGGTCGCATCAATTTCTTCATTTCGATCAGGTTGAAAACTGAGCTATTGGTATAAAATATGTTGAATTAATATCTGAGTTTACAGGAAATTTTGGATGGCATCATTCATAATTCTGTTAGTTTCAATTTTTTTTATTCTAATTTGATCAAACATCACATTGCTTGGCTTTATTTACGAGAAGGAGAAGAAATAAAGGAGATCTTATAGTTTGATTGAAATTTTGTATTGATTTTGGCAGAAATTTTATATTGATTTTGGAAGAAGTTGATTATGAAGAAGCCATCGGTTAGACTTTTAAGTTTATTACTGGTGGAAATGTAGAAGAAAAAATAAAGGTAAGATGTTGGAACTGGTGAAGAAAGTGGATGTTGTATTGTGTATCTTTTGTGCCAATTCAAATACGATAAGGACTTAGATGAGTTGTTAAAGACTATTAGGTTTGCTTCTCTAGTTGAATTGAAGTGTTTGATAGCTTGATGATGTGAGTTATGCGTTTTTGTTTCTTCGTTTTCGATGAATCTGCGAAAAGTTTGAGTCTTTGTGATTGGAATTGTTAGCACAATGTGGATTGTTGTGATAGGAATTGTGTAGAGAACTGAGAGTTTTATGATGGTTGTATCGAATAAGTTGGAGCTTTTGTCTTGTTCTATTTAGTTCAATGCAAGATCTTAAATTGCATAATAATTCAATCTTGAATCTGCCATAAGTATTGATCAGGTAAATGGATTGCGGAACATTATGTTACATTTACGAACACTGCAGAGTTGCAGAGTTATGCAGAATGAATTTCCAGTTGATATATGTATGTTACTATTTGTTAAAAAGAAAGTTGTATTTGTGGATGAGTATTTTCTTGACTGACAGAATTGAGTTGGGTTTGATATTTTCTTGTTTGGTATATCTGCTTTGCTTTGTGCATATTTACATGGCATAGTTAGTTGCGAAAGACACACTGCATTTTATTGTCTTTCCATTATGATGCTAGTCGTTTACGGATATGCATGACTGCGCTTTGGTAGTGATAGCAACAAGGTAGCAGTTTCCTCTTGGATACAGAAAAGGATTCCAAGATAGTGATAGACTAGAGCTCTCTTTACCGTTCAAGGTAAGTTACTTGGAGAATACAGTAGATTTTGCCATTGTTCAAGTCAAATTTGCTATCCCAATGGGCAGTTAAAAATTGCCATGAGTGCATGATACGTGTGCACTGATGATGATGATGGTAGAATTGAAGTTTTTGTTTTTTTTTTTTAGGGTATTCGAGAAGAACCCGATCCTCTCCTCATGAGTTGGTCCTCATATTTCCTCATGAGAGGATCTCAGCCTTTTATTTTGAACCAATGGCTGAGATCTTCCTAGTTAATTTTAACCCCTATTACCCAACTTACTCACTTACTCTCCCTCTTCTCCTCAAAATATCGGGCTGCTCTCTCTCTCTTTGTCGTCATCGCCCCGCACCCGCCCTCTCTCTTGAATCCGCCATCGCGAGCTCTGCCTCCTGCCGCCATCGCGAGCTCGGCCTCCCTCCGCCATCGTCTCTCGTGATCTCCCTCTCTCTTCCGTCGTCGCTCGCAAGCCTCCCTCCGCCGGCGACGACTCTGCCTCCCTCTGCCGTCGCTCTCTCTCTCTGTCGTCGTCGCTCGCTCTCTCTTCTGTCGTCGCTCGCTCTGCCTCCCTCCACCGGCGACGACCTCCCTCCGCCGGCGACAACCTCTTCCACTGGTTACGCCGGCAAGTCCTCTCTCTCTCCACGACGTCCTCCACCATATCCCAAGCTCTCAATTTTTCAGTATTGGAGTTTCAGGTTCGGTCTGCAGTTGCCTAGGTTTATGCGTTTCTTATCTAATTTGATTGCATTGGAATTATAGTTTTGAGATTGAATCTCACTTTTGTGTATGTTCTTGTGATTGTTGAATATAGGTCTTAAGAATGGAAAAGTCTGTGGGAGAAAGCAACAATAGTTTGGAGAGATCAAAAGAAGATTTGAAACCTAAATATTACATGGAGTTTGATTCTGAGATTGCCGCATTCAACTTTTATAACGCATATGCTCGCAGTGAAGGCTTTAGCATTAGAAGAGACGGTCATGGCAAGGATAAAAAAGGTGTACTCACTTCAAGGACTTTTGTATGTTGTAAGGAAGGTTTTCGGAAAGAAGATAAGAGAGACGATTTGACCAAAAATCCAAGAGCACAGACAAGGACTGGATGTGGAGCGATTATGAGGATTAAGTTGGTTAGGCATACAGGTTTGTATTGCGTTTACCGTTTCTCTGAAGAGCATAATCATCCTCTTATCAAACAAGACTGTGTGCAATGGTTGCCATCCCATCAAAATGTAACATCTGCAGATAGTGCTTTTATTGACTTGACTGCAAATTCAGGAGTACCGCAAAAGTCTGCATTTGAATTAATGGGTCAGCAAGCTGGTGGAAGAGAGTCATTGGGTTTACAAGGCAAGACCAAAAGAACTATCTTTGAACTGTCCGACAAAGAAAAATGAAATTTGGAGAAGCTGGTTATCTGATGGAATATTTTTCAAAGCAGATGTTAGAAAATTCATCGTTCTTTTATGAGATGCAGTTGGACAATGAGGACCAAATCACTAACATTTTTTGGGCCGATGCTAAAATGATAATGGATTATGGTATATTTGGAGATGTGGTAAGTTTTGATACAACTTACAAACTTAATGAAGCAAATCGACCATTTGCGGTCTTTGTTGGATTAAATCACCATAGAGAGACGGTTGTATTTGGAGCTGCTCTAATGTACGACGAGACTGCTGCATCCTTTATATGGTTGTTTGAAACCTTTTTGAAGCCAATGTGTGGGAAGCCTCCACAAACATTTTTTACTGATCAAGATGCAGCGATAGCCAAGGCTGTTTTACATGTGATGCCTGATACTTACCATCGACTTTGTATATGGCATTTGATGCAAAATGCTGCAAAAAAAGTAGGCTTCTTATTTAGAAACTCTAATGGCGATGAGAAGGAAGGTAATGTGTTCAACAAATTTCTTTATCAGATTGAGGAAGAAAATGAGTTCTTGAGTGCTTGGGAGTCTATGCTTGATGAGTACAATGCACATGATGATACTTGGTTGGCTGCAACATTTGCAATAAGAAAAAAATGGGTACATGCATATGTGAAGTGGACATGGTCAGCAGGAATGCACAGTACACAATTGAGTGAAAGCTTCAATGCTAGTTTGAAGGGTTATTTGAAATCAGACCTCCAGCTGCCTGAGTTTTTTACTCACTTTGAAAGAATGGTATATGATAAGCGGTATAAAGAATTGGAAGCCGAGTATGATCTTATGTTCCGAATTGTTCACTGCAAAATAGAGGTAAGCATCTTGATACATGCACGAGAAGTTTATACCAAAGCGATCTATAAAATATTTCAAGCTCAGTTTGAAGACTCTTTAAAGTCTTCCATAATGAAGTGTGTGTCCAATGGTGAAAAGTTTATCTTCACTGTTGTTAGAGATGAATTCACTAAAGAGCGGCTAGTGATAAGAGAAGGTGAGTTTAATGTCTCTTGCAGCTGTAGAATGTTTGAGATGGAAGGTGTCTTGTGTAGGCATTGTATCAAAGTCATGATAGAAGGCAGAGAAACTACACTAATTAAAAAGATACCTGAGCAATATGTCTTAGAGAGGTGGACCAAAAATGCAAGAGTTGATAATGTTCTTGAAGACATGCATGGGCACCAGATTGTAGAGAATCCAAGACTAAAACAAACTTCTCGATATAGAACTTTATGTTCTAAATTTGTTCGAGTAGCATCAAGAGCATCTGAGAGTGAGAAGGCATATGAGCTTGCATGTATGGAAGCTGATAAGTTAGCAAAGAGTGTTGAAGATGTGTTACGTCTAGAAATAAACGGTGATAAAGATGTGGAAGATCAAGACCAAAGTATATTGGTTGATTGCTCTAATGCAAAGGGATTCAAAAAGAGAAAATCCACCCATCGTGAAAAACGTAGAGCTAAAGGCGACTTTGAAGCTGCATTAAGCAAAAGCAAAAAGAAGCCTGCACATGTGAGGATATTATTATGTATATTTGGGTTTGGTTGAAGTTATTATGGCATTTTTTTTTTTTGAATATAAGTACTCTAATAATTGATACAATGATAGGGTGCTACAGTACCGAAACATAGTGCAGCAAACGACCAATCTCATGTACCTTCTTCGCAGGCATCTCAGGTATAATAGGTTTAATGAAAAGTTTGTATATGTTTTTGTAACTTGGGATATTATTGATTAACTTGTAACAGTTTGTATAATAGGTATAATAGGCATCTCAAATATACTGGTTATTGAAATTATTGATAGGTCATTGGGATTTCAAACGATGCTGCTAACATAGAGTTATGTAGTTAATCTTCATTACCTCTTTCACAATTATCTCAGGTATAATGTTTATTCACTCTTTCCTCTTTGTATAAAAAGAGTATGAAAAAATTGTAGTATGCAAAGGGATTCATTACTATCACTTACAGGTACCCATCCACTCTCCTATGATGGTTGACAATGCTCTGTCATCCTTATAATGTGAGTGTATCACTTACAGGTACTGTATTTTTTTTTCATCGGATGCTTGGTGTTGCTTTCGTTCATATTTTACAGAAGCCTGTAACCTGCTTGTTTTACCTAATTTAGTCTATGATATCCTACACTAAGTTCCTTTTTAGGTTTCTGAAAATCTACTTTTGGTTGTGAAATAAATATCTCTTCTGGAATACATTTTTGCTACGCCATTTAAAATTGGTCGACTCATCTAAAATTGGTAACCCATATAGAACTGAAAGTTTGTTTTTCTGCTGTTGTTTTTATTTTCAAGAAGTGCAATGGAGTCTGGGGCACATTCTGCAACAGATTTTCTCTTTAGAATGGATTGGCCGATAGATGGGGTGCCATGCTCATCTGCTAAAATTTTTGATGTGCTGAGACCTTCGTCTTTCATGTTTGTATATATATCCACCTTTTTTTTTGGTTATCTGATTATATTACTGGTATTACTACATCTGAATCATTCCAATATGTAAAACCAGATGTCTTTGATGCCTTTTGAAGCAGATTTTGGGAGCAAATATTGGGACATATGGCAAGATTTGTAGTGTCATTTTGTATAGCTGTTGGGAAAATTGGCAGATTTGTAGTGGCATTTTGTATAGCTGTTGGGACAAATTTGCAGATTTTGTATAGTAGCTAAGATTTGTAGTGCATTTTGTATACCTGTTGGGAAAATTGGCAGATTTGTAGTGGCATTTTGTATAGTTGTTGGGACAAATTTGTAGATTTTGTATAATAGCTATGAGTCTATGTCTTGCATATTTTGTATAGTAGCTATGAGCTTATGACAACATTTTGTATAGTGGCTATGAGCATATGACAATATTTTGTTCAATCTAGTGCAACAGGGGAAAAATGGTAAATTTGAGATGATAGTGTCATTTTCAGATGAAATGAAACTGCATTATGTGTTTTTGCTCCATCTCTATTCAGTTTTAAATTACCTGCATTACTTGCAATATTTTTTACTAATCAGTTCTCTCATAAATTCAAAGCTGAAACAATCAAAATGCAGCACAATCATTCATACTGTGAAAGGTTTCTTCATTGAAAATTTGAAAAAATACATAATATTTGATCAGAAACACTAGTAAATTGGTCTATGAGTCTATTTGACATCTTCTTGGATTCACTAATATTTGAATGACTAACAGACCAGTATAGTAGTCATTTTTTACATGGGGCTGAATCTACAATGGCAACTATCTTCTTTTGCAACTCTACCTTGTTGGCTCCAACAAGCTTGTCAACTTGCTAACCATCTTGGAGGAAGAAGAAAGTAGGAGTGGCCTTGATATCCCATGAAGTTCTGAAATCCTACACCATACAAAACTGAATGTTAGAATCACATACCATTAAACAACTTATGATAGACACTAAACCAACATCAATGTATTAGACACATCAAACCATCAGCATCAATAGCACCAACTCTATTGAATTAACCAAATTGGTTACCAACTTACAGTAAGTTCATCGATCCCACTGTTCTATGGTAGTGATGAGGTTCACATTCCCACCAGTGAACTCAACAGTATGTTCAGACTCGTCATCTCCTAAAGTTTTAGACTACAACACTCTCTAAGCTCCCACTAATCAAACTGTCATAAATACTAGACCATTTCGGATAATTAAGCTTAAGAACAACACTAGGCTCGAAGTTACCTGCATTATACATGGACCTACTCTTCCCAATCATACACAGCTTCTTATCCAATTCTGAATAATACCCATCAAGCCTGAATCTCACCACACCCCGCGTGACCGGAATCCTCGGTCCCCGGAAGTTCACCAGCGTCACCGGCGGAGGGAGGCAGAGTCATCGTCGGCGAAGGGAGGCTCGCGAGCGACGACGGAAGAGAGAGGGAGATATCAAGCGACGATGGCGGAGGGAGGCCGAGCTCGCGATGGCGATGGGAGGCAGAGCTCGCGACGGCGGATTCGAGAGAGAGGGCGGGTGCGGGGCGACGACGGCAGAGAGAGAGAGAGCAGCCCGATATTTTTAGGAGAAGAGGGAGAGTAAGTGAGTAAGTTGGGTAATAGGGGTTAAAATTAACTAGGAAGATCTCAGCCATTGGTTCAAAATAAAAGGTTGAGATCCTCTCATGAGGAAATATGAGGACCAACTCATGAGGAGAGGATCCGGGTTCATTGGAGAAGGATGCTCTCATTAAACTTATGGTCATATCATATTTTTAAATTGTTCCCTCAATGGATGGAAATGTATAGGCAGTTTAAGAGCATCTCTCATCTTTCATGTATACTGCCCCTAGTATGAGGTCCTACTGACCCCAATAGTTGGTCATACTGCCCCAAATAGGGACCTGTTATAAGTGATTGAAGCACACAGTTAAGTTCAAGGGTCATACTACCTCTAGTAGGAGGTCTTACTGACTCCAATAGGAGGTCATACTGCCCCCAATAGGTGGTCATACTGCCCTTAATAGGGACATGTTATAAGTGACTAAAGCACACAATTAAGTTCAAGGGTCCTACTACCCCTAATAGGAGGTCCTGCTGACCCCAATAGGAGGTCCTATTGCCCCCAATAGACCCCCTAACAAACCACTGCCCCTAATAGACCCCTCGACGAACCCCCTACTTCCCTTAATAGACCCCCCGACGAACCCCCTACTGCCTCCAATAGACCCCCCTACTTCCCTCAATAAACCCCCTCACGAACCCCCTACTGGCCTCAATAGAGCCCCCGAGGAACCCCCTACTGCCCGTAGTAGGAGGTCATACTGACCTCAATAGGTGGTCATACTGCCCCCAATAGGGACATGTTATAAGTGACTAAAGCACACAGTTAAGTTCAAGGGTCATACTGCTCCTAGTAAGAGGTCATACTGCCCTCAATAGACCCCCCGACGAACCCCCTACTGCCTCAATAGAACCCCTGATGAACCCCTTGCTGCCCCCAATAGACCCCCCGACGAACCCCCTACTGCCTCTAATAGACCTCCCGACGAACCTCTTACTGCCCCTAGTAGGAGGTCCTACTGACCCTAGTAGGAGGTCACACTGCCCTTAGTAGGACCACTGACCCTAGTAGGAGGTCCTACTGACCACAGTAGGAGGTCTTACTGACCCTAGTAGGAGGTCCTACTCACCCCAGTAGGTGATCCTACTGCCCCCCAGTAGGATGTCCTACTGCCCCCAGTAGGATGTCCTACTGCCCCTAGTAGGAGGTCTTAGTGGAGGAATATTATGCTCTTTGTGTATGTCCTATTGTCCTTCAATTAGGACGTCAAGAGTCACTTGTTTTCATTCTTTTGGTGTAGATTTGGATAGACCCCTACTGCCCCAGGGTTTAAGTATAGAGTTAGTATGACCCTAGGGGCAGTAGGACCTCCTACTAGGGGTAGTATAGGGTCAATCACTATTAGGGTTTTTGGAGTCAGTAAGATCTCCTACTAGGGGCAGTAGGGGTTTAGGGTTTAGGTATAGGGTCAGTAGTGACTGACCCTAGTAGGAGGTCATACTGCCCCTACTGACCCTAGTAGGAGGTCATACTGTCCCCAGTAGGTGGTCTTACTGACCCCAATAGGAGGTCATACTACCCCCACTAAGAGGTCTTATTAACCCCAACTGACACGACCCACCCAAAATTTCACCCTGAACCCGGAGTAAATCGTGCGGGGACCACCTCCAAGGAAAGATTTACCGCAAAATTCGGTATAACCTCTTCTGGAAATGGATAACCATTCCTAACGAAAACCTGCAAACACTCCTAAATTTCTCAATCCACTCTTAACTTCTGGAGCCTTCGCGCTCCCCAAATACAATCACCACCAACAAGATAATAAACATCAACTTCCAATCCAACACATATATCCAACTAAGATGACATACATCCTCCGTCAAATATTCTAAAATGTCAACATGTCTTCGCCCACAACGGAAATAATATACATTAAACCCAAGTATTCAGAGCTACTAGACACTAGCGGAAGTAAGAAAACACAGGTAGGTTAAACAGGTAACCTACTGGTAAAAGGTGGTGGAAATGCAGGTGACTATGCCTCGCCTCCTACTAGATCCAATCCGAACTCTGCAGACTGGGCATTTTAAAACAAAGGGCCCAGGGGAAAACATTTAATAACGTTAGAGTGAGTGGACAAAAAATTTAATAAAAATATATATGCATTCCCATTTTAATTTCCAAAGAAATTATGCTGCATGCGACCGCTCAAAAGCGCTCAACTCATAAACTGGCAATTTCACAACTAGCTCCGACTAGTCATCAACACAAATAAAATGGAGCTTCTCAGGCTAAACTATATATATAAACATATATGCGTATGTATTTACATTCGTCAGACTCCTTGTATGAATCCTAAGAACAATTTAGAAAAATAGAAATGCATACAAGGCTACGACGCTGGCGTCTAACGCTCACGTTGCGCCATAATGGTATTTTTCCTCATTATGACCGAAGAGCACGGTATATTTACATGTGGACTCCCTATATGAAAACCTAAATAAACCAGAAAAGAAAGTAGTTTCCATATAAGGCTATGACGCTTGTGTCTAACACTCACGTTACGCCATAATGGTATTTTACCTCATTATGACAGACCAAGCACGTATGGCTAGCTAGCATTTATATACATACTATACTCATAAACATCCAAAATACATATCCACCGAAAATCTCATTTTCGGGATCTCTCCAAAGGAGGAAAAATTATAAAATAGCCGAGAAATTAATAAGTCTCATCAGAAGAAATAAATAATCAACAAAATAATTCCTCGCATGCTTTTTAATTAAAATAAAGGTCCACTCACAAATTAGGCCTAAGCCTGATGTCGCTCCGAGGCTTCTTCTGCTCAGGCCTCCTCACGTCCTGTTCCAAATATATAATTAATTTCCTAACTAAAAATCCAATATTTATTCAAAGTAGGCAAAATTAACCGAGAGTCATAAACATGCTCATCATTGCCTAACTTCGATATTCTTAAATCGAAACGACCCAAACTTTAACACCATACTCGGCAGCCGTAAATACAACCTTCCCCATAAATTGACTTAAATCCTACAGCCGGATTCTACATTATTCAACTGCCAAAAATACCCAACTTCGAAAATTCACAAACTTGTCCAAAACTCATCCAAAAATTCCACAATTCACTTCATTAAACTCCTCTAATTATTACACATTTAAAACCATACAAAACTCTCAAACAGCGGCGGCGGCCGGAGGCCGATTCCGGCGACCTCTAATTTCTATGAAATTTTGACAGAATAATCTTCTCATCATGCTCTACAACTTTCCTAACTAGCACAAACCCAAAATCCAAGCCTAGCTATGCCAATCGAACAAAAACATCATAATAGCCCTAGACCTTCCTCCTCGAATTTCTCATTACCTAGCTCAAGAGGGAGTGAGCCTTTTGGAGGGCTTGCTGCATGCGAGGAGAGCTTCAAACCAAGCCAAGGATCGCCGACTGTGGTGGCCGGATGAGGGAGTTCCGGCGAAGGAGCTATCGACGTTTCCGGGGGGATTTCTCCTCTCCGGCGACGCTATAGGCTTGGACGCTAGGCCGGGAAGAGAGAGGAGACGGCGGGGCTCCGAACTGGGTTGGAGCGGCGGCCGGTGGCTGGCAAGACGGCAGCAGGCGACGGCTGGAAGTTGAGGCAGCGAGAGGACTCGGGGGAGAGGGAGAACCGGAAAGAAAAAGAGAGAAGAGAAGAATGGGTTTTGGGCCTCCACCCAAACCGGTCCAACACCACACTTATACCCAACTCTAAATATAAAACACCTTGAAAAATAATACCCGAATAAAAAATTACCTTTTACTAGCTAAAATTTATTATTTTTACCGTCGTCATATTTTTCTCCTACTAATAATCTTCCGAGCATAACCGTCCTCGAAACCCCTCTAGGGACCAATTAAACTATATCCTTAATGACGGAGACGGTAAAATTCTTATTATAACCAAGTTAGTAAATAAGGTAAAAATTTAAGGGTCGGGATGTGACAATTCTCCCCTCCTTATAAAAATTTCGTCCTCGAAATTTACATACTTGTTATTCGAAGAGATAGGGATACTGCTGCATCATTTGCTCCTCTGATTCCCAAGTAGCTTCTTCTACTTGATGACTTTTCCAGAGCACCTTCACAAGTGGGATTGTCTTGTTCCTAAGCACTTGCTCCTTTCGGTCGAGAATCTGAACCGGCTCCTCTTCATAAGTCAAATCTTTCGTCAAACTGATCGGCTGCTCTTGCAACACATGAGAGGGATCGGCAACATACTTGCGAAGCATGGATACATGAAACACATTATGTATCCTAGCTAATTCTGGAGGCAAAGCTAACCGATAAGCAAGTGAGTCAACTCGCTCTATTATCTCATATGGGCCAATATACCTCGGACTAAGCTTCCCACGCTTACCAAAACGTACTACCCCTTTCCAAGGAGATAGTTTCAAAAACACCCAATCACCCACTTGAAATTCAAGGTCTTTCCTACGAACATCTGCATAACTCTTCTGCCTACTTTGAGCGGCCTTGAGTCTATCTCTAACCACTTTAATCTTCTCATTTGTCTCATGGATTAACTCTGGGCCACAAAGCTCTTTTTCTTCTACTTCATTCCAACACAAAGGCGTACGACACTGCTTCCTATAAAGTGCCTCAAAAGGAGCCATACCAATGCTAGAATGATAACTATTATTATATGCAAATTCCATGAAAGATAGGTTTTTATCCCAACTCCCTCTGAACTGCAAGGCACAAGTCCTCAACATATCCTCCAAAGTCTGAATAGTCCTCTCGGACTGCCCATCTGTCTGAGGATGAAAAGCAGTGCTGAAGTGTAATCAGGTACCTAAAGCTGCTTGAAGAGCTCCCCAGAATTTAGAAGCAAATCTAGGATCCCGATCTGACACTATTGATTCAGGCACACCATGAAGCCTCACAATTTCATTCACATAAAGTTCCGCCAATTTATCCAATTTATACTTCTTTCCCACTGGCAAGAAATGTGCAGACTTGGTGAGTCTATCCACAATCACCCAAATATTGTCATGCCCTTCACGGGTATGAGGTAAACTGAAAACAAAATCCATGGTGATGTGGTCCTACTTCCACACTGGAATAGGCAACGGCTCAAGCAATCCAGAAGGCTTCTGCCTTTCAGTTTTTACTTGCTGGAAAATCAAACACCTACTCACAAAAGCTGCAATTTCTCTCTTCATGTTTGGCCACCAATAATAATCTTTCAAAATCCGATACATTTTGTGCTACCCGGATGAGCAGCATAAGCGGAACTATGAGCTTCCTCCAAAATCTCACTCTTCAACTCTTCATTTCTTTTTGGAACACAAAGCCGATTTTTAAACAATAAAGTCTCATCCCTTCTAACTGAAAAATGATCGGCTACGGCTCCGCTCAAAGCTCTTTCTATCAATCGAACTATGGAAGGATCATTATTTTGTGCTTCCCGCACTCTATCAACCAAAACTGGCCTCACATGAAAACTAGCTACTAAGGCACCCACTTCATCCACCGATAAATCCACCCTTGAAGCTCGCAACTCAAAAAGAAGTGGAACTCGAACCATCTTTATATAAGATAAAGATATGGAGGGATTTCGACTAAGAGCATCAGCTACCACATTAGTTTTTCCAAGATGATACTTGATAGTGTAATCATAATCATTGATCAACTCCATCCACCTTCTCTGTCTCAAGTTTAGCTCTCTTTGAGTGAACACATACCGATGACTCTTGTGATCGGTAAAAATCGGACACTTGGCTCCATAAAGATAATGTCTCCACAACTTGAGATCAAAAACTACCGCTGCAAGCTCCAAATCATGAGTAGGATAATTTCCCTCATGTGGCTTCAATTGCCTAGAAGCATAAGCAATCACTCGATCATGCTGCATTAACACCCCACCTAGACCACGTTTAGAAGCATCACAAAAGACCACATACTACCCACTATCATCCGG
The DNA here is from genome assembly GCA_010134655.1 of Fragaria nilgerrensis. Lineage (NCBI taxonomy): Eukaryota > Viridiplantae > Streptophyta > Magnoliopsida > Rosales > Rosaceae > Fragaria > Fragaria nilgerrensis. The sequence goes on along the minus strand of WPAB01000091.1, from coordinate 66,248 downwards.
AAGTGCTAAAACAGGGGCACTAGTCAAACGATTCTTCAATTCTTGAAAACTTTGCTCACACTCATTTCACCATTCAAATTTAACACTCTTCTTGGTCAACCTTGTAAGAGGAGTAGCAATCCTTGAAAAATCTTGTACAAAGCGCCGATAATAACCTTCTAATCCCAAGAAACTACGGATCTCCGTCACAGTGGTGGGTCTTCTCCAATTTGACACTGCTTCCATCTTTTGGGAATCTACACTAACTCCTTCTGCCGAAACCACATGGCCCAAGAACCCCACTTTATCTAGCCAAAACTCACACTTGCTTAACTTAGCATATAACTGGGAATTCCTCAAAGTCCGCAATATTATTCTTAGATGTTTGGCCTGCTCCTTCTCACTTTTTGAGTAAACCAAAATATCATCTATGAATACGATCACGAAACGATCAAGATATGGACTAAACACTCTATTCATGAGATCTATAAAAGCAGCGGGTGCGTTAGTAAGTCCAAATGGCATCACCATAAATTCATAATGACCATAATGTGATCGAAAGGCAGTCTTGGCTGTGTCACTCTCCCTGATCCGTAATTGATGATACCCAGATCTCAAGTCAATCTTGGAGAAAACAGAAGCACCCCTCAACTGATCAAATAAATCATCAATGCGGGGCTACGGATATTTATTCTTCACCGTGACCTGATTCAACTTCCTATAATTAATGCATAGTCTCATGGTGTCATCTTTCTTTTTAACAAACAATACCGGAGTACCCCATGGAGACATGCTAGGTCGAACAAAACCCTTGTCTACTAACTCCTGCAATTGAGTCTTCAACTCTTTCAACTCCGCTGGAGCCATTCTGTAAGGTGCCTGAGAGATAGGCATAGTTCCGGGAAGTAATTCTATAGAGAAGTCTATCTCCCTTGCAGAAGGCAAACCAGGCAACTCCTCAGGAAAAACATCCGGAAACTCCCTTACTACTGGAATATCTTCTACTCCCAAAACTCTCATACTTGTATCCACCACATGAGCTAAATACGCCTGACAGCCTTTATTTAATAATTTCCTTGCAGCAACAACAAAAATTAGGCAACTCGAAATAACATCTCTTTCCCCTTGAAAAGCAACCTCAAATCCACTTAGACTTCGAAGCACCACTACTTTCTGAAAACAATCTACCAAAGCTCTATATGTTTCCAAAAAGTTCATCCCCAAGATCACATCAAACTCCACTATCTCTAAAGGAATTAAATCGGCCTTGAAATTAACCCCTTCTACTAAAACTTCACAACCATTAAACACCCAATTTATTCTCATCACCTCACCGGAGGGTAGAGACACATGCCACTCGCCTGGAAGAGACGATGATGGCACATTGGCATGGAGGGCAAATCTACTAAACATGAATGAATGCGTGGCTCCAGGATCAATTAAAATAAATGCAGGCTGACCAAAAATTAATAACGTACCAATGATGACATCCGGAGAAGTACGACCCTCCTGCTAGGTCATAGCATGCAGTCTAGCGTGAGTCATGGGACGTCCACGCTGACCACTGCCCCGCTGAGAGCCACCTCTGACCGAAGCACTGCCTTGGGCACCACTACTAGAGCCTCTAGCTGAAGACTGACCAACTGGCTAAGTAGGGGTGGGGGTGGTCCTCTAAGCCAACAATGGGAAATCTCTCCTGAAGTGGTCCAGACTACCACACTCAAAGCACCTAGAAAACTGCTGTTGCCCATAAGTATAAGTCTGGCTACCGGATGACCCACCCTAGAAACTGCCACTAGAACCATACTGCCTAAACTGCTGCCTACCCAAATGACTCCAAGAAGGTCTCCTGAAACGTCCTATATTCCTGTTCCGAGCACTAGAGCTCGATCCTCCACTACTGCCACTACCAGCAGAAGACCCAGAGGTGGATGATGAAGCAGCCTTCTTGGATGGACCCTGACTAGGGCCACTGTAGTCACGGGGCCGAGCACCATATGTCCCCCTGGACTCAATGGCCATGGCTGCACCAACTACATCCATAAAATTCGGGTAAATTACCCCCGTCATCTTGTCTGCATACACCCCACCAAGTGCCCCAATGAACATCTCAATCCTGGTCTTCTCATCAGGAACCAGATATGACACATGGTAGCTCAGGGAAGTGAATCTTTCCTGGAACTCTATGATCCCCTCATTATCCCACTTCGTCATATGCAGGAAATCCAACTGAATTCTGCTGCGGTGGGCATGATTGAAATACTGCCCCAAGAAGAGAGTCTTAAACTGCTCCCACGACATACTCAGAGCATGCTCAACATTCCTGCTAGCAAGCGACAACCAGTGATGTGCTGAATCATCCAGAAAAGTCACTGCCATCTTCACCTTCTTTCTTCTGGTAACTCAGTGATCGCAAAAGCATTTTCCATCTTGTTCACCCTATTGTGAGCATCAAGGGGTCCCTTGGCACCCTTGAACTCTCTGGCTCCAGCCACATAAACTTCTCTCATTTTCACTGTATGAGGTTGTGGAGCTCGATCCATGACATCCCTCAGCAAATTTCCAATATCATCAACCAGTCCCCTGACCTCATTGCCCTCATCGGCATTGGTCGAAGTAGCCACACGGGGTTACCGTGGGCGCCTAGGAGGCATAGCACCTGAGGAAGAAAATATTTAGTAGTCCATAAACACGACTAACTCAACTATCACACATACCCAATAACACATAACATCAAAAGCATAAAATGTCAATGAATCCACCGCGGTCGGATCATCACTCTATAGACACTACGTGCTACTTAGGCAAATATGATAGTGACAAGGAAGCAGGAAAAGAAAACCTAAAGCTCTGATACCAACTGACACAACCCACCCCGAATTTCACCCTGAACCCGGAGTAAATCGTGCGGGGACCACCACCAAAGAAAGATTTACCGTAAAATTCGGTATAACCTCTTCTGGAAATGGACAACCCTTCCTAACGAAAACCTGCAAACACTCCTAAAATTCTCAATCCACCCTTAACTTCTGGAGCCTTCGCGCTCCCCAAATACAATCACCACCAACAAGATAATAAACATCAACTTCCAATCCAACATATATATCCAACTAAGATAACATACATCCTCCGTCAAATATTCTAAAATGTCAACATGCCTTCGCCCACAACGGAAATAATATACATTAAACCCAAGTATTCAGAGCTACTAGACACTAGCGAAAGTAAGAAAACACAGGTAGGTTAAACAGGTAACCTACTGGTGAAAGGTGGTGGAAATGCGGGTGACTATGCCTCGCCTCCTACTAGATCCAATCCGAACTCTGCAGACTAGGCATTTTAAAACAAAGGGCCCAGGGGAAAACATTTAATAACGTTAGAGTGAGTGGACAAAAAATTTAATAAAAATATTTATGCATTCCATTTTAATTTCCAAAGAAATTATGCTGCATGCGACCGCTCAAAAGCGCTCAACTCATAAACTGGCAATTTCACGACTAGCTCCGGCTAGTCACCAACTCAAATAGAAAAATAGAAATGCATACAAGGCTACGACGCTGGCGTCTAACGCTCACGCCGCGCCATAATGGTATTTTTCCTCATTATGACCGAAGAGCACGATATATTTACATGTGGACTCCCTATATGAAAACCTAAATAAACCAGAAAAGAAAGTAGTTTCCATATAAGGCTATGACGCTTGTGTCTAACACTCACGTTACGCCATAATGGTATTTTACCTCATTATGACATACCAAGCACGTATGGCTAGCTAGCATTTATATACATACTATACTCATAAACATCCGAAATACATATCCACCGAAAATCTCATTTTCGGGATCTCTCCAAAGGAGGAAAAATTACAAAATAGCCGAGAAATTAATAAGTCTCATCAGAAGAAATAAATAATCAACAAAATAATTCCTCGCATGCTTTTTAATTAAAACAAAGGTCCACTCACAAATTAGGCCTAAGTCTGATGTCGCTCCGAGGCTTCTTCTGCTCAGGCCTCCTCACGTCCTGTTCCAAATATATAATTAATTTCCTAACTAAAAATCCAATATTTATTCAAAGTAGGCAAAATTAACCGAGAGTCATAAACATGCTCATCATTGCCTAACTTCGATATTCTTAAATCGAAACGACCCAAACTTTAACACCATACTCGGCAGCCGTAAATACAACCTTCCCCATAAATTGACTTAAATCCTACAGCCGGATTCTACATTATTCAACTGCCAAAAATACCCAACTTCGAAAATTCACAAACTTGTCCAAAACTCATCCAAAAATTCCACAATTCACTTCATTAAACTCCTCTAATTATTACACATTTAAAACCATACAATACTCCCAAACAGCGGCGGCAGCGGCCGGAGGCCGATTCCGGCGACGTCCAATTCTTATGAAATTTTGACAGAATAATCTTCTCATCATGCTCTACAACTTTCCTAACTAGCACAAACCTAAAATCTAAACCTAGCTATGCCAATCGAACAAAAACATCCTAAAAGCCCTAGACCTTTCTCCTCGAATTTCTCCTTACCTAGCTCAAGAGGGAGTGAACCCTTTGGAGGGCTTGCTGCACGGGAGGAGAGCTTCAAAATGAGCCAAGGATCGCCGGCTGTGGTGGCCGGAGGAGGGAGTTTCGGCGAAGGAGCTGTCGGCGTTCCCGACGGGATTTCTCCTCTCTGCGACGCTATAGGCTTGGAAGCTAGGCCGGGAAGAGAGAGGAGACGGCGGGGCTCCGAACTGGGCTGGAGCGGCGGCCGGTGGCTGGCAAGACGGCGGCAGGCGACGGCTGGAAGTTGAGGCAGCGGGAGGACTCGAGGGAGAGGGAGAACCGGGAAGAAAAAGAGAGACGAGAGGAATGGGTTTTGGGCCTCCACCCAAACCGGTCCAACACCACACTTATACCCAACTCTAAATATAAAACACCCCGAAAAATAATACCTGAATAAAAAATTACTTTTTACTAGCTAAAATTTACTATTTTTACCGTCGTCATATTTTTTTCCTACTAATAATCTTCCGAGCATAACCGTCCCCGAAACCCCTCTAGGGACCAATTAAACTATATCCTCAATGACGGAGACGGTAAAATTCTTATTATAACCAAACTAGTAAATAAGGTAAAAATTTAAGGGTCGGGATGTGATACCAATAGGCGGCATATTGCCCCGAATAGAGACATGTTATAATTGACTAAAGCACAACGGCTCCCGGAGTCCAGTTAACGATCCCCGGAGTCCGGTTATCGACCCCCGGAGTCCGGTCAAAGGTCCCGAGAGTCCGGTTAACAGTTCCCGGAGCCCGGTTAAAGGTTGCCAGAGTCCGGTCAACGTTATTGATCATGAGAATCCAGTCATAAAAACTTTATTTTATAATAGATTCTTATAATGGTCTATTGTAGTTTATTTAATTTATTAAGGGTATAATTGTCTTTCTGCTCTTATAATGGTCTATTGTAGTTTATTTAATTCATTAATGGTATATTTGTCTTTCTGTTGTTTAAGTTGGCTCTTAAGAATTTTAAAATCTGATTTTGTTAGTGGAAATAAAATTCTTAAAATTAAGGCTAGTGAGCATTGTCCCTATAATTTATGTAACCAATTCAGATGAAATTGAGCTAAACCGTCTCTATAGCTTAGGAACATAAGTAAAAACTGATTGAACATATATATTAAGAAAGACTCGATCCTACGTACGTACTTCGGTAACTATAGTTTGTGAAAGGGGAAGCAAACCACATCGATCACCAATGGAATAGATCAATCGATAACAGTAATTGGTAACAGTAGCCTGCAAAGTTTAATATGTAGAATTAAATTTAGTTTACCCCTCCTAATCTTTGGTGTCAAAATCAGTTTAGTCCTGCAACTTTTTTTAAAATCAGTTCGCCCTTCAACTTTTGTAAACACATCAGTTTGGTCCAATTTTTGAATTCATCTCAAAATATGACGTCACCAAACTGACAAAGGGACCTATTTTCACCAAACTGAAAGGTAAAATAGTCAATTTGAGAAGATATTATTAAAGAAAATTAAAAAAATTCATTTATTTGGCAAAACAAAAATGGTCCTAACAACAAAACAAAATCAACGACAAAATAGGTCTGTAACATCAAAAATGATGGAATGAGCATATGTAGCTTTTATTTCCTTTTATTTTAAGTTCCATTTAATCTGGAAAAAAATAATAAAATAAGAGCATTTTAGACATTTTATTAAAAATGGGTCCCCTTGTCAGTTTGCTGATGTCATAGTTAAAGGGGAATTCAAAAATTGGACAAAACTGATGTGTTTACGAAAGTTGAAGGGGCGAACTAATTTAAAAAAAAGTTGCAGGACTAAACTGATTTTGCTACCAAAGATTAGAGGGGTGAACTTAAATTTTTTCTAATATGTATGCAAACCATCTAAGTCATTAGCATATGAATCAGTATTAACAGATGGTAGCGAACTAACAATCCCATGCATGCAGCTGGCATTCTAGTTTTCGAGCATGCTATTGTAATCTTCACTTACAGCAAGTTCGTAACCATGCAAGCATGCACAAGTACTGGGGTAAAAAGATGTCGATCTTTGTTGGTACATTAAAACTTTAAAGTATGAAGGTTCACTAATTAGCCTTAAGACGTTATCATTTCAGTTGTGTCCTGCCATTTGAGCAAGCTAGCTCGATCTCCGGCCAGTCCATGCATGGGTTTCTGTCTCCAAGAGTCCAAGTGCTGCCTTAATGAAGTGAATATATAGAGGAAGGTGACGCATCCTCAGCGAGACAAATTTTAGTTTTGGTATGGAATTAAGAGGCTCAGACTTCCGTACGTGGATATAGTGAGGCGTAACAGATCGAGGAAGCTTGACAAAACGGAAGCTTATTTTGCGTTATGAGGATACCTAGCTATATAATTGATCGATACAACACAAAGATCAGAATTCTCATTATATTATGTTCCTTTAATTGGTAATCACATTGATCCCTGCTTACAATTAGTGGCATCCGATACATGACAGATATCAATTAGAAATGTATATTACATTGTTATATATCCTATCCAGAAGGAAGCTTCGCTCTAAAATTAAAATGTGAAGCTTCTTGTTTAACTCACTTTTCGGTCGTATTTCCACATCTTCACCATTCAGTTTATTGATACTAATGCATAGATCATTTCTGCAAAATTTCATCGAATTTAATGATTGTTTGGGTGTTCATAATCGTGATTTACACAAACAGTTCTAGTTAGTTAGGTTTATGGTCCGTTCATTGATTTAACCTAATTCGGTACCTAAACGATCATCAATTTGAATAAAATTTTACATGAATGATCTATGCATTAATATGAATAAACTGAATGGTGGAGATGTGGAAATACGACCGAAAAATGAGTCAAATAAGAAACTTCATATTTTAATTTCAAAGCGAAGCTTCGTTCTGGATAGGAAATATATATATATATATATATATATATATATATATATATAATGAATGACATATTCAACCCTTATAGAAGAAGAAATGCGCAGCCAGTAAATTTTGACATACAAGAAAAAATGACCTTATCCCTAGTGAGTATGTCAATAATTTTGACATATGATGTTTAAAATGACATGCAAGTAGGTCATAATATGTTTTGTATATCTAATTCTCCAAAATGATTATATCAGTCTGAGTTAATAGCTATTGAAAACAAATATCCTTAAAAGAAACTTTTATAGGATAAAGTTCCCTTTCATGGATCAACGAAGGCAATTATTTCGTGATTGGCAAGCGTTTATGCTTGAAACAAAATCTGAAATATTCTTTCTTGATTTTATAGATCAATTAAACGACCAGAAAATTCAAACGTTAACAAAAGCAAGATGAAAAACCTCCAAGAGCTCAGTCCCTTCCAGTCATCCTCTTGTTGAAACAATAATAATTGATCATCTTAACAGTCCAATCATAGCCTCACCCTTCAAAATTGTTGTAGAAGATCCAGAATCTAGAAAAATTAACCGAAAAACTAAAAAAATTATTGAACAGAATAATTACACAAACCAAAGTCTAGTAACCATAGGAGCCCAGTTAGATAAAATAGAAACAAAAGTTGACAATATATCTTCTAAAGTTAACATTTTTCCACAACCTAAAACAGAAACTCCTTTAGTTCATTTTAGTGAATTAAATAAACCTTCCATAAAGCCTACTACTTCAATTCAAAAGATAGAACAAATGTTAGAAAAATTAAAAACTGAAACAGCAGAACCTAGTAGAATTGCAGTAATCCATACCCAACAACATTCTTCATCTAATTTTTCTAATAGTGATTCTAGTAACACTAGCCAAATTCCAAAATTAGACCAAATATTTCAAACACTAAAGATAGACAGAATAATCCATCCAAAGAAAAAACCTTTTAAAACTTGGACAGAACGTCCTCTCCCTTTAGATATACAACCCACTAATCATCTTAATAATCAATTCTCCGTTTCTTCGGACAAAACTTACGAATAGAACATTGATAATCTATCAGAACAAGAAATCCTAAATAAATTACATCACATGTCTATAACAGCCAATAGCTATTGAATCTCCAAAATGATTGTCAGGAAGAAGAATTGCAAGTAAATTTCAAAATGATTTGTATATCTATATATATATCCTTAGAAAAACGGCTTAGATTTTAGACAAGATAATTAATGTGACAATTGGAACAGAGAGGATTACTTGGTTTCATATTCAGCAGCCAATTTTTCCAACTTAGGCTTCAGATAGATGCATTTGCGGCACCAAGCTGCCATCCTATCAAACATCGAAAAAGATAAGAGAAATTTTATATACACACCTCTAACTTCTTAATACACATGCCTCACTTAATACACCATCTACCAAATTATAATATTTTACTAAATACACAACCCAAAGTACCCAAAAAACCCTTAATCCAAAATTTCATGAAATATTAATTGACTATATTAAGACTATTATTGTGTGATTAGTATATATTACTATAAGTTTATTACATTTTGTAGATGTTCATATATACTATTTGTGTATGGTCTATATAAATCCTTACACAGATTCAATGTTCTTTTTAAATCTTTAAACATGAAATTGATAACAAGATGAAGAATGCATACCTCAACATGTGTGTTTAAGTAAAAAAGAAGAAGATGATGGAATATATAATTAATAGAAGTTCATATAAGAATTACATTGTTTCACATTCTAAACTTGAAAATTATGAGCTTTTTAGGATGAAAAAGAAAGAAATTAATCATCAAAACTTTCTCGACAAAATTTGTATTAACTATAGTTTGTTGTAAATATTATATCTTATGTGGCTGTCCACGTTATTAGTTAGGGACTTACATGTAATATCTCAATAGTCTGAGTTATTATCGTGTAAACTCTACCTCTATATAATGGAGGCCTATGAGACTGAATAAAATATCTCTCAACTTTTCCTCCTTCTCCCTATTCGTTTCTTACTCTCTACAAAGTACGTTCTTATTTTACATCACGTTATCAGCACGCTCCATGATGATCAACGAGTTCTTATGGTGCAACTTTGTTGCTTCTAAGCCATAACTCAAGATCTATGAGCTTCATATTTCAATTTACCTTCTCTGTACTTTTGTATGTTGTATCAATTTATAGGTTTTTGATCATGTTCCGCATGTTTTCTCTTCTATACCTATGGTATCTCTTTTAATATTTGTTCCTAACTGCAAACAACAAAGATGTCCATATTAATTATGATTTCTTATATCTAGTCAATGTTATGCATATAAACATACGACTTTGTTTGCTCATCATATGATCTAATATATGTCTATATATATATCAATACAAGTGAGCCTGAAGCTTCACTATCATCACTCGAACCAGAAGTTTCGATTGCATATTCCTTCTTGAACCTGAAGTTTATAGAAATACATACTCCTAGAACTGGAAGTTCCTAATCATAAGAGCATGAACCCGAAGCTTCATGCACATATTTACAATCCAATGTTTAATATATTTCTTTTTCGAACCCGAAGTTCAACATTTACTATTTGTTAAGAACACGTAGTTCTAACAGACATATGGGTCCTAATGTATCCCTTCTCCATTGTGTGTAGGAAGATGACCAATTTGGCAAAATTGGATTTTGAGGCCCTTGACATCTCTGGGAAGAACTACCTGTCTTGGGCTCTTGATGCCGAGATCCATCTCGAAGCATATAACCTTGGGGCTACAATAAAGGCCGAAAACCCAGCCTCCTCACAGGAGAAAGCTAAGGCTATGATTTTTCTGCGTCACCATATCCATCAAGGACTGAAGAATGAGTACTTAACTATCAAAGACCCACTTGAATTATGGATAGGCTTGGCAGATAGATTTTCTCACCAAAAGAGTGTTGTGCTCCCTAGAGCACGTTATGAATGGAGGCATTTGCGCCTTCAAGATTATACTTCTGTGATAGACTACAATTCTGCCATGTTCAGGATAACCTCCCAAATGAACCTTTGTGGAGAGAATATTACTCAGGATATGATGCTTGAAAAGACATTCTCCACTTTTCATGCTTCCAATATGGTCTTACAGCAACAATACCGAGAAAGAGGGTTCACCAAATACTCTGACCTCATCTCTTGTCTCTTGGTGGCTGAGCAGAACAATGAGCTCCTGCTGAAAAACCATGAATCACGCCCTACAGGATCTCAACCATTCCCTGAAGTGAATGCTGTTAGCGGTCATGGTAATGGACGTGGAGGATGGCATGGAAGAGGTCGCAACCACAGTCATAGACGTGGTCAGAGACGACAAAATGGTCAAGGTTATGAGGGCTACAATAAGCAATTGGGCCCAAGAAGCAATGCCAAAATTATTAAAGGAAATGGTCAGATGATCAATGCTCATAACAATTATGATAATGGTTGTCTTCGATGTGGTAGTAAAGATCACTGGGCTCGTACCTGTCGTACAGAACCCCATCTTGTAGACCTCTACAAAGCTTCCCTAAACCAGAAAAATGTGGAGACAAACTACATTGATCATTGTGATCCTTGGGATTCATCTGAGCCTTCAGACGCCACCCCACTTGATGTTTCAAACTTCTTTGAGAACAATGGAAACAATGGTGATGGCATGATTAGTAATGGAGTTCTTGATGACAATTAATTGTCAGTCTATGTTTAGGCATTATTTATCTCGTTGTATTTTGGTCACTTTTGTTTGACCTCTAGTTTTGAATGTTTTGGCCTCTAGTTTTGGCATCTGGTTTTTGATAAACTTTTTTTTAGTTTTTGGTTCAACTGCAATAAAAGAAATTTATTTCTGTTCTATCATGTTCTATTATACAGAATAATTTGGTTTGCAAGATTATCTATTTTGTTTCGGTTTCCCTGTACATATTCTAGTTTCTGACTATAAATTGTGACGGAACTACAATGCTTATACATATGTATATATGTCCTTATCTTTACACATATATGATCAAAAGTTTTTTTAAGTTATCAATACCAATTGCATGTTTGACGAGATAAGTGTCTTGTCCACAAGATATGTTTAGTACTTAATTTTATCCCCTTAGTTTTCTTGTAGTTGTTGCATGAGACTCAATTACTACTTTGTTCTGCTATGTGTGCGATAAATACAAAACATCATATAGTTTGTATCCTGGGGGAGTCCTCAACTTCAGACCAAATTTTTCGTTTCTTCTCTTTCTTTGCTCTCACACATAGTTTATTGGTTATAAAGTAGCATCTACCTGATTACATTTTTTTTGTATGAAAATTTTCATGTATCTATCATGCTAATTAACTGTACGTTACTATCTCTATGAAGGCATGAAAACGAATTTTGGATGCCCTCAACGTACGAAGGATGGAGATGATGTGTGTCTTGCTGACAGTGCTACTACACATACGATCCTTCGCGATCGGGCTTATTTCTCCACTTTGATACCTTCCAAAGCAAATGTAACCACTATATCAGGTCCTGCAGACCTGATTGAAGGTTCTGGTAGAGCTCACATTAGACTACCAAATGGAACCCAATTGTCAATTCAAGAGGCTTTATACTCTTCGAGATCCAAAAGAAATCTCCTCAGTTTTAGAGATATCCGTTTAAACGGATACCACATGGAGACCACAAATGACAATGATATGGAATACCTTTGCATTACATCCAATGACAACTGCCAGAAGCAGATATTGGAAAAATTAGTTGCCCTATCATCTGGTTTGTATCACACAACCATTAAACCCATTGAGGCATATCATGTTGTGAACCAACAGTTCAAAAATCAACATATCTTTATGCTCTGGCATGATCGTTTGGGTCACCCAGGATCCACCATGATGCGTAGGATCATTACTAATTCACATGGACATCCATTGATGACTAAACACATTCTTTTGCCAAGCAACCCTTGCAAAGCTTGTGCACAAGGGAAATTGGTGGTTAAACCATCATATGCAAAGGTAGATATCGAATCCCCATCTTTCCTGCAAAGAATTCAAGGGGACATTTGTGGGCCTATTGACCCTTCTTGTGGACCATTTCGATATTTTATGGTCTTAGTTGATGCTTCTACAAGATGGTCACATGTTTGCCTCTTGTCTACTCGTAATGTAGCATTTGCCAAGCTACTTACTCAACTAATTAAATTACGAGCTCAATTCCCAGGTTACTCTATCAAGTCTATTCGTCTAGACAATGCTGGTGAATTTACATCTCAAACTTTCAATGATTACTGCTTGTCTTTGGGGATCGAAATTGAACATTCAGTTCCTCATGTTCATACACAGAATGGTTTGGCAGAAGCTTTTATTAAGCGACTTCAAATAATAGCGCGCACTTTGCTAATGCGAACAAAGATGCCAGTTTCTACATTGGGACATGCAATTTTGCATGCATCAGCTTTAATTCGGTTGAGACCCATAGCCAACCATCAGTATTCCCCATTGCAACTTGTATCTGGGAGCCAACCCAATATTTATCATCTTCGAACATTTGGGTGTACTGTTTATGTGCTTATTTGCCCGCCACAACGTACAAAAATGGGCCCCCAACGCCGATTGGGCATCTATATTGGTTTTGATTCGCCATCCATTATTAGATATTTAGAACCCATGACGGGTGATACATTCACTGCACGATTTGCAGATTGCCAATTTGATGAGACAACATTCCCGCCGTTAGGGGGAGATAAGACTGTTCCAAATGAACGTCGTGAATTAATGTAGACTGTACCCACAATATCTCATCTTGATCCTCGTACCAAAGAAAGTGAAATAGAAGTACGAAGGATTTTGCATCTTCAAAATATTACTGACAAAATGCCTGATGCATTCAATAACACAGCAAGAGTAACAATATCGCATATTCCGGCAATGAATGCACCTGCAAGAATTAATGTCCAGATCGGAAATAATATGGCAGCAAATGAACCACCTGCTGCATGCCGGAAGCGTGGCAGGCCTTCAGGTTCAAAGGATTTGGTTCCAAGAAAGAGGAGATCAAAGATAAATCAGAATCTTAATGAAATCATCCCTGAAGAGAATATTGGGCAAGCCAACAACGCCCAACCTACAACTCATGATCCTATAATTACAGAAGAGGAAAATGATGTTGGTACACAAGCCCATGAAGAGGTTGTACCTGAAAATAAGGAAATTTCTGTAAATTATGTTTACACCAATGAGTTGTGGGATTGTAGAGACATGACTGTCGACGATGTGTTCTCATTCGCTGTAGCGACTGAAATAATAAAAGGTGATGACACTGAACCTTGCTCTGTTAATGAATGTAAACAGAGACATGATTGGCCCAAATGGAAAGATGTAATCCAAACTGAATTGAATTCTCTTGAAAAACGCAGTGTATTCGGACCTGTTGTCCAAACACCACCTAACGTCAAACCTGTCGGATATAAATGGGTGTTTGTAAGAAAGCGTAACGAGAAAAATGAGATTGCAAGATATAAAGCGCGGCTTGTTGCACAAGGTTTTTCACAACGACCGGGGATAGATTATGAGGAAACATATTCTCCTGTAATGGATGCTATCACATTTCGCTATCTAATAAGTTTAGTAGTTTCTGAAAAACTTGATATGCGACTTATGGATGTTGTTACTGCATACCTATACGGTGAGTTAGATACTGATATCTACATGAAAGTTCCAGAAGGATTTAGGTTGCCTGAAGCAACCATAAAGCCTCACAACATGTATTCAATCAAATTGAGACGATCCTTGTATGGATTGAAACAATCCGGACGTATGTGGTACAACCGTCTCAGTGAGTATCTACTTAGAGAAGGATATGTCAATGATCCAATTTGTCCCTGTGTGTTCATTAAGAAGTCAAATTCTGGGTTTGCAATAGTTGCAGTTTATGTCAATGACATGAATCTGATTGGATGTTCTGAGGAACTTGAAAAAACTGCTGAATATCTAAAGAAAGAATTTGAAATGAAAGACCTTGGAAAAACAAAATATTGCCTCGGGCTGCAGATTGAGCATTTGGACAGTGGGATACTTGTCCATCAATCTGCTTATACTGAGAAGATTCTGAAGAGATTCGGTATGGGTACAGCTCACTCACTGAGTACCCCAATGGTCGTTCGGAGCCTTGACCCTATGAAAGATCCATTTCGTCCCAGACAAGATGACGAAATTATCCTTGGTCCAGAAGTACCATATCTTAGTGCCATTGGTGCCTTACTCTACTTGGCACAATGTACAAGGCCAGATATTTCTTTTGCAGTTAGTGTGTTGGCAAGATATAGCTCTGCTCCCACATCACTTCATTGGAAAGGTGTAAAAGACATTTTACGCTATCTTCGTGGTACTGTGGATATGGGATTGTTTTACACAAATAAATTGGTTGATAGTCCCACGATTGTTGGATATGCCGATGCAGGATATCTCTCTGATCCACATAGAGGTCGTTCCCAAACAGGATATGTTTTTACTTGTGGAGACACCGTAGTTTCATGGCGTTCTTTCAAGCAAACACTTGTAGCGACTTCTTCTAACCATTCAGAAATAATTGCATTGTATGAAGCTGGCAAAGAATGTTTCTGGCTAAGATCCATGATTCATCACATTCGGAGCACCAGTGGTTTGCCTTCAGTCACTGACAATCCAACAGTTATGTATGAAGACAATGCTGCATGTATTGCTCAGATTAAAGAGGGATTTATCAAAGGTGACAAGACTAAGCATATCGCTCCTAAATTCTTCCATACTCATGAACTACAAAAGAATCAAGAGATCGTGGTTAAGCAAATTCGATCTGATGAGAACTTAGCTGATTTGTTCACCAAATCTCTGCCTAAGTGTACGTTCAAGAAGTTAGTGGAAAAGATTGGTTTGAGACAACTCTCAAAGTTGTTAAGCAAAGCTTGCAAGGATCAGGGGGAGACTCCAACCAAGGATAGCAACAAGGAACATGTTACTTAGGACATATGCGCGTTGCTCTTTTTGTCCTTCGACCAAGGTTATTTTTATCCCACTGGGTTTTATTGTTACCTGGCAAGGTTTTTAATGAGGCAACATTAAGCGCGTCCAACACCATCATCAATTGGTGGACATCCAAGGGAGAGTGTTGTAAATATTATATCTTATGTGGCTGTTCACATTATTAGTTAGGGACTTACATGTAATATCTCAATAGTCTGAGTTATTATCGTGTAAACCCTACCTTTATATAATGGAGGCCTATGAGACTGAATAAAATATCTCTCAACTTTTCCTCCTTCTCCCTATTCGTTTCTTACTCTCTACAAAGTATGTTCTTATTTTACATCATAGTTCAAATTTTCTAAAATAAGTTTCCAATTTTAGTACTTTATTTGGTTATGTATTTTCATTTTATTAATTTCTAAAAATAAATATAGTCACTTTATAAGTTTCCAAATTTAAATTTTTGGGCCAATTACATATAAGTTCACTATGACACATTTTTTCCCATATAGGTCCACCTCAACATTTTTACCCATATAAGTCCAGTCCATCCAAGTCCACCCCAAATATCCTTCCATGTTAGATATCAGCTTTCAACTTAATTACGCATCTACCATCAAGACTTAATCTCCACCCTCTCTCTCCATCCACCCACACTCGTCCGAAAAGCAACTCTCTCTCTCTCTCTCTCTCTCTCTCTCTCTCTCTCTCTCTCCCCACCGCTCTCGCCGATCACCGTCGCCGATCTCGTTGCCTCCCTCCATCACAATGACCACCGTCGTCGATCTCGTCGCCTCCCTCCATCACAGTGATCACCGTCGCCGATCTCGGCCTCATCTGTTTCTGTTTCTGTGACGTAAGTTTTCGATCCCTTTTAGACTTAGTTTACATGAATTAGTGTTTGAATGGTGATTTGAACTATACTGGATTTGCTAAGAAATGCAGGGATCTAGTGTAACTCCAGATGATGAACACCACTTAACCAATTTGGCAGTAGCTTTTGTGGAATTCTGTAGTAGTTTTCGTAGTAGTAGCTTTCTACTTCCTCGGTAGTAGCTTTTGTGGTATTGTTTAGTAGTTTTTCGTAGTAGTAGCTTTCTTATTCCTTGGCAGTAGCTTTTGTGGTATTGTTTAGTAGTTTTTCGTAGTAGTAGCTTTCTACTTCCTTGGCAGTAGCTTTTGTGGTATTGTGTAGTAGTTTTTTGTAGTAGTAAGTTTCTTATTCCTTGACAGTAGCTGTCTACTTCCTTAGAAGTAGGTGTCTACTTCCTTGGAAGTAGCTGTCTACTTCCTTAGAAGTAGCTGTCTACTTCCTTGGAAGTAGCTGTCTACTTCCTTGGAAGTAGCTGTCTACTTCCTTAGAAGTAGCTGTCTACTTCCTTGGAAGTAGCTTTTGTGGTATTATGTAGTAGCTTTTCGTAGTAGTAGCTTTCTACTTCCTTGGAAGTAGCTTTTGTGGTATTATGTAGTAGCTTTTCGTAGTAGTAGCTTTCTACTTCCTTGGCAGTAGCTTTTCGTAGTAATAGCGTTCATATTCCTTAACTTGTCTCTCATGTTTTATTGATAGTTGCTCAGGTTATAATGGCTGAAACTAAAGACATAGTAAAGACACAGTATAGAGCAAGTTTACACCCATGGTATGTCACAATGGAGGAGTACCGCAATGTTCTACATGACCACACAAAAACAAGGTTGATGAATCATTCACCTTTTTGGAACTTCATGAAGATCTTTTATCATGGAGGGATGAAGAAGAAAGACTGCAAGAAGGTCGACGAAGATATTAGAAGGATGATAAACGCCTACAATGTGGAACAGAAAGGCTTCATGTTTGGGGAGCGGCTACGGATAATATCAGTCGATGATGTATCCAACATATTTGGCGTGCCAAAGGAAGGGTTGATGTTAAACGCTGCTGCCCATATCACTAAGCTTGAGGGTAACTTCATCATCAATACGTACTTTAAAGGAGATAAAGTAACAAATGTGATGATTGATGATGCATTGAGAGTGGCTATTCATGACAAGAAGCAGCAAAAACCAAGGGATGTAGTATGCCTTTTGACAATGAGCATCTTTGCTACCTTCTTTTTTTGTGGTTCGGGTAGCACATTATCATGGAAGTTGGTGGAGACGTGCACAGATGACATGACTCTGAAAAATTACAATTGGGCTCAAATAGTTTTGGATTATCTCCATCAAGGCCTAAGCAAGAAGAAGGAGGACAAAGATGTGGCATTATCTGGTTGTTTACCGCTTATGATTTTGTAGCTTATACGATAGTAGATTTTGTAGTCTATGATAGTAGTTGTTGCATTCGTTGGCAGTAGCTTTTGTAGTCTATGATAGTAGTTTTATTATTCCTAGGCAGTAGCTTTTGTAGTCTATGATAGTAGTTTTATTATTCATTGATAGTAACTTTTTTAGCTTATAACTTATTTGATTCTTCATAATCTACAATATTGGTTGGGTGATAAAACATATGTTGGTGGATTAAAAAGCATAAATCAGTTCTATACACCAACGTTTGCACGGTGGTCACTGCCGGAAATGCACAAAGCATTGGTAGAGCTAACTAATGATCAGCTAGAGGTAGTCTATGTTCCTTCAGTCTTTACTTTCTTTTTATAACTCTCAAAGTCAAATGGATTAACCATTTTATGTCTATAATGATGATAGGATATGATTGAAGCACGCGAAGTAGACAGAAAACCAAATGTGCTTGAACTACAGTCACTGAAGATGGAGAAATACACATGGAAGAACTTGAAACACCATCATTTGGAGAATGGGTAATTTTCACTGGATGTAGATTTTCATATTAGGTTCAGTAGATTTTCACTGCATAGACAGTATCTTTCAGTAACATGAGTAGTACACTTTCATAACATATACAGTTGCTTTATAACAGTCCGTAGCTTTCGTGTACTGTGGTAGTAGCTTTCATGTTCCTTGATAGTAGCTTTCTTGTTCGTTGGTAGTAGCTTTCATGTACTTTGGTAATAGTTTTCCTGTACTTTGGTAGGCTTTCTTATTCCTTGGTAGTAGTTTTCTTGTTCGTTGGTAGTAGCTTTCTTGTTCGTTGGTAGTAGCTTTCTTGTACTTTGGTAGTAGCTTTCTTGTACTTTGGTAGTAGTTTTCATGTTCCTTGCTAGTAGCTTTATTGTTCCTTGGTAGTAGCTTTCTTGTTCGTTGGTAGTAGCTTTCTTGTACTTTGGTAGTAGCTTTCATGTTCCTTGATAGTAGCTTTCTTGTTCCTTGATAGTAGCTTTCTTGTTCGTTGGTAGTAGCTTTCTTGTTCGTTGGTAGTAGATTTCTTGTACTTTGGTAGCAGCTTTCATGTTCCTTGATAGTACGTAGCTTTCTTGTTCCTTGGTAGTAGCTTTCTTGTTCGTTGGTAGTAGCTTTCTTGTTCATTGGTAGTAGCTTTCTTGTACTTTGGTAGTAGCTTTATTGTATTTTTATTTTTATTTTTTCTTATTCCATGGTATAGATGAATGTCAATTCTGAAGAAATGCGAAACGAAGGAGAAAGAGCGCAGGAGAGGATGAGGGAATTAATAGGCTCCTTGGAAGAAACAACAGGTCAGCCAAATTCCACCCAAGAAGAGTGCAACAAGTCACAGGGGCTGCTTCAGAAGTTGACGGCTGAAAATGAGAAGTTAAAGGAGAAGAATGAGGCGTTCTGGGAAATGTTAACCAAGATGCATGAAAATTATGTTTTGGAAGCAAGGAAGGTGGAAATATTGAAGAAGAAGGTGCTGACAAAGTGGAACATGTATGAAAAAGTGGAGAAAGAGAGAGACACACTCAAGACAAACAACCTGAAACACTTGGAGAAGATTAAAGATTTGGAAGACAAAGTGAAGAAGCTGAAGAGGGATATGTTGAGTTCACAGAAAGAAATGGAAGATGGAAGTGATGGGGATGATGAAGATAGTAATCAAGATAAGGGTGATGGGGATGATGGAGATGATAATGGTGTAAAGAGTCCAACCACGACGAATAGACAAGTGAAGGGCACAGCAGGAAAAATTCATGTACCAAGAAGAAACCAAAGCGTGGAAAAAGCTACTGTTAGTAAGGAACCAGTTCATGAGAAGGAAGCAACTAATGAGGAGGAGGAACCAGTTCATGAGGAGGAAGCAGTTAATGAGGAGGAGGAAACAGTTCATGAGAAGGAAGCAACTAATGAGGAGGAGGAACCAATTAATGAGGAGGAGGAACCAGTTAATGAGGAGGAACCGGTTAATGAGAAGAAGAACAAGAAAAGGAAGAAGGATGTTAAGAGAACTTCAATGGTTGATCGAATCAAGAATAAGAGAAGGAAGACTACTGTAGGCAAAAGACTTTGATTATCCAAAGGGCAGAACAAGGAACAGCAAGATTATTTGAACAACTTTGTATTTTTTGATTTGTAGTATCTTTTCTGTTTCATTGGTAGTAGATTTTGCGAAGGGCTACTGTGTAGTTGCTATGATACTGACTGTGTGATACTGTGAAATATGAAAGGCTACTGTGTGTTTGTAGTATCTTTTCTTGTTCCTTGCGTGTTCTTTGGTAGTAGCTTTCGTGTTCCTTGATAGTAGCTTTCTTGTTCGTTAGTAGTAGCTTTCGTGTTCCTTGGTAGTAGCTTTCTTGTTCGTTGGTAGTAGCTTTCATGTTCCTTGATAGTAGCTTTCTTGTTCCTTGGTAGTAGCTTTCTTGTCCCTTGAACAAAACCATATTATGGAAAGCACATTTCGTACCCTTCTTGTAGAAAGTTGCTATAGCAGTTATCAAAAGATACTAAACAAGTCTAAAAAAGATACTCAAACTGAAACTATAAAAAATGCGACAAAGTTGGTTTCAAATCGTCACCATAACAAGTAAAATTTGCAATCACCGGAATGCGCTAATATGGTCAATACAATGAAGCAAGCTGTATGAATAATAACAAAGTTCCACAATGTGACTGCGGCAAAGTAAAAAAGCTTTGTGTTGTCAAATGAAATCAAAAACTACTGCCAATACAAACAAAAGCTACTACATCTGTAACCAAAAGATACTACTTATATTGTAAAAATCTACTCCATATGCTCAGAGCTTCAGATTGGTGTTGTGCATGTTGCCTTGTTGTGGCGCCCTAACTGACCACATTGACCACACTTGATTGCTCTCCTCGTCCCACCTTCTGCAGCCGACTTCATCCTAACTAATTTTGGCCGACCAGATGGCCTCCTAACCAAGGGAGGCTGCACAACTGCAGATGAAGTTACTGCATCCACATCAAACTTGTCAATATTAGGTATTGGCTTAATACCATGCGCGTACGCCTCAATGTAGCTTTAGCAAGTGTGAAAGTACTCAATGTAGGCATACACAGGTAGATCTCCAACTTTCTAGATGGCAACAAGAGCATGTGAACATGGGAATGAGTTGATTTGCCATTGACGGCAAGAACAAGTGCCGTTCTCAAGATCAACAGCAACTGATTTTTCAGCATGAACCTCCAAAAGAGTCTCACTGGACAAGCTAACTGACCAATGACGCCCCCACATCCATAAACTTTTTCAACAAAGCCTCCATTGGAGGACACAACACAGTGTTCCACTTTTTGCACTCAACCTTCCTCTCAGACATGTTCTCCATGACCTTAACCCTCAAACCTTCAAGAAAATCAAAAACAGGAAGTTCACACAAAGGGCCACACTAACTATTAAATGATTCAGCAATGCTATTCGCCATTTCACCATACCTTGATCCTCTAAAGAAGGCATTACACCACTTGTCTAGAGGAAGGTGTGTTAGAAACGATTCAATAGGCTGGCACCTTCTCTCTTCAAATTCTGCAAATTGAAGTTGTAGCTTGCTATTGTAGGAGAATATGCAACTTTCATGAATTCCTCTACAACCTTAATTGTCAACAAAATACCCAAAAAGATTTATGTACAAAGCTCTAACATTCTCCTTCAAGTGGTAGTAACAATAAGAATGAGGAGAGTCAGGGAAAACACTAGCCACTACATTCAAGAGTCCACCATTTCGATCCGTGACAAAAGTCACAATTCCCCCTTGGGTTGACAAGATGTTGTAGAGATGATAAAAAAACCATTTCCAATTTGCATTGTTCTCGAAATCTACAATAGCAAATGCAAAAGGGAAGAATTCTACAAAATAAAGATACCGAGCACAAAACACATTAACAACACAAAATATGCTTGGATACTACCGAAGAAACATAAATATACTACCAAAGTATAGAAAAGATACTTCTGCAACAAGGGAAAGCTACTATTACTGAACACATAACAGAAAATTAAAACACACCTTGGTTTTCATTCTTTCCAGTAGCACAGAGCATGTAACCCTTATACTTGCTCTTCAAATGTGCAGCATCGACAAAAAGAAGAGGAATGCAAGACTGAAACCCCTGAATGCAACCCGAAAAACAAATGAATAAACGTTCAAAACGGTTTGTCAAAGGATTGATCTCAACCCTGCAATAGGATCCGGGATTGCTTTCCAAAATGGCATCACGATACCACAACAACTGAGAATAGGAATTGCCATCATCACCATGGACATCTTTCCTCGCCAACTCCCTTGCATACCAAGCACTTCTATATGAAATATCTAATCCAAATGAATGCTTAAAACGATCCATAATCTGTCTCGGCTTAAGAGTAGGATTCGCCTTCAACTCATTCGATATCTCTGATTTGACAACATGTGATCCTAAATGGCTACTTGTTTGCTCCCTCAAAACACCTTTACAGGTGTGATTGTCGTCTAATTCCTTTATGTAAAAGAAATCATTAACGTTGCAGTTCAGAGCACGTACATGCCACTTACAATGTTCTGATTCTCTCTTAGCACATTCAGCTATTATCCGCTGAGCATTATTCCTTTGAACTTGAAGGTAAATCCTAGTTCAATAGCATATTTGGTCAACTTTTGCCTAAACTCTAGAGCCCCCCCTTCAAACTTTTGTCCCTCATGCTTGATAAACCCTTGCCATTCATTAGTGAGGTAGATCCTAGCACACTCTGGCCTATAATGGCCTAAATACTCTGGTCCATCAACAATACTACTCGGAAGTACCGAAATAGACGATGAAATGCAAGAGTAGTCATCCGCATGTGTGACCACAGAAGAAACACTACTAGAACCACAATCTTTCACCAGAATGTCAACAGATTGCAACTTAAAATCATACATACACCTCCACATTAGTGTCAGATCCACATCATTCGATAAAACACAGCTATTATACCCAGGAAAAGCATACCTCAAGTCAAACAATCCATGTTTCAAAGACTTGAAACCCAAACAAACCTCTCTCACTATATTACTAAATGAATGCTTGATATCCAGAAAGAACATAAAAGTCCCATCCATATATGTGCACCTCGCATATGGTTGTGCATCCATGGCTATGTCACTGCAAATTCATAATATAGGAAACACAATAAGCGTCTAATATGAAGGTACTAGCACAGCCCGAGAAAGCTACTATCACATAATGGTAAAAACACTATAACAGTTACGAAAACATACTAAATGTAATAAAAAAAAAAAGCAAAACAGGGTGATCCATTACATAAGCACAGTCAACACAGAATTCTCACAGTGCTTGAGTTCATTTCCTAAACAGTATGAGTAACTTTTATGAACTGCATTAGTATATTTCAGTGCACATGTAATCTAGAGCAAAATCGACAATTTCTAGCTATAAGATAAACATGATTTAGGTTTAGGAAAACATAATTGAATCCAATTGATGCTATGAACATTAAATCAAGCAAAACTAATCGATGAAAATTGAAGCACAATATCGAATCAATTCACAACGAAATATCAAAGCACTACTACAGAGAGAGAGAGAGAACCTGACGATTTGATGAGAGAAAGCTAATTCTTCGTCTCCGGCGACAAGGACGGTAAGCTCGACGAGGACGGTGGCGATGAAACGTAGGTAGACGGAGGAGATGCAGAAGCCTCCGGCGCCGGCGTTGCTAACTCTTCGTCTCCGGTGACAAGGACGGTAAGCTCGACGAGGACGGTGGCGATGAAATGTAGGCAGACCGAGGAGATGCAGAAGCCTTCGGCGTTGCTAATTCTTCGTCTCTGGTGACAAGGACAGTAAGCTCGACGAGGACGGTGGTGATGAAACGTAGGCAAACGGAGAAGATGCAGAAGCCTCCGGCGCCGGCGTTGGGTTCTCGTTTGTGGAGAGAGAGAGAGAGAGAACAAAGATCACACAGCTTTTGTGATCTGAATTAATTTTGAAAGTAGGGTAAGGGTATTTTAGGTAAAACATAGAAGGTAGGTAACGGGTCAGGACCAGAAAGTGGACTTCAATGGGTAAAAAGATGAAAGTGGACTTGTGTAGAAAAAATGTTTAAAAAGTGACTTAAGTGAAATTTTCTATAAATTTTTTTTTTTTTAATAATTTAATTTTTTTTATATATCACATCATTAGTTTCCAAATATAAATTCTATGTTTTTAATTTGTTTATATATTCCTAATATATTACACATGTTTGTTTTAGTCATTTAACATACAAATAAAATCTGATTTGAATTGTCAAATAATAGGGATGTGTATCAAGTAATTAGGGGTGTCTATTTAAAACCACTCAAAAGATAAACCCTAAAAAAAATTAAAAGATAAAAATAGTAAGAGTAAGAGAGTGAGGATTCTTTTGATGCTACGTACCTAGGATGGAAACTTGCTTTTTTACTACTCTGATAATATCAAGCCATTTATCAATCGAATGAAGATCGAAGCTAGCATCAAAGAGATCCATAAAATCACTAAAGTATCACATCAGAACTAAAAGCATGCAATTCAGAAACAACTCAAACAATTAAGAATCATATATTCTACGAGCTACAAATTTGCTTTGAACCACCCTACAAAAATTGAATAATTTGGCTAAAACTTGGAGCTTAATCAAAATTTATCGATGAATTAATCTACTAGCTTGATCATAGCATACACTACAATGATTCTTCTAAAAGAAAAACACATACACTACAATGACTATCTTCTTAACCCTAAATTTAGTCGCAAAATTAATTGGATCATTTATTTGAACTCGAAACCACTTATCCCATATATGTCACCGTAATCGGTGAAGAAACCTTGTGTTTTCCATCTGTCCATATCAGCTGGCCAAACGCTACATCCCCATGCCGCGGCACTCCCACATCCTTATCAGCTGTAAACTTGACAACATAACTCTGAACTTCGCCTTTCTTTGAAAACTTCAACTTAGAAGGAGTAACAGAAACCTTGACCCCAAAAGGATTGGTGACACTACGTACGACGTAAGTAAAGGAACCTTCACCAACATTTGTAACACTTTTCCGGACAACTACATTCTCCGATTTCGGCCACCGCGTCACATCAAAAACCGGCGAGATAGCCGGGTAGTTGAAATCCCACGGTTGAGTGAAACCTTTTCTGCTCTTGCATGTAGCACTCTTTTGTGTGATTGCCCTAACTTGTACGTCACTATAATTCGACGCACACAAGAAGTTGATATAGTCATCCACCTTAAGATCATACACCAAACCAGGATCAAGCGCCTTCTCAGGATCCACATGTCCGGCGCCAAACCCCCACGCCACCGCGTGCCGATGCAACGCATCTACCAGCGGCCCTCCGTCCGGGTACTTCGTGTAAGCCGTAGTCATTATCGCCGATTTGATCATTGCCGGAGACCAGCTAGGGCGAGCACCTTTCAACAATGCAACTATTCCAGACACGTGAGGGCAAGCCATGGACGTCCCTGATAATATACGAAACTCAGACAAATCATCCAATTTTGGATATGCTGCTAAGATGTTCACACCTGGTGCTATCACATCCGGCTTCACAACATACGGAGACAAATTGGGTCCTCGCGACGAAAACTCGGCGACTACCGGTGACGGCTTCACCCCTGTAACGGTGCCACGGAAGCGCATTGCCGCATGAGGATTCTTGGTGACGTTCACATACCGGATAAGTTCTTTGCCGGCTAACGGTGTGATAGACAATGCAGGAATCACATATGGATTAGATACCATTAGATCGTTTCGATCAATACCCACCATTCCCACCACACCAGCTTTCTTGATATTTTCGAAATTTGCAGAGGAAACTGTATTCATATAATGGCAAACCACAATGCTTCCTCGGACGTAGTCAGGGATCGGTTTCGTGCCACCAGCAAACGCCATGCAATATGAAGCAATGTAAACCAATGGTGCAGAAGTTTTCTCCGGCCAAGTGCCGAGAAAGAGAGAAGCACCAGTGATGACGCGGCCATTAGCAAGCACTAGATCAGCGGGGAAATCTCGGTCAATAGTGCTTGCACCGATGGTGGTGATCCACGGTGCGACGTTAGTTACGCTTCCGTCATCTGGACCACTATTCCCTCCGGCTGCCGAACAAACTATACCTTTCTCGGTTGCGGCGAATGTGGCGATGGCAATGGGATCCTCATGGTAGGGCAAGGAGAAGTCACCGCCGAGGGACATAGAGATGACGTCGACGCCGTCCTGTACGGCCTGTTCAATGCCGGCGAGTACGTCCGATAGGGCGCAGCCTCCTCCCTTTCCACACACTTTATAGACTGCAAGTCGTGCTTTTGGTGCGATTCCCGACGCAACACCTTTGGCGTAGCCGAGGAAGGATGCGTTTCCGACGCGTCGTCCGGCCATAGTTGACGCTGTGTGTGTTCCATGGCCAATGTCGTCTCTAGCGGTGTTAACAATGTTGCCGGCTCTGCTGCCTCGGGTGAAGTGTCTCGCTCCGATGAGCTTTTTGTTGCAAAAGGTGGCGGCGTTCTCTGAATCACCGGGCATGCAGCGGCCTTTCCAACGTGAAGGGATTGGTCCGAGGCCATTGTCGTCGAAGCTGCGGTGCTCGGGCCATATGCCGCTGTCGATGACACCGATGATGACGTTGGCACCGGAATCAGACAGTTTCACAAGGCCGGCGTCGTTGGTTTCGAGGCCGAGGAATGCAGGAGATCTGGTGGTGAAAAGTTTGAGGAGTCTGTCATTGAAGACGCTTACTATTTCTGGACGCTGGCGAAGCTGGTCGGCTTGTTGCGTGGTGAGGTTGGCAGAGAAGCCCTGAAAGACTTCATTGTAGACGTGATGGAGAGAGTCATTTGTTGCAGACAGGGTGGTGAGAGTGGAAGCATACCAGTCATGGAGTCTGGAGTGTTGTGATGGCTTCAGATCGTTTTGGACTCGAACGATGAAGACCTCACTGCGTGAGACAGTAGCATAGTATGAGAAGAGAAGCGCATAAATAAAAAAATGAAAAGGATTCATTTAGGATTTGGTGTGATAGCTTCAATCTGAAATGAAGGGTTTAATTTTCCACTTTATAGAATGGCATGGAAGGTGAAAATAAAGCAAAATTGATCAAGTCAGCAGTGCTTGGAACCACTTCCTTCCATGTAGGTCAGTTTGTGACTCACTCCTTGCATGTAGCTTCTTTTTTCTTTGTTTGTTTCACTGTTTCAGGGTGAGAGAACTGGCCGGGGGAATAGGTATGCGATTGTTTGTTTCAGTAGTTCCAGCTCCAATATAGCACCTCACCCCAAATCCTCTAAATCTTAACCACTTTGATTGTCTCCGGGAGCAGCAGTAGGGTAAGAATGGGAACATCCTCCGATCTCAATATGTCCGGACTTTAGAGATTGAAGTGATTATAAGACTCTAATTTCAGCTACTGATAGAACATGGAAAGCAAAGATAAGTTCATCACCAATAGATGAATCAGATCAACTTTCGGGTTCAATTCAACCAGCTTAACAGAAGAGAACTGATGAAAACATAAAACCTCAAATTGACACTATTAGTTATGTTATTTGCACTCTATCTGATTCGTATTTGCCAAATATGCTACATATGGATAAAGTGCTAGAGGGCATTTTTTCTTTTTAAAGGAAATATGCGAGAAACTGTATTGATCTAAAGAAACTTACATAGTAGCAATATCTGCAGCGCAGCTGACAGAAAGGGAGGAACAGAAAAGAGAAAGAAAGCTTGCCCTTGAGCACAAGCGCAAGCTGCCATAAGATGAGCTGCTATATTAGCAGTTCGTTTCACATGTGTCATCTTGACACCCTCCTGATTGTGCAATTTTAGTTTCAAGTCATCATAAAGCCGCCCCAAAACTGAAGTTTTACTAGAAAAAGATACTTAGGTGACGAAAATTTCGTCACCTGAGAGCTTCATTCGTCATGTAAGCACTGAGATGACGAAAGTTTTGTCAGCTAAGGTCGGTGGTTAGAGTACTTAGGTGACGAAAATAAGTGTTTTGTTATTTGAGTCTTTACTAAGGTGACGAAAACTGTTCCGTCGCAACGTGCATTAGGTGACGACAACTGACGTCCTAAGGTGACGAAATGTTTCGTCGCCAAAGTACTAACGTAACGAAACATATTTCGTGGACTCGGATCTATTGTGACGTAGTTTTACCAGCTAAGGTCACAAAATGCATCGTCACCAAAACACTAACGTAACGAACATATTTCGTGGTCTAGGATCTATTGTGACGTAGTTTTACCAACTAAGGTCACGAAATGCATCGTCACCAAAACACTAACACTGCAAAACATATTTCGTCATGTTAGACTTAGGTGACGAAACCTCTCAGTTTTCTGACGATTCGTTCAATTGACTAAGGCCACAAAATGTTAACCAACACTAGTGTTCGCTCCAAAATCCAACCTTAATTGTGAGTACACTAGCTGTGCATCTGTCTCAATAATAGCAGGAACAAAACCTTGCTCCAATATAAAATTCAGAGCCAAACCAAAACTCAGCAACTCACTATGTTCTGGATTAATAAGGCCTAAGATTTATGATCTTAATCCTATGTGGCATATCATGTCACATACGCACATCATCAATTTAATCAATCATGTCCTTTCATTCTTACGTAAAAATACAAGGGTGCGTCTATTGTCACCCCACAAACCACTTTGCTCACCCCACACGTTGTTGATTTATTAAATGACTAATATACCCTAATATAAAATTACAACAAGGGGCAATAAGTTACTAATTACAAATTTTTTATTTTTTTTAGATAAATACATACTTCATAAACTTTAACCCATAATTTATCATATTCAATCTTTCTATGAAGAATGAAGAAGACTATAGCAGTCAACTGAAGATGAGGTGAACTGTTTGTATTTTTTTTTCTTTGTTGATGTTTCGTCTATCCCTTTACTCATTATTTCTCATATCGATTTTGTATGTAAATTTCCATGTCTAGTCGCTCACTTATATCTATTCGATTTGTTTTTTTTCATTGGCGTTAGAGCTTTTTCCGAGTAGAGTTTACAGACATTGTGCATCATGATATCGACAGATATCAATGAGTTGTTAAGTTTGAGATTTTTTACTCATTATTTCTCATATCGATTTTGTATGTAAATTTCCATGTCTAGTCGCTCACTTATATCTATTCGATTTGTTTTTTTTCATTGGCGTTAGAGCTTTTTCCGAGTAGAGTTTACAGACATTGTGCATCATGATATCGACGGATATCAATGAGTTGTTAAGTTTGAGATTTTTTTTCTTGTTCTTTAATTGAGATTTATACTTTAATATGATTTTTATTGTTCAGTTTGTGATTCCACTTACCTAAATAATATTAATCTTATGGTTTTCTTCAAGTTCATTTTTTTTTTTTGGAGTTCAATAGGTATTAGAAAAGGATGATATTGTGTGTATTGCAAATCAGTGAATAAAGTAAATTGAAAATTAAAAATTATATAGGCAGGTGAGAAGAGATCAAATGTAGGGTGAACAAAGTAAATATGAAATTGAAAAAAATATATGTAGGGTGAAAAAAATTTAGGGTGAACAAAGCAAAAATGAGAAAATGGTATTTTAGGTATCGTAAATGGGTGAACAAAGTAGACTTACAATTAAAAATATATAAGTGGAGTATGAATAGACATGGGGTAAACAAAGTGGTTTGTGGAGTGGCAATAGACGCACCCAAATACAATCTTAATTCTAACCATTAATTCTAATATGGAATATTTTCTTACCCTCTTAATAATATGGATGTGTATATACCAAATTTAATTAACTTATTAATAGACCAAGTTAATAATCATACCAAATTAGGCTTTTATACCATAAATTAATTTCGTAAATTTATTAAAATTTCCTTCTATCTTTGTGAATCGAAATTTAGTTCTAGACTTTTAATTTAACAATTTTAATATTTTATTTTTGCAAGTTAAAATTATGATATCTATATATAAGACATATTTTGTATCGAATTTTAAAAATAAAATAAAAAATAGAAAAATCTCTATCGATTTTCTATTGGAAGATTACGTATGTATAAACTCTATTTTGGACGAATTATATACATATATGTATATAAATCTTTTCTCCTAGACGAAATTGTTTTTTCTTGGACAAATTATATATATATATATATATATATATATATATATTTCATAAGAATTCATGTTTTTGATCAAGTATATTCTTAGTAATACATGTATTCTCACACTATATTTTAGTGTTCAATCTAAGCATGATAGTGATGAAAAGGAAAAGAGAAAGAAAATGCTACAAATATAAATTTTTTAAATAAAAAAGAAAGACAAAAATCAATTTTTTTTCCTCTTAATAATTAAAAGGACAAAATAATCTCTTTTCTTTTTAAAAAAAAACAAAATAATCTAGAATCATTGGATTCGGAATGATAAGATTGTCTTTTTACTTAAGAACGACATGACATAATCTATTTAATTGGTGATGTATCTAAGTGACGTAGCATACCACCTAAGATTAAGGCCACAAATCTTTGGCCTTATTAAGGCCAAAAATCATTTTCTTATGGGTAACTAGTCATAGAAGTAGACATGTCTTTAACAAACCAATGCAGCTTCTTCATATTTCCTACATGTTCATGATCAAATCCTCAAGACGTACTTGGAAACTACATTGGTGTAAATGGAAGTCGATCCTTCTATTTCCATCAGACCATCCGCAGCTGCCAGATGAACGTTTGTGTTCAGTAGGATCGATACTCCAAAGCACTTCCTAGTATGAAGATACTCTCTCTTTCTTTCTTTTTTTTTTTCTTTTTTTTTTTTTCGGAATGGTATGAAGGTTCTCACTAGTCACTAGGCAGGAGTAAGTCTTGCGAAGTGTTTAGCTATGGCATCCAAGAAGCTAAGAGGCTTTCTATCCCGGGAATTAGTGAGACAGTAACAATCTTGACAACCCGTGGAAATAGAGAATTTCCAGCTCAAAAAACTATACATCTTTTACGTTACCAACTCTCTCTTGGTAACACACAAGATAAAATCTGTTGATTCTTTTTGGTTCAATGTAGGGATGCAGTTGTTCTATGTAGGCGGCATTACCTCTTATAGAAATGGGGGTGACACATTCGGATATGGAAGTAGGGTTTTGGTAAGTCCGGCAAGGTGACCCTCTACCACCAGATTCCCATGCTTTGGAATACAATGTGCATTCTGCTTCACCTTGAACTATTTAGTAAACTTAGAACTGCCCTAATCTGAATGACTGAATCTGAATCGACTTGCAGATTTGTTTGTTCCTCCTAGGCGTCTAAATGAGTGAACAGAGATGTTTCATACATCTGCAAATCAAATAAGAAATCCAAGATACTAGATGGTAAGGCGGCATAGAAATTCCATGAAAACAAGAGTAAAATCACTAAATGATGATCAAAATCAAAGGCAAAATAGTAAATGTGTTTTTTCCAAATATATATTCCTTGTATACATACACATGAATCAAATTTTGAGTCCCAGCTAATGGGATTCCATCAAACAAATCTGTGTCTATATTGCCCTACAATCCTCCATCTGTTTTCTCTACTGGTGAGGATTCTAAAATACTTGCATGTGGCAGTATTACAATCTTGTCTAGCAACAATCCTTGGGTTTCCTTAGCTACAAATTTGTACAGAAATCAAGTCATAATTAGTGCGCACGCTGGCCTACAGTGGCCCGGACTACATTGCAGTGTCTGGAAAATTTGTCCCACTGCAATAACAAGAGGGCCAAGAATAACCAAATTTCTGCTACAACATTCCGCCTCTGACATAATAATAAGAATCCAAAATGTCCTTTCTTCCTCACTCTTTGATGTTCGGAAGACATATAACGGTATAAATAAGATCACATTGATCAAGTCAACAGGGGGAAACTGGGTCCATAAATTGAGAATTGCCACAAGTTCAGATATGTAAATGATTGAACCCTATGTATGACTGTCCCATAACCTCCTGCAGAAATGGAAAGGATGTAAATTGGCTCATCACTTAATGTAATGCATTATATGATTGGACTCAAGTTATCGTTACTATCGCTTTTCAAAAAGAAAAAAACCAAAAACAAACAAACCTCAAGATAAAAAGATATGTACAAGGCATTTATGATAAAAAGAACGAGGAAGTGGCGTGACACGAGCAACATTGGCATAGTAGTTACCTCAATTTAAAAACAAAAACAAAAAAAAACGAGTTGCAGTCAATATATAACCATAGAAATACAAATCATTTAACGATTTGTCTACCCAACAAAGCATATAACATTGTACTTGTAACCAAAAATCAGTTGGATCTAAGGCCTTAAACCCTAAACCCTAGAGTCTCTCTGAAAACTTGCTATATCCAAGTAACAGCAAGTCATTGGTAGATCCGCTTCCTGCTAAGATTTTCAAACAGGCTATCCCAACAACAGTGGACAACCTTCTAAATAACAATATTGGCTCTTTATTTCAGAAATTTTCCTGATACCATTGCAGTATCAAATAGCTACAATTCAACTAATATATTTAAGTTTGAGTAATGCCATGTGTACACCATTTCATGAAGCATCTTATGTGATAACTAATGTGGCATGGAAATCTTCATAAAATGATGTGTCAATTCCACAACAACTGCCACATAAGGTGGTTATTAGGTGGTACAAGAAATGGCAGTACAGTTAGCATTACTTTAAGTTCAAACATAGAGCTATAGCTTTCGATTCAAATTATAACTGAAAGCAAGATCCAAGTAAGCCACATGCAGTACTATAGCTTTCGATTCAAGATCCAAGTAAGCCAAATTATGATTCAAATTATAGCTTTCAAATTATACTGAGAAAGACATAAACATCCTACAAATTTATGAAAACAGGAAAGAAAATATTTCCCTTTATTTTCCTTTTAAGATGTAGATAGAGAACCGTTTTGCAGTACCCTATAAGCAAAGCATCAAGAAGACTAACCTTCATGAGTTTCCAGAGATCCATGACCGAAACAAAAATTAACCACATGCAGCGAACCTCAGAAACGTCTTGATTTCTGCTGTGGAGGGTATCCAGTCATCCCCATTCCTGTATCTTTTCTTCTCAACTGCATTGAAATGAAAAAGATGTCAGCATACAAAACAAAGAAGCACAATTTTACAACAAATAATATAGGAGCCATTGCAATATACCTGTTGTTGGTGATGGGCCTGGGCACCACCACCACGCTGCATAGGGATTCCACCAGGATTCATTCCACCCATCCCTGCCTGTGTTGAAAGATTATAAGCCTGAGGTTGCATTCTTGGCATGTTGATTAATGGCCTGGGCATAGCCCTGTTCATCCCTACATGAGGACCTGACATGCTTCCTTGGTTTCCAGACGATACCTGATCCAAAAAATAAAATCAAAATCATGGACAATACCTAAAGGCTTGGAGAGTAAAATTTGTATGCAACACTTGCCATGCTTGCTATATGCCAAGTGCCAACTAATTTATTTTGTTGCAGTGCTTTTTTTTCTTTTTTTTTTTTTAGAATGAAAAGGTGCAGAAAATAACTTAAAATTAAAGATTGGTTCAAATTTAAGGGAAAGAAGGAAGGAAATAAAATAGTATAATGTTTCAATGACAAGATTTCAATATGGGAACAAACAAGCGTTAAATTTATCATGCATATGTCCCATACTCCCACCACAGTAATAAATCCAACAACTATGGACAGATGACAGGTGCACTTGGTCAAAAAGAAAATCATGACAACCAAAGTCATAAGAGATCAGAGGGGACTCCAAGTTCTGACAGACAGGTCTTGAACTAAACTAAAAGCTTGCACTCCAACTAACATTGCTTGGGTAAGATTCATGTAAAGAAACCTATTGATGTCCAAGTGTTCATCCAAATGTGGCTAAGACTCTGTTTAACACATTTAAAAAAAGTTCTGAAGACGTTTACCAATGTGAACAATTGGTAAACAATGTTCTCAACACGATTACCAATGTGAATAATTCTAAGACAAATCAACTTGACCTAGTCTTTTGAAACCAGTGAAACTAAGTTACAAAACCCATCTCCCTAGTATATATACGAATACATTCTTCATGACCCAATTATTAAACGAAACTTATGTCACGAGTCAGAAGAGTGAACATGCGGAAGACGAATGTCTAAGCTTCTTACAGAAGTAAACGTGCTAATGACCTAGGAATAACAGAGCTCCAACTTATAAAATAGCAGATAGCAGCAATATCATACACACTATCCTATCTTGTGCTCTATAAAGTATCACAAATCAAAATAGAATATCATCAGAATAATATTTCATTTAAAAGGATAAAGATAAACGGAGGAGGACTAGAGTACCCTTTTATCCTAGACTCCAACTATATTCTGCACTAAATTAGTTTATATGACACATTTATCATGCAGCAGACTACACATTTATCTTAAACCACTGAAGAATTCAACAAAGACAAATGGTAACTAGTAGAACGTTACTTTCAGAAAGCTTTACAATACAATACTAATTTAGTTGCATGACCATACCGGTTGTGAAGGTTGAAGGCTAGTTGTCCCTTCAAAGTCAGTAGTTGTGTCAACCGGACGAGTAAGGTAATTCACTGCCTTTTCTCCTTGACTGGCTACCAATGCACTGATCATTTACATGACATATAACACGTCAAATGACGGGACTATGAACAAAATATCCACCCAATGCCATCTAGTCAAATTTACTCTCTATATTTTTATTTTTTCTCTTCCCTAACTTTTCATTGGTATTCATGAAAAGGTGGCCAAAGCAGTGGAAAATAAGAGAATGGCATCACAAGGGAAGAGGTCCAAAGCATAAAAGGAGCATGAAAGTATAAAGAACTTACTTGCGTCCTGGTAAAGGTTCCATACGGAAGTATCTGAAAACCAATAACAATGCAACTTCAGAAAATTGTACGGTCATGATGACCACTCTTACACCAGTACCAACTTAAAACAAACAAAAAAAAAAAAAAAACTCTGAAAGCAGGCCACCTAATGGGAGAGGGAAAGGGTAGGCAGAAAAGAAAATAATATGCACGATGCAAAACATGATAACAGACAAGAAGCCATACTCATGTTCTAACGCTTGTGCTGCTGTTATACGCTTCCGAGGATCATATCTGCATACAAGTTTGGCTCAGCAAGAAAAATAATAATAATAACTGCCTTTTGACATCACTACAACTGTGAACTTAATTCTCTAATTTTGGTATATATCAATTTCATTATCTCCTTATCTGCTCAAAACTAAATTTAGAAGGCACCACTTACTCAAGCATCTTCGATAGGAGGTCATATGCAGGACTTTTTGGAGAGAGGTGTACTACACTATAAAGTGCAGTATTGTCACTGTCGGGAAAAAAATAAATAGAAAAAGAAATGATTAGTTTTGTTGCGAAAAAAAGCAACAAACAAGAAAAAGATAAGAAATTAAATGAACACTCGCAAAGGAGAAACAACAGCACATCTAAATAAAATAAATAAAATACAAAGTAAATCCTTCAAAGCACACAACTTCTGTATACATTAATACATGCGAGAACTTACTACTTGTGCCCTTGAATGTGCTGTACGTCTTGTTGCCAATGTGGAAGATGTGAAAGTGTTGGCCACTTTTCTAGTGTAGGATGGCCTGAAAATAGCAGCTTGTGTATTTTTATATACTAATGGGCTATAAAGGGAAATAGCAGCATACTGATGGGCTAAAATACTCTCTAAGTTTCAGGCTATGATGGATCTCACTAAGTTTCTATCATACTCCAACTTATAAAATAGCAAATAGAAGCATCATCCATGGAGTATATAAAAGGAACACTAATGGGCTAAAAAAAATTACAGTACCTAAAACCTTGAAAATCTTGTCAAGTTGATCAAGCTGCACCAAAAACAATACTTAGTCACAAACATAGTAGAGCTAAAAATGTAATATCAGAAAGTTTTAGAACAAAAATTTCGAAACTATTTTTCCTAAAACAATTTAAACCTGGAAAGGATTTGGTGTAGCTTTGACTTCCGCTCCTTGAAATAATGGCTTTAAAGTCAAAAGCTCAGCAAAAATGCACCCAACAGCCCACATATCTAGATTGCATATTAAGGAAAGATTGTTTTCTTAAAGAAGTAGCAGTGGTGTACTCTACTAAAATATTTCAACTCATAAAAGATGCATCAATATAAACAGATTAGTATGTGGAGGTGTATACATGCATTGCAGCTAAGCAATGACCTAAACTAAATATGTGTCCAGAATTTCAAACTTAATTAGGAAACTACACTAACAAATTACAAACGAAATTGAGTAAAAGAAATGAAACTAATAAGAAAACGATCTTCACATTCCATTGGATGGTTATATAAGCTTTTACTATTTACTTATATCATGGTATGGTGTGCATTTACTGATTCTATCCTTAAGCTCTTCCTTGTCCTATATTATAGATGGGTTAACATCGAAATGGCAACAACTGATAGGTCATAACTAGACAACGGAAAAGTTTGAATATGTTCAATTTCAGCAGGATTTTGTGATCCGAATACAGTTCAATTCTTGTCCTTCCAATAAGAATTGAGTACATAACCAGATGTAGGGTGGCATGCACTTTGGCAATAAGCTACACAACTTTTTTTTCCAGATGAGGTACTTCAATAATTTAAAGTACTTCAATAATTTAAAGTTGTTATGAATTGGAACACATGGAAAAAACACACACACACATAGGAACTACATGGAACTGGTTATTAGAGGATACCGACAGCACTTGTGTAGTGCTTTGCCCCAAGGAGCAACTCTGGTGCACGATACCATATGGTTACCACAACCTGCAAGTTATATAGTTGACATGTTAAACACAAAGTCTCAGTTAGTAATCAACCGTAAGTTTATCATAATATTCAAATGCTATTCAGGACAAGGTTTATTGCTCTGATTAGAGAAGAACATATCCCATGTACACAAATCTAACCAACAAGAAGAGATAAGAACATTTAAATCTAACAAAAAAAAGTTGGAAGAAAAGGAGAAGGATTATTAGCCTTAGTGGATGTAAACTGAAAGAAGCATCTTCCAATGAATCACTGTAAGTTCATTGTCTTTGAGAAACCTAGTGATTCACTTGCAGACGCACACAATCAATAGTAGAATGGTATTTGATATCAGCCAAACCCAATTTATCACCCCAACCAAAGCAGTTTCTCAAGCAAGCCAAAACCTCATTGACATTCTCTAAACATGACGCGTTGAAAGACTCAAATTAGTTGCTTAGGAATTCTAACAAAATAAAAAATGACATTTGAAATTGAAAAGGTGAAAGTGACGCTTACGACACCAAACATGAGACTCCAAAACCAAAGACAACCTTACGACTTATAAATTATAATGTGTGAGTAAACTGCACTAATTACACAACTAACTACAAAGAACCTCAATCATATGGTTATCCATGGGTGGAATAATTTATCAGAATTCAAATTTTGCTGCTTATCAATTAGTTCTTTAAAATTTCAGATTCTCATACTGTTTAGACTTTACAATTCATATCCTACACACACCATTATTCAGCTTGCCCTTGCTATTAACTAAAATAAATGTTACAAAAATATATGAGATCGAGCATATCCAGACAGCAAGAGAAAACACTGACACAAACATACCCCATTTTCAAACAACGACTTCAATGGAGCCTGATATATTCTTGCAAGTCCAAAATCGGCAATTTTGACCACTCCTTGTTCCTCTCCGTCACCCATAACCTAACAACAAAGATTCAAGTTAACATAACAACACTTTACATTGGTTCATAATCACGCATTACGCAAGATAGCAACTTAGAATCAAACAAAGCCGTAAACAAAACACAGCAAATAAGAGAGTAAAAAGAAAAACTGCTACAAAAACCATACCAATATATTAGAAGGCTTTAAATCACGATGAATTATCCAATTGCTGCAAGAAGACATGCACAGAAGTAGTCAAATTACAGTACACAGCCATCGAACTAACCACCAATACCACAAAAACAAAACAAGAGCAACACCGTACCTGTGAAGATAATTTAGTCCATTGAGCAGCTGATAGAGCAACGACTTAACAGTATACTGATTGATTGCATGATTAACTTTGTCTCTATGATGTCTAATGATTTCCTGCCACCAAATAAACCCAAATTTTCTCTCTAGTCAGTAAAACACTCGATGAAACCGCGTCGAAAAGAATAAGAGTGAAGGCTCACATAGAGGTCATGCTCGGCGTAATCAAAAGCCAGATAGAGCGACATGTCGGAGTGATTGATGTGAACATTGACAAGCTTCACCACATTCTCGTGCGAAATTTCCCGCAGTAACTGAATTCAAATCAAAATAAAAAGTTAAAAATAATAATGTGGTTGGTGTATGGGGAACCAGAATTGAACAGAAAAGGAAAGAATCCATTTCTAACGTATGAAATTGAATTGAAAGCAAAGAATATCAGACCATGATTTCGCGGATGGCGGTGGGAGAGACGCCGTCGCCGTCCTTGGACTGCTTGAATTTCTTGATGGCAATCGACTTGCCGCGGTTGTTAGGGGACTTGGTGCGGGCGAGGAAGACGAGGCCGTAGGTGCCCTCGCCGATCTTGCCGATCAGATCGTACTGCTGGAGCCACTCCGGCTTGTTTGAATTCGCCGAGAGGCCGCCTCGGTTGCCGCCGTCGCCCATGTCTCGCTCTCGCTACTGGAATCCAACCAAAATCAAAACCACCTACCTTCTCCTCCGATCCTCTTCTCGCATCAATCAAATTCTCCCGGGCTAAATAACGGTTAGGGCACGACCTCTCTCTTCGTCTTCGTCTTCGTTTTCTTCTTTCTGCTGATGCTGCTGCTCTCTCGCCTTTCGAAATTTCTATTTATCAGGACGGACAGAGAAGATTTATTCCAAGGTTACCGGCGGGGCCCGCTTTTTTTATTTTTTAGCTTTTGTTTCCGAGATAGCCACTTTTCTTTTTTCTTTTTTCTTTTTCTTCCTTCTATTACTTCATTCGTCGTCAGATTATTTGAAAGGGTTGCTTGCTCCTTTTTTTTTTCGTCGCTTTCCTTCTTTGTCTTCACGAAACGAAGAAGAACACAATCCAATTCTTGTTTATCGAGATTGTAAGCACGAGCAACGCATGATAAAGCTGAGAGTTTGTGCGTACATTATTAACAATATTATATACGAAGATTTTCCAATATGAAAACTTATAAATGGATAAGGTTTTCGAATATGAATACTTTAATTTAGTGCTCCTCACTACCTCACAGGTGCTGGCGGTGCGATGCATACTATTGCACTTTGCTTAATCAAGTTATGATGCATACTATTGTACTTTGCTTAATCAAGTTATATCTATAGGTTTGTCTATGAACTTAGTACATGCTTTCTTCATTGTAGGTTGCAGGTCTTTGTAAATGATCAAGTTTTGGGATCTATAAAACAGAACCGAAGTGCAGATGATCTTTGCCAAGCCTTGTCGTTCATTGTTTATGTACAACATATAATAAGTAAGGACCTAATAGTCAATTCGGTTGGAATTTGGAAAGACAACTATATCTAAGGATCACAATAGGAACCTAATTAGAGATGGTGGACACTGTTGGAGAATGATCAAGTTAGGAACTATACATGACTTGAAATTATTCAGTTGCTTCTTCACTTTTTTACTACCACTTCTAACCTAGAGAAGCAAGAAGAATACTGGAAAGGGAAATAATCAACTCTTTGGTTTGCTAATTTCACTAGTATAGATATATACTGATTACTTCTGCTTCAATTCACCATTGATGCAGCAAGTTTGATCATCCTACGAAGTACGACTGCTTGAGAAAATGCAGAAGCATGGTGCAACTGGATGGCTCTGGTTAGTCTAGGGGTAGACAAGTACTACAGTCAAATATCCTCATAACAGTATAAGAACGCAAAGATCATGCATGGACAAGATTTGTAACTCTTGGTGATTCTGTCAAAATTGTAAGTACCAAGTGAATTTCATAGAACTCAATTGCTAAATAGAATTTTGATGTCAAATCCTTGAAATGTAATGCAATGCTCAAAGTAAGTCTCAGACCACCAGTTTGTAATACAAAACAAGTCATCTAAATGATTATGAAGGAACCTATGATATTTCTTACTGTCATAAAACGAGCCAAAATCCCTTTTCATAGGATTATAAACGCCCATACAATACGTAAGCAGGAGAGGAGTACCAAGAGACTATCAAAGAGAAGCTCTGTGGCATAAAAAACACATCAAAATTAGATCCTGCCCGAGAAATGGGTAGCCAGTGTTCCCATGAAACCCAAAACTTTATAAAGTATTAAACCCGAATTCCAAAGCAAAGTAGGTGACTGAGATAACAGAAAATTATCAGACATAATACTAAATATGAAACGCCACCTCCAATACTGATCATAACCATGAAAATACATAATTTCAAGGTCAATTCTATGCTAAAATGTCGAGTTCTGCATCTGAAACCCGTAGAACTCCTTAAAGGGAGGGACATACAGAAGCTATACACCAAAAATGAGAACACCATTTCAAGTCTTAAGTTTTTAATTTGAAGAACACTAGTAACACCATAAGTGTGTCTGCAGAATGACAGGACCCTCTCCTACTAATATACCTGAATCTACTACTTTAATTAGACAACAACCCTGATGGAGATAAACATATATATAGGAGATAATGAACATAAGGTTAGTACTCTGCCACTTTTCCGCAGCCACTTGAGCAAAGAAAATCATAATAGCCACATAATGAAATGGTGACAAAGATTGAAAATTCATTCAATTAAAAGCTATAAACCACCAAGTAGCATTTCTTTTCTTGATCAAATTATCATGGTTATTCCTTCTCTATTCTGTTCAAACAAGAGTAACTTCTGAATAGGAAAAAAAATATACACACAGAAAAGTGACAACCAATCCTAAACCAGCATCAATGTCTGTCAAATTGCATCACTCTCTCAGCTGCAGGACAACTGTGTATTTTCATTTGGTAGGAATGCAGGACTACCATTCTGAACTTTGGTATTTGGTAGGAATGCAGGACTATATTGCAACTTCCCACCACTTTCAAAGTCTGCGTTATCTTCAAGTTCAGATTTTGGTGGGTTTTGAGCTATGACTAGTAAGCTCGGAATTGAAAGATAACAAACTAATGAAAGTAAAGACAAGAACTACTACAACAAAGAGATGCAGGAAATTCGGAAAAGATAGTTCCATTCATGCCCAAGTCATGACATCAATAATTCACATACCAAAACCTAACCTGTTCCTACCACTTCA
The DNA here is from genome assembly GCA_010134655.1 of Fragaria nilgerrensis. Taxonomy (NCBI): domain Eukaryota; kingdom Viridiplantae; phylum Streptophyta; class Magnoliopsida; order Rosales; family Rosaceae; genus Fragaria; species Fragaria nilgerrensis. The sequence continues at coordinate 25,201 of WPAB01000091.1, read as the reverse complement.
ACCCTGTTAAGTACCACCAGAAATCCACAAACAAAAATCAAAATATAACCAGGCTTTCTACATCAATAACAAGTCTCTCAAGGTTATGCCTGATCAAAATGGATTTCAATACAAAATAAAACAACTAAGACCTTACCACCAAACTAATTGTCAGATTGCTTAAGGGCCTCCAAGATCGACTTGGCTTGGTCTCTCAAGAGCTCAGCCTTGACAGAAAAAAGCTCCACAGCAGCAACTTCAAGCTTAAACCACCTAGCGTTCAGCTCTGCACGTTTTGTTTCATCCACCAAATCCATCCCTTTTTTCAGAAAAGCTTCCGAAAAACCAAGCTCTTTAAAACCCTCAAATCCTCCTACCATTCCAGACAACACACCAAGTGATGCCCCCAAAACCTCACCCTCTGCCTTTCCAGCTTTCACATGTCCAGCACCAACACCACCCCAGACTTTCTTCATCAGCTCGGCTTCCAACTCATGGCCTTGTTTGGGTTTGAAACCGTCCTTGGCCATGCTTTTGAACTTCTTCTTCATTCGCTTCAGTTTTTCTTGAAGTTGTGACCTTGTGACACTCACGCTCAGACGATCCTTAACCAACTCATAAAATGCATCCATCTCAGCCCAAGCATCTTTCTCCTGCAACGCTCTGAGCAAAAGCAGCTCGTCTTCTTCGGTAAACACTCTCTGAAACGGAGTCACCTTCGGCTTCTCCTCCTTCTCAGCCTCATTCTCATTCTCAGGCACCTTCTTTGTCTTCTTCGCAGCCGTCGCCGGAGGAGTAGCTGACGCCTTGGACCTGGTCAGGACGGGCTCCTTGGCGTTGGCTGCATGCACTTGTCCTGCCCCGTCGGACTCGGAGCCGGAGTCGGTTTCGGATCCAGTCTCGTAGTCGTCGGAGGGAGGAGACTGAGGCTTGCTAGACTCCGATTTGGTAGGTTCCGGCTTCTTCTTCTTCAGTTGGGAGGCAATGACTTGCTCAGCGCCATCGGCTTCTTCTGCCGATGGAGTGCGGGCGCGCTTGGATCTCGCCATTGGAGTTGACGAGGAAAAAGCAGAGGGATGATTTGGAAGAATCGGGAGAGTTTGAGAGCGATAGGACTAAATAAAAAGGGTCTGGGCTTTTCGATTTCCTAGAAATCTGAAATGATGATTTGGCTTCCCCCAATCTTCTCTCGGAATACAGAATATTCTTAACTTCAAATTTTAAATTTGGATACTTACCCTATTTATTTTACAATTTAATTAAGAATTAGAGACTGGATTCTCATTTCTTCAACTAAATTTTTATTTTTTTTATCGGGTTGCATTTCTTAATACTAGCCTCTACACGTGTAAATTTACACGGTGTCATAAAATCACCTTAAAAATTAAAGAATAGTTAATTTTTATTTATCAGTTTATCTATCTATTTTTTGTAAATACAGTTATCAAGTATTGTAATTGTAATCCCATTAATTATCTCTTCATTTTATTTTGAATTGAAGAATGAATAGAAGCATTATCTCTTCATTTTATTTTGTATTTGATGATTTGGAAGAATTTGAGTGCTTGAGAGAGGAGAGCGATAGGCTATAAAAAGGGAGAGAGTGAGTGATCTTCCCTTTTCTATTTCCTAGAAATCTGAAATGATGATAAATCCTCTTTCAAATTCTTTTGGCTTCCCCAATCTTCTCTCGGATAAACAATACTTAACTTCAAATTTTAAATTTGGATATTACCCTATTTATTTTACAATTTAATTAAGAATTAGAGACTGGTCATCTTCTCATTAATTTCTTCAATTAAATTCTTATTAGGTTGCATTTCTTAATATAATTGATTGATTTATCATTCAAAATTAATTGATGATGAGAAACTCTTGGGGAGTCTAACCTAGAATTAAACCAATTCTGGCTAATTCAAAATTTCAAGGGGGGGGGGAATACCCCTTAAAATTCAACTTTCAAATTTTGTTTGAGCTTCCAAATTTCCCACAATTAAAGGAATTGAAAACCAGTTATCATTATATACCTCTTCTTGCCGATCTAGTTTTATTATTCCAAATGGCGCTAAGAGTTTTATTTGGAGAGTTTGTCATAATATATCCTCCCTAAGGAAAGACAAAGACGATTCAAAATTCAAATAGAGTCTCGGAATCTAATCTTCACGACTTCACCTTCTCTTACTAAATAAGTGCTGCATATATAGTCATGGCCTATTGAATCATGTTTGTTTTAGTCCTCACACAAACCCAAGTGTTTGTGACTTGGAGGATGTAGTACTGTGTTATCCAAGTTGAGTGGGATTAATTTGTTTACTCCGGAGTGTTTGGAATGAGAGAAATTATCCGAGTTTGGGAGGAGAAGACGTGCTCTTCCAGAGATGTTGTATTGAAGGCTACAAGCCTACAACAGCATTTCAATTTATGCAAAAGTTCCATGTTCTCAGAGAAACGGAAGCCTCCATCACCTGGCCTATTGAAAATATATATAGATGGTGAGGTATCTCTGCAAAAGTTCTCTGATGGTGAGGTATCTATGCAAAAGTTCCATGTTCTCAAAAAAAAAAAAAAGTCTTAACTCTATTATCAAATAAATCTTTCAATTGAGAAGAGAGAAACATTAGATAATACAGAAGAGCCAGAATAAAGGCCAGTCAAGTAATATGGACAATTACCTAAGACATATTCCACCAAAAAGTGACCTTCACTTTCAGACCTAAAAGAATGACTGCAATACACAATGCAGAAACTGTTTGGGAGCCCAAGAATGTATGTATACCTCATCAAAATTCTGATGAACCAGGTGTCCGAGGGAAAGGAATCACATCTCTGATATTCTCCATCCCAGTTGCAAATTGTACAAGCCTTTCGAAACCCAGACCAAAGCCTGCATGAGGAACTGAGAAAACAAGAAGGACATCAAACATCAAAAAAATGTAAATTACATATGTTGGAATTGTCATATTCCAAACAATAAATGACGTAACTAGGACCATGTAACTATATCAACATAACAATATTCATTGAAAACTACAGGATTACATTGTAACTCTCCAAACACTAGCAAACTCTGTATTAACTTTAAATTCAGATTTTGGTTGGTAATTTGGAGCTACAAGCTGGCAGATAATAAGCATATAAAGTAGAGGAAGGAACTTTAATAGTAACAAAAAATCAGGAAACTGATAGAAGGTTCCATATTTCAACTTCAAAAAATAGAATTCCTTACCTGACCCATAACGACGCAAATCAAGATACCACCAGTATGCCTCCTTATTCAGCTTTAATTCATCCAACCGATCTTCTAAATATTCAAGCCTCTCTTCTCTCTGGCTTCCACCAATAAGCTCTCCAACCTGAAAAAAAACACAGCCACAACATATAGTGAGGATAAAGGTACACAATTGTTTCGATAAACATAAGACTTGTTTAAATCATTCACAGCCGATCCCATTACATAGAGAGGACACACTGTCAAGTATAACCATGGGGAAATATATATACCATGCTCAACTTAGGTTGAGAACCGATATAATTATAGCTTTAAAGTGGCACGATATACTGAACTTTTGTTCATATATATTCACATCATGTCATGCTCATATCAGTTTTCAACACAAAATCAAAAAGACATTAATCGGCAAAATTGAAACAATGCACACAGTTTTAAAGGATGCGACTAAGAAATCACAATGTAACCGTCACCCATCTCAAAAACATACCACATAAATAATCTATTCAGAAATCATGTCTAGCCAGATTCATTCTTATTAGTAATCTTAGACAATGCTTGAATTAAAAACATGAATTTCCAAACCTAGACATCAATGTCAACAGGATTGATTGCTAAACCCAACCTTGGGGTTTTAGATTGCTCTTCCTCTGTATTCCTACTATTTTGCAATTTGATTGACCCAAAACATGCATTTTTATGCTGTATAAATCCAGTGTTGTGTCATATGTTTTTTTTTCTCAAAAAAGTAATTTGGAATTAAAAAGGAATTGACACATATCCAATAACAGTAGTTTAACATCAAAAAAGGCAGCAGTATATTTCTACAAGAAACAATACAGAGAACACATGAAATAATTTGTCCTAGTTTACCCGGGGAACCAACATATCCATAGCTGCTACAGTCTTTCCATCATCATTTTGTCGCATGTAGAATGCCTTTATCTCCTGAAAGAAGTAACATGTATGAAGAGCTTCAGAACAGTAGTTTCAGAACTGGAATTAAACATCAGATTTAGTTTTCCCCTTCTCCGGTAAATCCATAAAATGAGAAAAGAGAAAGGATAGTTCATGCCTTTGGGTAGTCCCTGACAATAACTGGGCATCCACTAAATGCCTCTTCAGTTAAATAACGTTCATGCTCACTCTGCAAATCACATCCCCACTTCACCTAAAAAGAAACAATGACCACCTTTTACAATACTGAGAAGAACAATAGGAATACTAGTTAAATAATGACTACCAGTTTACAAAAATCGAAGTAAATTGCTATCTTTCATGGCCAAAAGACAACCGAGTACTAGGTCACAAGACTCACATGTATCAAAACTGAAAATGCTAAAAACAACTGATGGGTAACTTCTGACTCCTTACTATATATATTATTATCTCCTGACTCGGTGAGGAAGAACAATAGGAATACCTAGTTAGTTTACAAAAATCCATGTAAATTGCTATCTTTCATGGCCAAAACACAACTAAATACTGGGTTGCAAGACTCACATGTCTCAAAAATGAAAATGTTAGAAACAACCGATGGGTGACTTCTGACTCCTTTATTATATATATTATTATCTCCTAACTCGGTGACTTAATCAACTTCAATTCTAACTCAAATTAAGCTTGAAGAGGAATCGTATGTATCATGAAACAGCATCCCACAATTCACATGCCAAGCAGTATAATTTCAAAAAAGATCAGAAAGTGGCAATCCAGAAACGGAAATCTATTACCCCCTCCACAGATTGACAAAACTATTGCCAATGGTATATCCAAAACTTGAGAAATTCTAAATTCTAGTCAAACTTTCCTCCTAATCAGAGGCTCATGGTTACGATAAGATCGTGTTGCAACATTACACAAGTAATCCACAGGATAGGAACAAAGTATACTCTTGTAACTACTAGTAAATGTGAGTCTGTTGAGGGAAAATATGAGATGGATTATTTTCTAGATTTCAACATAATCATCTTTATTCTATCACAAGAACACCAAAGAAATTAAAAAAAAACAATAAAAGATAAATAACATAGTGCATTTAAAGGCACCAAATTTTTTTGAAAGCTTTTAGCTTACGTACTGGGAATTCAAATTTCTTCTTTGCTCTAAGAAGAAGTTCAACTGCATCAGTGTAAGTCAACTGCACAAAGTCTTTCTCGGCTACATCCTGTTGGTTGGACCCATAAAAAGAATGGATATATAATCAGGGCAAGCAACATAGCTTTTATTCAAAATTTGGAAAGCAAGGCATATAGCTCCATCGCCACATAAATAATCTATTCAGAAATATATGAAAATGACTTAACACAAGCAATTTACAAGAAGAGGTCTTACAGTCAATCGTTCGATGATTCCTTTCTCAATCCAAGTATTGAAAAAATCCATGTCTTCTTTGCAATTATCAAGCACATGTCTCACCTACAAGGATGGAAGAATACATTACTCTAAAATCCAAAATAAAAACATCACTTGACCAAGCTAGCACAGGTATAACTAGTGTTTGATAATAGTGTTGATGAAAATAGTTTTGAAAGGTAACATACTACATACTGGAGATAGGCAGTTGCACAGGCCATGTCCTCATTCAGATCAGCAAATGCAAGTTCAGGCTCAATCATCTTTACCAAGGCAGGAAAAGAAAAGAAGTTAACAAAGGAGAAGTTTTATGAAAGAGTCAGAAAGAAGGTGTATATAAGAAAGAAATAATACTAAAACTTACCCAGAATTCAGCCAGGTGCCTTGATGTGTTGGAATTTTCAGCCCTAAATGTGGGACCAAAGGTATAAACCTGGAAAACAATGTATCATGTTATCTTCATAAGATGATACAGTGATTGTAATATCCATCTGTTACCGAATTGAGGATAAGAAAGGTGAAGAAGAAAGAAAATTTACATCAGAAAGAGCAGTTGCATATGTTTCAGCATTGAGTTGGCCAGAAACAGTTAAAAATGCTGGTTTCCCAAAGAAATCCTGACATCAACAACTGAAATCAAAACTCAGAAATGGGAGTAATAACAATGGCAATATCAAGTGGACCGAAACGGGTTCCAAATTTTATTAAATCCAATCTTAGAAATGGGAGCCAACCAAGTTAGGTAAATCTAACCCAGAAAAAGAAGAAAAAGGGGTCATTATGGCCAATTATGGTTCAACATAAGATCACCACACAACATCTAGGCGTTACATAGGAATACCTATGACAATTCTCTCAAATATAGACCAAAATTTTGGTAGAGAACTCAATGTTTGCTATATTGGGATCATTTTAAAGTAACAGAATCTTTGATATATGTCTGTCGTTTCTTTTATGTGCAGAACGAACAAGGCAAGAGTGATAACATTAATAATTCACTTTCTTTGTTATAAATTAAAAAAAAATATATTGAAGCTCCATCAAACTCACTTGTGACCAATCAACTCGGCCATCCTCCTTTTTTGGTATACCATTGATAGGGGAATCAGAGACTTCTCTGGAGCTTGGTATCTGTTCATCAAAGCATTACACAAGTACTGAAGTTTACATACATATAAACAAACATACAACATATCCAACAAAAAGTCTGAAATGCAGTACTAGTTGTTTTAAATGGCATCTAATACAATCTAACATCTAGAAAAAGAGAATTTCCATAAAACACAAAAACTGTTGCAAAAATCAGAAAACGAGTTGGAGAGAAGGTGTAGTTTCTAGCATAATCTCACAATGCATGTTCTTCAGAATGGTGACTGCCTATGTATCTTAGATACATGTCTCCACAAAGGCAGTAGAGACAAGGAATTTATCAAAAAATAAGCGTTATTCAGTCCCAAAATACAAAATCCACCCCGAAAAGCATATGTGTGCATACAGAGATGTATCTTATACAAAGCAAACTCCCCCTTCAAATAGTTAAACTTTTTAACTGCCTAATACGACCATGACTTATTGAATTGCAGAAGAGAAGCATTTTCTGAGGAGGGATAAGCAGAAAAACTGCCATTAGCCGTAGGAAAAACTACAATTGCCCCCTTCCTTCTGTTTAATAGAACTTTTATATTTTGTTTATAATTCATTTTAAATTTATATAATTTCACATTTTCTAAAGAAAAAAAAAAAAAACCCAAATCCCCCCACTGCAGGGCATCTCAAGAGGCTAGCGTATATTTATACAAACTAAGTTCGTACATAGACAATAAAACAAAAAACGATTGAACAAACGTAATACTCTTGCAAAGAGCATGATAGTATAAAGAACAAACCTAACTTAATAATATTTGATATCATAAGTTTAGAAACATCAAAGCTTTGAAGTAAAAAATAAATAAAAAAATAGAATTTATAAGCTGTGGTGCTCACCAGAGTAGTTACACAGAATTGTTCACCTGCTCCTTCACAATCTGAACCAGTTATAATGGGACTGGAGACCCACACAAATCCATTTTCTTGGAAAAAGTTGTGAGTAGCATAAGCCAAAGCATTTCTTACTCTTGCAACCTTCACATAATAGAAATAAAAGGTATCAAGACTTCATACCTAAAAGATGCACATAAAAAATGAGTAACCTTCTGACATGTTCAATTATGTACGGGCAAAACTGCTTAACCTAGTGGACAAACAGATCTGTCTACATGATTCTGAACTGTGCAATCATAGAAAATGAGTGGCAACAAAAAAACAGAGCCATACCGCACCAAAAGTATTGGTTCTTGGCCGGAGATGAGCTTTCGTTCTCAGAAATTCTCTGCTGACCCTTTTCTTTTGGATGGGAAAAGAAGGATCACTTTTTCCAACCTATGACACGAAATAAAAAAAACACATGATTCGTACAATTTATTGGTTAGAAATCTAGCAGTGATTCACAGTAAATGAAGATAGTGCTCTGCAAAGAAAAAGGGCTTAATTTCTATCTCAGATATTGAGGCCATCTTATCAGGGACACCGCTTTCGTGAAATAATTACAGCTGATTAATCAATCTCTGTCTATATAATACAGGATCACTCCTCTATTCCTTTTTCTTGTTCTTTTCAGGGTAGGATTACCGATTACTGATCAAGAGAGCAGAGAGTAGAATATACTAAGCTACTAACATATTCAACATGAACACATCTAGTATGCCAGTTAGCTGAGCAGAAAGAGCAGATACTAATATTAATTCAGCTGATAAAAAAAAAGAAATGGTTGTTTAGTGGCTACAAACAACTAATAAAACCCATTATCTGATGGTTGAGGTTTGCTTCTGATTTAGGTTCAGTACAAGAAAAGCATTTATTCCAGAAGGGCTTCAATCTCTGTCTTTCTACTTCTTGACGAAGGAATTTTAAAGCGATATTTATATCATATTGGTATCTACTATCTAGAAGTAGGAGGAAGAACCCATATAATTGCATTATGCAGTCCAAACAAAGTCAAAATTAAGCTGTCCAAATATACCGCCAAATATCTGAATAACTTAAAACAAAGGAAGCAAAATACTAACCACCACAATTTTCTTGATCTTCAATTCCACTTTTTGCTTTGATCCTTGGCTAGCAGCCACAACACCTTGCACCCATATCGAAGCACCAGTTGCGACTGAGCCAGACTCTACCTAGCAACAACATCCCACAAGCTTTTAGTAAACCAAGACGATATGCCAGAATTCCACAAAAACTATCTGCACTAAACACAAACTATTGCAGATACTAATCATCCAAATTCAAACAATGAATAGTTGAACAATACCTGATCATAGCCTTCGGCATGAGAGTCCATTACACATTGCATATTCGAGAGACATGAACCATCATTAACCTAAAGCAATGAAATTCAAACAACAAATTAGATAATGAAACCAACACAGAAACAAAGCTTTGGAATTTACAGAGTATGAATTGGAGTGAGACCTCAATGAAGGTGACAGTGCTTTGGACCCGAAGAGTCCGAACCCAGCCGGTAACCACCAGAGTCTGGCCGAGCCGGTCGAGGCCTTGGTCGGGGCCGCCCTTGATATCAGCGACCTTGAGCTTCTTCCTGAACTGGCCAACTCTGCCCTTCAACGTTTCCGAAATTCGGGGAGCGGCGGTGGTCTCGCCGGAGTGGAGAGCTGCGGCGACGACGGAGCAGAAGGAGCGGCGGGGAGGGGCGGAGGAGGGCGGGAAAGGGTGGGGAAGAAGAGGCGGGAGAGTTGGAGATTTTGAGTGAGGGAGGAGAGGTCTGATGGGGTAGAAGGAGAGGAAGCGGAGGCGGAGAGAAGAAGAGGGCGGCGCGAAGGCGGCCATTTGGGCGGGGTTGTGTGGAGAGTGAAGAGCTGGTGTGGATGGAAAGCTGTTGGGTTTTAATGTATGTGAAGCAAGAAAGAAAATTTCGTTCATTACAGAAATTTCAACCGTTCAAAATATGTAAATTTCAATAGAAATTTTGAAGAAATATCGATTACAGTAAAAAAATAAGAAAATTGATGAAAATTTAAAGAAAAACAAGGAAATTTTAAACTAAACTTTAAGAGATGTTTGTTTTTTATATTATGTATTATTATATTTGAAATGAAAACCTTGAATAAACATTGATCTATAGAGAGTTGTAGTAAGTTAAGGTGAAAAGGTTAGTACTGAACCGTTAATAATTCTTAAAATTTACTTTAAACATCTTACATAGTGTTAATAAGAGTTTTACCATCTTTGTAATGGATTTATAGTTTCAAATGTCCCTTGAGATATTGTTGTAAGTTGATTAATTCGGAAAAATTTCTACGTTAGAGAAATTGTTGAATGCAGGTAAAAGATAAATTTTAGATATTGAAAAGGTGAATTGTTGTTGGTGTTGGGTATTTTTGGAGTTGGGTTGGGAAAATTGAGAGAAGGCCCAAACTCTCTCTCTCTCTCTCTCTCTCTCTCTCTCTCTCTCTCTCTCTCTCTCTCTCTCTCTCTCTCTCTCTCTCTCTCTCTCTCTCTCTCTTCCTTCCTCCCCGAGTCTCTCTCTCTCCTGCCGGATTTTCTTCGTCGCCGTCCGGCCAAGATAGGGGCGAGCTAGGTGTCGAAATGAAGCTTGGAGCATCCTCTTCACATCTAGGTAGGTGACTGGTCGGGTTGCGCCGCCGTGAGGAAGGAATCATACCGAGAAGGTGCGGCTACATAGTGGCGGAGTCGTCGTCCGGACCGCCTTTTCCGGCCACCATAAACGGCGCGGTTGGTCTCGTTTGGAAGTTCTCCTCCCGTACAACAAAACCTCAAAAGGTTTCATTCCCTCTTGATCTAGGTAGGGAGAATCGGTGAGTTGAAGTTTTAGGGCTCAATTTACTATTTTGATTCGATTACCCTATCTAGGCTTGAAATTGATGTTTGTGCTAGTTAGGGAAGCCGTTGTGCGTGTTGAGAGGAAGATTATGTTAAATTTTGGTGAGCATTGGAGGTGGCCGGAGTGGGCTGCCGGCGGAACAGACGACGGCGCCGCCTCTTTTGGGAAATTTTTCTAGGTGATTTCAACAGTTTTGGTCAGATATCGAAACTATCGCGATATATCGCGAAATATCGATAGTTTCAGACCAAAGATTTTGGGGTGAGAAAAAAAATTCGGTGTGTAAAAAAAACGATATTTTCGACGATATTTCGGCGAAAATATCAATTTTTTCTTCCTATTGTGAAGCATGGTATTTTGAAGCAAATAGTGTAGCCCATAAATCGTTACACCTTTGATCTTGATATTGAGTGCGGCTTTGATTTAGATATTATAAAGTTGATTAAAACTATATAATGTCACAATAATCGTTACACCTTTTAATTTGGTATAGATTAAAACAATACACACTATTATTGTGTTCATTATATAGTTTTAATCTACTTTAGTATTGACTATATAGTTATGAATAGTCGGATGTGTTAATAGCATCATCCCAAATTTTATAAGACTTGGTTTACTTCTAATCTATGTTTTGGTTGTAAGGTCATGTTTGGTTGACTGGAATGTAATAATAGGAAAAAGAATTATAGTCATTTTCCTTTCAAGGATGGAATGGAATTGATTTAGCATTTCCATTTGTGATGTTTGGAAGAATCCAAGACTTGAGATTAGGAAATGGTTTGAAACAATTAATTTGTTAATGACTTTCCAATAATACCAAATCAAATTAAATATGAAAAATTTAAAAATAATACGTGTAATTAAAGTACCATTAATACTAGATTTTACAAAGGACAATATAAGTAAAATTTTCATTCCATCTATGGAGGAAATGAAATACCACCTCTTAGATGGTATTTCTTTTCCACCTCTTTTATGGAATTAGACTCCAGTTAACTCATTTAGTTTAATTTATTTTCCATACTGATGACATAATCAAGAGTGCGGCTATTGGGACCTCTAGATTTACTCAATATACCTCTATCTGTTTTGACTTATTGAATTACAAATATAACCTCATACAAAATGACAATAATAGACATTGAATTTAAAAAAAAAAATTGTAATCAGATTAGTATTCTTTATTTTTTTTGTTCAAGTTAACGATACAAAACGGAGTCTATAAACCATAAACCTGAATGTAACCGTTGCTCAAAGAACTACTACACCTAATGGAAGAATCTCCAATGACGAAGACACAATCCTCCGTTTTAAAACTTTCAGACAAGGTATCTTTTCAATACTAATATATATAATTTTTGTTTCGATTCATGATATGTTCTTCTTCTTCTTCCCCCTGATTTTCGTTTAGTTTAGGAAATGTCTTATTCGTAATCTTCTTCTTGGACTTCTTCTTCCTTGTCTTGTTCTTCTTCTTATGGAGTGGTGGTCAACGAGATTGGCCTTTTTAGGGGTTTTCTTCTAGGTTGAAGATTTTTGGGTGCATATGGATAACTTTTATAGGTTTTTTTTTTTTTTCTCTGGAACATTAATATGAAAATGTCATCGCTATTCTACAAGAGAAAGGTCTTACTTTAATAGTTATTGTGAATGAATCTTCTCCTCGAGGACTTGCTTCATGGAGTGGTGATCAATGAGATTGGCCTTCGTAGGGTTTTCTTCTAGGTCAAAGATTTCTGGGTGCATATTATTAATTTATGTATTTTATTACTTTGCAATTGATTGTGAAAACGATTCATGATTTGAATATTTTTTTTTAAATCGTTGTCATCGAAAAATCGTTCTTACAACTTGATCAAATAATAGAGGTTAATGAAAAAAAAATCAAGGAATTGAGGTTGCCAAAGAGGTTTTCATGAATAAAGAGAAGAAGAAAAGAGAAATCAAGCAATCGAGGTCTGACACAGATGTTTGCATGAAAAAAGAAAAAAGAATTAAAGTGTGGGAGGTGTAGAGAGTGAATAAGAGGTATAATGAGTAAATTATTGAAATATATATGAATAACAAACCTAAGGTTATTTTAGGAATTTGAATGGAGGTTTAATGAGCAAATGCTTGTTTTTAAAAATAAAAAGGAGGTGTAAAGAGACATAGAGGTATACTGAGCAAAACTGGAGGTTCTAGTAGCCATACTCCATAATCAAACACGACAGTGTATGGCCGGTGATTTTGGTACCGTACAACCTTCCTCCATGGATGTGCATGAAGAAGGAATACAATATGTTGAGTTTGTTGATTCCGGGGCCCGGTTATCCAGGGAAGTGTCTCGATGTGTATTTGAGACCTTTGATTGAAGAGCTTCAGTTTTTGTGGGAAGTTGGTCATCCCACTTATGACAAGTACATGCACGAGATGTTCCAGATGCATGTCATGGTTGTTGGTACCATCAGTGATTTTCCTGCCCGTGGGATGTTGTCGGGCAACGTTGTTAGGGGATACAAGGCTTGTCCAGAGTGCCTTAGCGATGAGGGGAGCAGCAGTCATTGCAACAAGATATGCAGATTGGGTCACCGTGCTTTCCTTCCATATAATCACGATTGACGGTTCGATGACAAGGCATTTGATGGGACCGTAGAACACGGTGTGCCTCCCAGAAGATGGACGGGAGAAGAAATTTTAGCAGTGCTTAATGAGTACGATTTTGGGCAGCTCAGCAATCATCCCAATATTGTTGCGGCAATACCTGAAAGACCCGACAGGTACAAATTCTGGACACATAAGAGCATATTCTGGGAACTCCCATACTGGAGTAAGTTGTTGATCAGGCACTACCTAGATGTGATGCACATAGAAAAGAATGTTTGCGACAGTGTGGTGGGCACAGTGTTGAACTTGGAGGGGAAGACGAAAGACGGTCCTAAGGCACGCATTGATCTAAAAAAAATGCAGTTAAGAAGACATCTGTGGTTGAAAGAAGGGAAGAAAAAAATGCCTCAAGCTCCTTACACCGTGAAACCTGACCAGAAGAATGCAATTTTCAGGTGGATGAGTTGTGTGAAGTATCCTTCAGGCTATGCAGGAAATATAGCCCGGTGTGTGAACTTCCGGGACAATAAGATGTACGGGTTGAAGAGTCATGACTGTCATATCCTGCTATAACGTCTCTTCCCTGTTTTCATTCGACCGTTCCTTCCCCGTCAGGTGGTGGAGCCGTTAGTAGCGTTGGCAAGATTCTTCCAGAAGTTATGCACACGGGAAGTGACAAAATCTAACCTCCGGGAAATGCAAGAGGACATCATTTATATCATGTGTAAATTTGAGAGGATATTTCCTCCAAATTTTTTTGACATCATGCCTCACCTGATGATCCATCTTCCCGAGCAATTGTTGCTTACCGGTCCAGTACACTACACTTGGATGTATCCCATGGAAAGGTACGTTTTTTACACCTGAATTCCTCAATCCAATTTTTCTATATACATGTTCAATAATCATAACACTTTGCAACTTGATTTATAGGCAACTTGGAGACTACAAAGATTATGTGGCTAATAAATCCGCGCCTGAAGGATGTATAGCTGAAGCATATATTGCGCACGAGTGCGTCACCTACATGAAGTTGTATTTAGGAGCGTTGAAGGAAACAGACGAAGCCATGCCGGTAGATGTACCGAAGTTCACTCTTTCCATACTCTCCAGTGATGTTGAAGTTTATGGAATTTTGCCAGACTCCTACAAGTTGCAACCACATGAGCTAGTCATTGCCCACTGGTGGGTATTGATTAACTGTCCAGAAGTTGAATACTGGAAAGACATCCATCTATATTGTCCAGACATTCAAGGTGATCTCGAGTACCACAACAGGGAGTTCGCAAATTATTTTGGCGGCTGGGTACGTAATTCAATATTTATGTACGTATTTATGTTTAGTGCATAATTATCTATATTTACAATGTTAAATTGTAAATTGCAGATGAACCATATTCAATTTGATGGTCACCCAAATTGGTCACACGAACTAAGACTTCTAGCGATGAAGCCGATAATGTCAAGAGTTTATCCGATGTGCAAGGTGAATGGCGTGCAATTTATATGTGAACAGAGAGACAGCAGACGGAGAACACAGAATTCTGGGGTGATGGCGCATGGTGGGCGGAATGGAGTTGACTATTACGGTGTTCTTGATTCAGTGGTGGAACTCGTTTACGGTGAAGGCATGACAGTGCACCTCTTCAAGTGTAGATGGTTTGATACTAGCCCGCAGAGCATGAAGACCGATCAGTACGGAATATTATCGGTGAACACTGCTACAAGTTCTTACGAAGATGACCCGTTCGTTTTTGCCACATCGGTAAAACAAGTGTTTTATCTTGATGACCTTGCTAAGGGTGACGCGTGGAAAGTAGTCAACCTTGTGCACCCTCGAAACATTTACCGAGCGGCTACACTTGGAGAGGCCGAAGACCAGGAAGAAGATGTTGCGTATCAAGAGCCCAACGCAATAGGTATTCCTAACTCCTCTACCGTTCGCCTTAATAATTTTAAAGCGGGTCGTTCGGTGCGAATTCGTGATGAAGAGCCAAGGCTTATTGATGTTGATCCAAATCAAGAAACAGACGAAGACTCTGGCGATGAGGAAAGACATAGATTACCAGAAATTAATTCTGACACCGAAGAAGACTCATCGGATGATTCCGATTACGAGCCTTAGTTTTAATTTCTTTGGATGTAATACATTAATTTGTAAAAAAAGATTGTATTACCTTCATTTCTAGTTTACATATGTTGAATTCATATTTCTGTTATTTTATATGAATTTTGGTGATATATGAACAGGAAATTTGTATGGTTTAAACCTTCTGTTTTAGGGTTTGTATTTTTTTACTTAAGCCGACGAAATACAACATAAGTCGTCGGCCTAAACTCTCTTAGCCGACGAATTAAATTAAAAGTCGTCGGCTAAAACCGTCTTAGCCGACGAAGAATACTAGAAGTCGTCGGCTAAAAGGACTTATAGCCGACGAATTGAAAATGAAGTCGTCGGCTAAAAGAACTTAAAGCCGATGAATTGAAAAGGAATTCGTCGGCTAAAATATATTAAAGCTGACGAATTGAAAAGGAAGTCGTCGCTAAAACCATCTTAGCCGACGAATACCCTAATATTTCGTCGGCTTTATTAATTTTTATATTTTTTTATTACATAGTATAGCCGACGATGATTTAGGGTATTCGTCGGCTAAACCCTAAACTTTTTCTGTTACATACTATAGCCCTATCTTCGGTGGTTATTTTACGTAAAATTTTTATACCATTTGTTGTGTCTCATCAATTTGGAAATATTTTCAGTTGAAGGTCCGGCCAAAATACGAAATTTAGACGGTCCAACGACCTTTTCCGTGCATTTAGGGGTTTGACTTACGGGATTGACCGTCCGGATCGAGCACTTAACCTGGTCAGATCAAGTTGAATTTTTTCCCATACATGTATTTTATCATGGTGGTCAGATCTGACCGTCGGATTTTATTTTCTCAAGTTTGATCATCACAGTCAGAACATGCCTACTAATGTTGTATAACTTGTTTACTAAGTGTTAGGTAAATGTTCCGTTTCAAAAACAAACTATACGTAGAACCTTCAAACGTGAAAAAGTCGTGAAATAAGACATGACCAGAATGGTGAAATACGTCTACGGTTGAAAAATCAAGGTATTCCGGTCATGTCTCGGTGCCGATAGTTGCGGTCAATCCAATTTTCAATTATTTCTCCCTATGGGTAGCCCTATCTTCGGTGGTTATTTTGCGTAAAATTTTTATACCACTTGTTGTGTCTCATCAATTTGAAAATATCTTCAGTTGAAGGTCCGGCCAAAATACGAAATTTAGACGGTCCAACGACCTTTTCCGTGCATTTAGGGGTTTGACTTACGGGATTGACCGTCCGGATCGAGCACTTAACCTGGTCAGATCAAGTTGAATTTTTTCCCATACATGTATTTTATCATGGTGGTCAGATCTGACCGTCGGATTTTATTTTCTCAAGTTTGATCATCACAGTCAGAACATGCCTACTAATGTTGTATAACTTGTTTACTAAGTGTTAGGTAAATGTTCCGTTTCAAAAACAAACTATACGTAGAACCTTCAAACGTGAAAAAGTCGTGAAATAAGACATGACCAGAATGGTGAAATACGTCTACGGTTGAAAAATCAAGGTATTCCGGTCATGTCTCGGTGCCGATAGTTGCGGTCAATCCAATTTTCAATTATTTCTCCCTATGGGTAGCCCTATCTTCGGTGGTTATTTTGCGTAAAATTTTTATACCACTTGTTGTGTCTCATCAATTTGAAAATATCTTCAGTTGAAGGTCCGGCCAAAATACGAAATTTAGACGGTCCAACGACCTTTTCCGTGCATTTAGGGGTTTGACTTACGGGATTGACCGTCCGGATCGAGCACTTAACCTGGTCAGATCAAGTTGAATTTTTTCCCATACATGTATTTTATCATGATGGTCAGATCTGACGGAAGGATTTCCGTTCTCAAGTTTGATCATCACGAGCAGCAGTCACAGTTTGATGAATGTATAAACAGTTTGTGTTTAGCCGACGAATTTAAAATGTTTAGCCGACGAATTTATTATTTCGTCGGCTAAAGTTAATGTTAGCCGACGAAATTATTACCTTTAGCCGACGAAATTATTATTTCGTCGGCTAAAGTCTTCGGGTATAACCCAGCTCGACTGGTTGTATGCCCTAGCCTCCATCGTTTTCCTCTCCCTCTCCGAAATTCGCCTCCTCTGCCTCCGCTCCCTCTCCCGGTCGCCGCCCTCTCCCTCTCGATCTTGGCCCTCTCCCTCGCCCTCGCCCTCGACCTCTCCGGCTCCCTCTCCCTCTCCCTCTCCGGCCGGCCTCCACTCGCTCTCCCTCTCCCTCTCCTCCGCTCTCCCTCTCCCTCTCCCTCTCCCTCCCCTCGACCTCTCCCGGTCCCTCTCCATCTCCGGCGGCCTCCGCTCCCTCTCCCTCTCCCTCTCCGGCCGGCCTCCGCTCCCTCTCTCTCCGGCCGGCCCTCGCTCCCTCTCCCTCCGGCCGGCCTCCTCCGGCTCCTCCTCCGGCCTCCTCCTCCGGCCTCCTCCTCCGGCCGACCGCCTCCTCCTGCTCCGGCCTCCTCCTCCTGCTGCTCCGGCCTCCTCCTCCTGCTGCTCCGGTCCTCCCTCCTCCTCCTCGAGTACGTTTTTTTGAGCTTCGGTTATTTTTAATGTTGTGGTGTTGTTGTGTATATAATGTTGTTGTGTATATAATGTTGTGGTGTTGTTGTGTATATTTGTATTTAGGAAGTGTATATATTTGTTTTGTATTTTGTGTTTGTTTTGATTTTCCGGTCAATTGCAATGTTGTGGTGTTGTTAGGAAGTGTATATTTTTATTTTTGAAGTGTATATTTAGGAAGTGAAAAATAGTATTTAGGAAGTGAAAATTAGTATTTAGGAAGTGAATATATTTTTTACATTTTTAAAATAAGTCTGTTTTCATTTGATTTTGTGGCCTTGATTCAAATTAATATTTTAAATAGGATGAGCGGTAATATTAGATCGACGAAGGGTTCGAAGGGCCAAAGGTCCGTATCGTCTGAGGGAACCTCTAGCAACCCTCAGACGTCGTTTCAGGGCCCTATGACTGCTAGACATGCGAGCCTTCTGCAGACGGCGCAGAGGCAGCCGGAGGTGCCCCCTTCATCGAGGCAGCGGGGCTTCCTTTATTCCGCGAGGCAATTGTTTGCTCAGCCTCAGATGGAGGTGTCTGCACCCCGTATGCCTGAGATACACCGGGCGCCCACTCCAGCTCCTACTTCTTCGGATAGTGGGTCATCTGGGGTACAGATGCCGCCGCCTCACCTATTCCTTCCGCGGATGATACCGGCCATACCTGTAGTCGATGACTCAGGGACGCCGATTTATCCACTGCCCCCGCCAGTGGCTCCATCAGCGGCGTACCGGTTCGTGCCTTTTGATACGTCTCTTATTTCCGCGAGGGTATCATCATCGGAGGCGGAATCCGTCGCGTCCGCGTCCGATCCCTCAGGTAATGAAAGATGAATGATTTGTTTTGTTATAATTCTCCGATTCCGATTTTAATAATCAATTTGGTTTATCATGTCATAGGCACCGTCGGAGCGAAGCCGGCAAAGAAGAAGAGAGGCCCCGTCACAGGGAAGGCTCTGGAGAAGATCGTCGGTACCTCAGGGAGGATTGTCATCGGTACTGACGGGGATGGCGATGTAGTATCGGGCGGAAAGTCGAGGACGTACTCCGGCCGCGTGGGAGCGCTCATTAGGGATAGAGTCCCTATGTTGTGGTCAGACTGGGGCGAGGTCCCACAGGAGGTTAAAGACATGGTTCATAACGCGATGTCGGTGAGTTTACAAAATGCCTGAATAATATTATGTATTACATTGTAGATTTCTGGAAAAACTAAACTAATAAACGGTTAAATGCAGGTGTGGTTTGAGGTTCCCGAACCCTTGAAGAGCAGCTGGGCGGACTTTGTGCATGGGGGAAGGTACGTTGGGAAATTAATGAAAAAACAAAACTGTCTGTCATATTAATTATATTTCTAATATTTTTGTTGTATCTGTAGGTACAAGGAGTGGAAGAACGAGTTGCGGACCTATTGGACTACGCACGGGAACGCACGTTCTGCTACCCCTGCTGAGTTTCAGTACAGAGAGTACGAGTGGCGTTGGCTTCTGACATCAGAATTCAACAACCCTCGTAAACAGGTATTTAAATAAATTAATTAGTTAATTTATCATTAAGTACGTGCGTTTTAAAATATTTTACTAATATTTTACTTTTTTCTTTGAAGGCGGTTTCCCGGGCGAACGCTCAGAACCGGCAACGCAACACAAGGAACCATCATGCCGGTTCTAGACCGTTCGCTGTCTTCATGGACGAGGCGGCCAGGGAACATCCAGAGGTCAACCAGTACGTCTATACGTACGAGAAGGCATGTCCTGACTCCCAGGAGGATATAGTAAGTAATCTTTCATTTTTACGGAATTTTTAATTTTACTAATATATATGTTAAAATGTTAATTAATAATTTTTTTCCTATCCAATTAGGCAAGGGTGAGGGAGGTTAGTGACGAGGTGATGAGTGCTATAGTGAGGGAGACATGGCCGGACACGCAGGAGGAAGAGATGTCCGAAGCCATTTCCCGGACGAGGGTTGGGGCGAGGATCATGGGCACAGCCTTCCCACCGCGAGAAAACAACTTCTACTGCCGGGGTCTAGGAAAGAAGGGCCAGGGGATCTTGAAGACCACTCCAGGATTTCAACGAAAGGCAGCCTCGACCAGCAGCAGGACGACTCAGCTAGAGTCGGAAGTTGAGAGACTACGGAGAGAGCAAGCCGCTCAGGCTGCTCATGCTGACGCTCAGGCTGCCGCTCATGCCGCCCAGTTCGCCGAATATAGATCCTATACTAGAGCCCTACATGCCGCCCAGCATGCCCAGCAGAAGCAGATGTACCAGTACTTCCAGGATTTAGCAGCTGCCCAGCTTCAGGGACTTCCACCTCCGCCCATGCCTGCGCCTATAGACATACCTGAGCTGCCGGAATCTCCTCACCAGCAGGCCCCAGATCCGGATATTGATTTAGATCATTTAGATTTTGTGTAGTAATCAACCTTATATAGTTTTATGTGCTTATTGTTGGTTATATATATGGAATTGTTTTGGTGTATTTTGCAGCTTGCTTGGAATGGTAATTTAAAAATTTTGTGTATTTTTTTTAATACTGGAATGGAGTTATAGCCGACGAAATACGCCACAATTCGTCGGCTATAGTATTTTTATTTTTATTTTTATATAGTTTAGCCGACGAATTATGGCATGTTTCGTCGGCTAAACTCACTATAGCCAACGAAAGAGGCTCTATTTTTTAATTTTTAATTATATACTTTAGCCGACGGAACTGAGATATTCGTCGGCTAAAGTCTTGGAGTATAGCCGACGACGTGTTGTGTCGTCGGTTTAAGTCTGGGAGTATAGCCGACGACGGTTTAAGTCGTCGGCTAAAGTCTGGGAGTATAGCCGACGAAAGATAGAGTCTGTTTCGTCGGCTTAAATTCATGAACAAAAGCCGACGACCAAATTATTCGTCGGCTAAAGTATGGACAATAGCCGACGACGGTCTATGGGTTCGTCGGTTAAAGTCAGCGCCGAGGGCCTTTTCCCGACGACACTATAGCCGACGAAGCCTCGTCGGCTAAGAGTTTAGCCGACGAGTTTGTGTAACAGGCCGACGAAAATAATTCGTCGGCTAAAGTACTTCTCCTGGTAGTGTCTACATCTATACGTGAAAAATTATGCAAGTATGGCCAATGCCAATCTCTATTACTATAAAACCAGATCCTTAAAAAGTTCATCAAATTGTGAACTTTCATAATTACCTTTAATGAATCAACTAACACAAATAAAAACCAAATATTGTTATAGTAAAAACATAATAAAAATCAAAATAAATTAAATAATCAAATAATCAAAAATTATCGACTAGTAAGACGAATAATACGATAAACTTAATTAATCGTTTATACTTATTTTTAGTTGATCGTGATTATAATAAATTAGTAAACATAAAAGAGAGAGACAGTAGCAGCAAGCTGATTGAGAGTTTTTTTAATACCAGAATATATGAGATGAGCATAAGAATTTAAAAATCAGAAGTTGCCAAACTTGTTGGCATTGCTTGTGGTTGAGAACCGCCCACATGAGCTGGTTTAGGTTATGGATGTGAGCCACTCCCTCCACCCTATTGCATGAATATCTATGACAAAGTTTCTTTCTTTATTGTCACTTACGTTCTTGTTTTGCTATTCTAAAATATCGATGACCATGAAAATGGAATTAACTTCAATATCTTTGTTCTTGGCTTCTGCACCATGAAGAACCTAACCTATTTTTGCTTCAGAGAGGTACACGTACTGAATCGGAAAATTCTGCTTTACATATCTGCATGCTATACATTATCCTTTTTAACACACCCACACCCACACCCACGTGCAAAACATGTGCCAGCAACCCTTATTAATGACATATACATCTGGAGGCCGGACAAATCCCATTGAATCAGAAATGTCCAATAGATTTGATCCCACCGTATATCAGATATGCACCTGCCCTTTCCCCCATGTTATAACAAAAACCTCTGTCTAGGGGTTCGCTCTACACGTATATATATCACTACACCATAATACATATGTATGCATATTTGCCTTTGCATGTATCAGTAGTAGTAATGACCGGAGACAACAGTGGTCGTGAGAATGATGGTTTTCAGGCTTTCTTCAAGTGCTGGATTGCTGAGCAAAACCAACACCTCGACGACCTCGTCGTTGCTTCCAAAGCTGCAGACTACAATGGCGACCATGATCAGGTGTTGTTAAGTTCCTTGGTAGAGAGAGTGTTGAAACATTATGAACAATACTACAACGCCAAGTTTCAATGGGCCAAGAAAGAGGTGCTGTCAATGCTGTCACCACCGTGGAGGAGCTCACTGGAAGATGCGTTCCTTTGGATAGGTGGCTGGCGACCAAGCATGGCTTTTCATTTGCTCTACTCGAAGTCCGGGCTGCACCCAGAGGCTTGTTTTGCTGAGTTGATGCGAGGGTTGAGCTTCAGCAATACCGGTGACTTGGGTGATCTCTCACAGTGCCAACTCACCATGGTGGACGAGTTGCAAAGGAGGACTATCCAGGTGGAGAAGCATATATCGGAAAAGATGGCCAAACTGCAGGAGACTCTGGCTGACAATCCACTTGTTGAGCTGTCGCACTTGGCCACCGATAAGATGAGGAAGAATAATAATGTCCATGAAGGAGGAGCTGATGATCATATGGAGCGAGTTGAGTCCACTCTAGCTTCCAAGGAGGAAGGTTTGGAGAAGATTTTGCACAAGGCTGATGATTTAAGGATAACAACACTCAAGAACATCACACAAATTCTGAGTCCACTCCAGGCTGTTCATTTCTTGATTGCTGCTGCAGAGTTGAACTTGAGGGTTCATGACTGGGGCATTAAGAAAGACGATGCAACTAATTAATATGTCACCTTGCTTCACTGGTAAGTAGTTTAATTTTGGAGATGAGGGCTTTGGATGGTTTTCATCCTCTGTTTGGATTATAGATGAAGGCTTGATTTTGTTTTTCTCATAGATATATGTAAGTGAGACTTTGGATTTTCAGCTGATGGTCGGAACCTCAGTTGCTGTTTTTCTCTGTAGAATTGAAGTTTTCTTTGGTTGTTCTGTGATTTAGTGTGTGAGTAAGTGAGGCCTTGCTGTAAGTCTGTAACATATGTATCATTCTTTGTGCTATTATACCTCTTCAGTTACACAGTTTATATCTTTGTTCTTATTCAATGTTTTGGGTTCTTCTCAAACAAAAAAACAAACAAAAAAAAAATAAAGAAAGAAAGAAAAAAAAGAAGAAGTTTTGGGTAAAAACAAATTGAGTTATTTGGTGAGATCTTTCATCAGCTCACCTACGTTCTAAATGGTCGTTTTTCTTGTATACTGTCCTAAGTTGTCAAATGTTAGTTATTGCACTTTTTCCCTCAGCATGCCATCAACTAGATTTGTGAATGTAACTGCTGATGAACAAGAATCTCTTGCTGATGAACAGAATCTCTGAGCCTTGCAGAGTTGCAGATGGCGTCCAAATCTTGATTGCACCAGTCTCGGATGCAAAGTCTACTTGCTGCCTAAGTACATTTTAGTACCTTATCACTCTCTATATGATGTATTATAAATAAGGCAATACAATGGAGTCTGTTTGTGAGGCTTTCTCAAATTCTCTCTGTCATTCATCTGTTTTTCAACTGCTAGCTACATCATTACAGTATGCCACCAAATAGATTTGCGAAATTAACTGCTTAAAACTGAAAAGTCGACAGTAATAAATCTTCTACAGTTCTAGCTACTTCAATACCTCAAACATCGTCAGTGTCTGCTCACTCTGTTATTAATACAAACATGCATGGCGCGCCATATAGAAGATTAGAAGTATCTCTTATCTTATCAAGGAGTACTGCTCGTAAATGAAGCAGATAAGTAAAATTAGCATCTTACTACTGCGAGAAACATTTCTCTAGACCAGAGACGAAAAGGATTTTACCAGCTTTTCAATGACAACATTTTTATCCTTCTTAGAAAAAAAAAAATGCAACTTCTAAGATAATGCTCACTAAATTTCTTGGAATGTCTAGTTGTCAACACTAAGATGTATATGATTCTAGTAGAACTGTTATGTAGAATCTGCAGAACATTATCGGACTTCCCTGATGTGAATATAGAAAAGACAACATAGACAATTGCTGGTATAAATGTTTTGACATATACTGATCTATTCATTCACAACATGCAGTATCAGTCCACAGCCCCTGACCAGTCTATACGTTATGGATGAAATTCTGAAGATTTTTGTTAGGTGGATCTCAAGAGAGCTTTGTTAAGATTTCGGAGGATCTTTCGTACGTACTGCATCGATCAGGATATATAATGTCGTAGAGGGGCCATGAAAGGAATGAATCTGTAATTTATGTGCATCTGATCGAAGGGGGGAAGATACCTATTATCATGTCCCTGTCAATTATACTTGTGCAGTTGTGCATGTTCTCCACTTGACCACTTCTATGTTTTTTATTTTCTGGGATTTCTATTACTGTTGTGTTAGCTAGGATGTTCGTTATCCTTTCAGGTACTTTCAGGTACTTTCAGGTAATTGGATGTATACTATACACCTATTTTATCACTAATTGAACAAAAATGATAAGTTAAATGAGTAAAATTTACAACATTGACAACAAAATTACTATATTTGTTTTACATATTTACATATAGGGTAGTGCTAGAGGGTCTTAATAAGGCATAGAATTTATGGCCTTAATCCTAGGTGGCATGCCAAATCACATATCCACATCATCAAATAACAAAATCATGCTATGTTATTTTTAGGTAAAAATACAATCTTATCCTTTCATATCCAATAACTCTAGATTATTTTGTTTTTATTCTATAAAAATATGTTTTTAAGCCATTTTTTTCATTACTCATGCTTAAATTTAAAATGTGAAATATATATATATATATTTGTTTTAAAAAATATATATATATATATACACATACATAATTTTTTTCAAGGAGAAAATTATACATATATATATATATATATCTATATATTTGTCCAAAAAACATTTATATATAGTTCATCCAATATAAATTCGATAGAGAATTTTTTTTATTTCATTTTTAAAGTTCGACGGTGAATTATATATATATAAAGTAAAAGGAAAAAATAATGGTGAATTATGAAGTCTAAAACTATTTGATTCACAAAGATAATTTTTTATTTATTTATTAATATCGTATTTGTGGCCCTAAATGTAATGAATTATTATAATATTTGACTACGTAAAGAAATACATTTAATTTATTTCATGTAAGGTAACAAAATCAACTACATAAAAATAGTAACTAAATCATCTTAATGAAAATAAACAATAATTATTCGAATTGATGCATGAAATATAGGGATTGAATAAGTAAGAAACTATAATGAATCAATGAATTGAAGGTGTTTTGGTTTTAGACAGATCGTTATCAATAAATTATGATAACGATAGTTATATACCATAATTTATTGATAACGATCTGTCTAAAACCAAACCACCATCAATTC
>WPAB01000104.1:0-38166 GCA_010134655.1 Fragaria nilgerrensis | reverse complement strand
TCTTCTTCTTCGACCACTCATGATCATCAGTCATGGACATATGATGTCTTTCTCAGTTTTTAGAGGTGAGGATACACGCAACAATTTCATAGACATTTGGCACAGCAATTTGGTCCGGAAAGGAATTCAAACCT
The DNA here is from genome assembly GCA_010134655.1 of Fragaria nilgerrensis. Taxonomy (NCBI): domain Eukaryota; kingdom Viridiplantae; phylum Streptophyta; class Magnoliopsida; order Rosales; family Rosaceae; genus Fragaria; species Fragaria nilgerrensis. Next base: position 38,032 of record WPAB01000104.1, on the reverse strand, counting down.
TCATAGACGATGATGAAACTTGGAAGAGGAGATGAGCTATCACATGCCCTTCAAAAAGTAATTCAAGAGTCCAGAATTTCCAGCGCGTCTTCTCGGAGAATTATGTCTTCTCCAAGTGGTGCTTGGAAGAACTCGTCAGCATTCTTCACTGTAAAGAATCCAAGCAACAGCTGGTTTACCCTGTTTTTTTACAAGGTAGATCCATCGGATGTACGACATCAAAGAGGTAGTTTTGGCAAAGCCTTGCTCACCACACGAAAGCAGATTAGAACCCAACTTGAGAAAGTCACGAGATGGAGTCATGGAGGGAAGCCCTTACAAAAGCATCAAATCTCTCTGGCCTGCATTTTATAGATGGAAGGTACTGCTCTGCTGCATATTAACTGTGGTCTTCTTTGTAAGTTATACTCGTTATATAAAAGTTGCTATACTTTTCTGAACAAATGATCTGTTTGGCCACACCAGTAAGTCTGGGTATGTAAAGTCTCTTTTAGTCGTGTGGGCGTGCCACCGCGGCGCGGACACGGAATGTAGTGGTTGTTGTTGTAGTAGCGATGTGCTCTTCTGCCTTCTGCTTCTATCAAGCGACCTGAGGATGGAGAGAGCACCAACTCCACCGCAAGGTTCTTCAGATTCGCCTTGCGTACTGGGCAAGGACTTACAGTAGTCCGCCTGAACGTCATAATATCGATACTCGATGTAAGATCGAGCAGAACTTCAACTGGGAAGGAAGGAAAAAAGACAAAGCTTCGGGGAGCGTACAAGGAAACGAAAGCAAAGCTCCGGGAAGCGTATAGAGGTTCAACTGTGTTGAAAGTAATTTTGTAATGGTTGAGTTGTTGAGTGTTTGTCCTAGAGAATCTCCTCGAACTCCTTTATATAGAGTTATTTTAGGGCTACATGTATTGGCCCAAAGCATTTCAATGACTTGTAGAAGTCTTCAAACGTTGAGATATTGTAAGCACCATGATCGTTGCCTCTTGATATGATCATATCCTAGACTGTAGGATAGCCCGCGAACCTTCTGGATTTGTAATCCTAGATGCGTACGTACCTATACATATGCAATTAAGATCATTCTCAACCAATACAAACCCCTTGACATCACAGAGCTTAGGGATAAGTGTTGACTCCTTCTTCAATTAAACATCAAATCAGCTCGCGCCCCTTTGGTCTCCTTTTCTTAAGCGAACTCCTCTCTTCGCATATGACTCCGCCATGCACACACTGGACTTCATGTACCCATGTTGCACATGCGATCACTCCTTATTAAACAACAATTAAAGATAGCCTTGCTTTTGTCCTGTTCTACCACGTCTAAGTGCAACATATCCTTATCCTCTTCGCATGCAATTATTCAATAAAGGAGTCCACCTTTAAGACTATATCTCCCATGCAAAGTCCTCCTACGCGAACTCACACACGAGCTCGCCTCTTCGTATATATCCAGTCCGCCACAATTCATGACTCAATTTTCCTCTCATGCGAAGTCTCTTGCACGCGAACTTTGTCAGCTCGCCCGCCAACTTCTGTTCATATATGAGAAAGGCCTGCATGCGACCCACATATCCAGCTTGCTGAAATTGTAGAGGTAACCCGCCTCCTCCAATAAAACCCAATATTACTCGGGCTCGCCGGTATGACGTGGATCATGAATTTAATTACATATTTAAATAGTAATTACTATCTAATAAAATATAATTTAGGTGTAAACATTGCCTCCCAGCCTGAAGTCATAAATGTCAAAATGACTGAAGAGGTTTATGTTCATGCTGCCCCTAACCACTGGTATTGGCTCTGCTCATACATCAAATGACTGTAACAAGCCTGTGAATAGGCACTAAAACTCAAGTATCCAACAACAAAGTATTGTAGCGAAGCTGCTGCACAATTCGCCTAGTACTATATAATCAACTGACGATCAATGAATTTAACATACGTACCTTAGCATTGAAAAAACTTGCGCCTCGCTTGCTCTGCTCTGAAGACATGGTACCATGCATGCATCTTGAGTAAATACTGTCTTCGAAGGATGTAGCTCGAGTGGATGTAACTTGAGCAAATGTACCCGAGTGGATATATTTGGAAAGGCATCGTCTGACTTCGAAGGGATATACCTCGAAGGGATGTACCCCGAAGGGATACACCCCGAAGGAATACACTGAGTAGACGTTCGCTTTGAATGGATTCACAAAATTGCCCTTCGCTTGAGCTCTTGGCAATGGCGAACCACCTTTTTGACATTCGAATCATGGAGAGCATTGGCTATGTACTTTCGCTGCCCCCCCAGGTGCGAGCCAATGAGAATCAAACCAAGGACCATGTCAGCGAACGGTCTCATAATCTTGAAATTTTTTTTTAGAGGCCACAGGGATTGACCTAAATAATGACTAAGACACCTCAAGAAGGGTCTAAAGTCTGAAATAATATTTGGAACACTATCTACCCCAATGTGCCCCCAGTTTTGATATCTTCGGCGATACTTGAGAAGAATGAAAGACATCAAAACTTTAGTATGCCCCCTAGTGACGGAGCTTAGTACTGTGCATCATTGAAGTTAGCAAACATCGAAAAAGGTCGTGGATCGGCCTTGAGTAGATTCCGGTGTATGAATAAAGGTACACAAACTTGTATGGATGCCCCCCAGTAAAAGAAAGCATGTTGCAAGGTCATGAAAACACATTAAAAAGCACATTGCAAATTCGCGCGCATCCTGACCTGTCTGCATTCAAACTACCATAACTCTCTCCAGGAATGTCGGAATGACTAACCGTAAAATCCTCTGACAAATAACATCCAGGGCTTTCTGTTGATATAAGGCTCGCCCTGCTGGTTCTTCCTGGATCATTCCACTTTAATCGGTGAAGTTGACTGTCCGGTAGTGGCTGTTGCAACTTTCAGCAACTATTGGAATTTCTGTTCTGACTTGACTTCGCTGGCAGCAATTCAAGGCATATGGAATGCCTGCTGTATTGTCTCCAGGCCTCAGGGATAGTCCCTCCAAGTAGAGTTCAAGCCTTATGAAGATGTTTACCAAGTTTTTATGGAAAACACGGTAAGTGAAATATACTGTATATCACTATATCCATAGATATTAGTAGTTCAAGACCAACTTCTGCACAGTACGTAATGAACTGAGAAAATATGTGACATTCTATTTGAGACACATTGAGCTTTTGACAGTTTTGTTTTTGTGGTTTAGGGATCAGATAAGTTCGAGGCATCATTGTCACTCGCATGAATGGCAGGGGAGGAAAGATACATCTGAACAGTGAAAGCTTCTCAAAGATGAAAAATCTTCAAATATTTGTAACCCCTCGTGATATATTCACTGGAGATCATGTAATTGTCTGTCCAACGAATTGAGGCTCCTGACTGGGATGTTTTGTCCGTTATCGGCTTTTCCACCTAGTTTTTATCCCCAAAACTTGTTGTACTAAGGATGCATCAAGCCGTGGGACGTGATCAATCCAGAAAGATGGTGCCAAACATAAACAGGATGCATGGAAGCCAAACATCACCTTTGGGGAGGCACAGAAGGTAATTTGATTATTAATGGTCAAATTTGTTTGATTAAATGGCATTATAATTTCTTTCTATATTTTTCCACATATGCAGACTATGCAGAATTTGAATCTATCGATATGTCAAATTGCCATGGTGCTACAAAGATTAGTGGCCTGTCTGTATTCCCGTTTTAGTGGACTTGAATCTAAGTCATTGTACAATTTAGTTGAAGTTAGGTTGGATATGTTAAGAATCTAGTGAACTTGAACCTCATGGCTGCAAGAAACTTAAGAAGTTTGAAATTGTTGAAGAGATGAGATGCTTGAAAAGCCTGGACCTAGGGTGGACTGGCATCAAAGGATTTCCTTCATCATCAGTTAGATACCTCATTAATCTTGAAGAGCTACGTTTGAAAGGATGCTATAGCCTAACAACTGTGCCCTGCAGCATTCTTGAGTTAAAACATCTGAAGCACCTTGACCTTCGGATTGCGACAATTTGGTCACTTTTCCAGCCAAGTGTGAGACGAGGACCACGATTTTACGCTATGATTCTTTGTTCATCATTTTGGCGAATTGCAGGAATCTAGTGGAAATTTTAGAGTTCCCGCGGGAAATAGATGGCTTAGACACAAGGGGTTGCGAATCGTTGAGGAAAATGTCAAGTCTGTCAAACATTGTGGAAGCAGAGAGACAAAAATGATCCCCTGGATGGAGTTGCATCTTTGCCGTAAGCTGTGCAGCAATCTGGCTATGGATACTTGGCAAGGATGAAGAGAGAGAATACTTTACCGGAGGATATTCCGAGGTCACGCGCGCTGCTGTCTCTGTTTCTTTCTGCTGCAATCTAGTTTCCCAGGTTTTGCTTTCCTGCAGCAAGTGAAATTCCAGAGTGGCCTCACCTGCCGTATGAGCTTTCAGAGGTTGCCCCAGCCTATGGGTTTATACTATGAGAAAGGAGTTGTTTGGGCACACACAATAATTTTGGGCGTGCAAAGTGACACGACCCGCCCCGAATTTCACCCTAAACCCGGAGTAAATCGTGCGGGGACACCTCCAAGAAAGATTTACCGCAAAATTCGGTACAACCTCCCTTGAAAATGGACAACCCTTCCAATAAAAACCTGCAAACACTTCTATAGGTTCCAATCCAACCTTAACTTCTGGAGCCTTCGTGCTCCTCAAAACAATCATCACCAACAGGATAATAAACATTATCTAAGATAATATACATTATCCGAAAATATTCTAAAATATAAACAAACCTTCACCCACAACCAAAAATATATACATTAAACCCAAGTATTCAGAGCTACTAGACACTAGCGGAAGCAAGAAAAGACAAGTAGGCTAAACAGGTAACCTACTGGTGAAAGGTGGTGGAAATACGGGTGACTATGCCTCGTCTCCTACGAGATCCAATCCGAACTCTGCAGACTGGGCATTTTAAAACAAAGGGCCCAGGGGAAGACATTTAATAACGTTAGAGTGAGTGGACAAAAATAATTTAATAATAAACTATTTATGCATTCCCAATTTAATTTCATAGAAAAATATACTGCATGCGGCAGCTTAAAAGTGTTCAACTCATAAACTGATAATTTCACGACTAGCACTGGCTAGTCACAAACTCAAATAAAATGGAGCCTCTCAGGCTAAACCATATATATTCATATATTCGTATGTATCTACACTCGTCAGACTCCTTGTATGAATCCTAGAAACAATTCAGAAAAATAGAAATTCATACAAGGCTACAACGCTGGCGTCTAACGCTCACGTTGCGCCATAATGGTATTTTTCCTCATTATGACCGAAAAGGGACAGTGTACATATACGTGTGGACTCCCTATATGAAAACCTAAATAAACTGAAAAAGAAAGAAGTTTTCATATAGGGCTATGACGTTTGTGTCTAACACGCACGACACGCCATAATGGTATTTACCTCATTATGACGGACCAAGCACGTATGGCTAGCTAGCATTTATATACATACTATTCTCATAAAATCCAAAAACATATATATCCACCGAAAATCTCATTTTCGGGATCTCTCCAAAGGAGGAAAAATTATCAAATAGGCGAGAAATCAATAACCTCATCAAAATAAACAAATGATTAATAAAATCATTCATCGCATGTTTTTTATTTAAAACAAAGGTCCACTCACAAATTAGGCCTAAGCCTGATGACGCTCCGAGGCTTCTTCTGCTCGGGCCTCCTCACGTCCTGTTCCAAATATATAATTAATTTACCAACTGAAATCCAGTATTTATAAAATAGGCAAAATTAATCGAGAGCATAATTACGCTCATCATTGCCTAAGTTCGATATTCTTAAATCGAAACGATCCAAACTTTTATATCATACTCGGCAGTCGTATAAACAACCTTCCCAGAAATTGATTTAAATCCTACGGTCGGATTTTACATTATTTAACCGCTTAAATACCAAACTTCGGAAATTCATAAACCTATTCAAAATTCGTCCGAAAATTCTAAAACTCATTCCATTAAATTCCTCATAAAAATCTCCACCTAAAACAGTTTTTCCAGCGGCGGCGCCGGCGGCGGCTCCGCCGGCAGCGGCGGCCGGCGACCAGCTCCGGCGACGTCCAATGTCCACCAAATTTGACAGTACCTTCCTCTCAACCTCCTCTACAACATTCATAACTACCACAAACTCCAATTCTAAGCCTAACCATGTCAATCGAACGCAAACATACAATAAGCCCTAGAATTTCAAACACCGATTCCTCTTTACCTAGCCGAAGATGGAGGGGCCCTTTGGAGGGATTGAAGCACGGGAGGAGAGCTTTCTTTTGAGCCAAGGCTCGCCAGCTATGGTGGCCGGAGGAAGGAGTTCCGGCGACGGAACGCCTAGGGCAGCCGCGCCTTTCGGGCGGCGTTTCTCCTTCACGGCGGCGCTAGGGAGGCTGCCACCGGTCTAGAACGGTAGCTGGGTTGGAGGCCGATCGATTGGGACCGGTGCGGCGGTCTGGGGCGGCCGGACGGCGGCGGACGGCGGAGAAGAAAATCCGGCAGGGGGGAAGTCGGGAGAGAAAGAGAGAGAGGAGAGAGAATCGGGAGGGAAGAGAGAGAAAATCAGTTGGGCTTGGCCCAACTGGTTCCAACCCATATAACCCAATCCAAAAATCTAACACCCCCAAAAATAATACCCTAATAAAAATTACCTTTTACTAGCTAAATTTACCATTTTTTACCGTCGTTACATTTTTCTCCTACGAATAACTCTCCGAAATAATCGTCCCTCAAAACCCCTCTAGGGACCAATTAAACTATGTCAATGTCGGAGACGGTAAAATTCTTATTATAATCAAGCTAGTAAATAAGATAAAATTTTACGGGTCGGGATGTGACACAAAGTCTCTTTTAGTTGTTGCGGGCGTGCCACCGCGCGGACGCGGAAAGTAGTGGTTGTAGTAGCGGGGTGCGCTTAGCCTTCTGCTTCTAATCAAGCGACTGAGGATGGAGAGAGCACCAACTCCACCGCAGGGTTCTTTAGATTCGCCTTGCGTACTGGGCAAGGACTTACAGTAGTCCGCCTGAGCGTCACAATATCGATACTCGACGTAGGGTCGAACAGAGCTTCAATTGGAAGGGAGAGGAAAAAAGAGAAAGCTCCGGAGAGCGTACAGGGAAACGAAGCAAAGCTCCAGGGAGCGTATAGAGGTTCAACTGTGTTGAAAGGAGTAATTGTTGAGTTGTTGTTTTGTTGTTGTGTTTGTTGTGTAGTTGTCCAAACCAGATCCTCGAGCTCACCTTATATAGAGCAATTTAGGGCCACAGGTATTGGCCCAAAGCATGTCAAAGACTTGTAGAAGTCTTCAACGATAAATGTGGCGTAGGCGATGTAAATCACTTGCTGGACGTGATTAAGCCTTGGCGAAGTAACTAACTGCCTACTATGTAGTAGAGGAGTAGAACCAATCTCATGAAGATATGGATGTAGACGATTCAAATCCAATTAAGGAAGAGAGACCTTAATCAATATGTATACCTTCACGTGCATGGGAAACCTGAGCTCCTCAACTATCCCTGACTGGTTGTTCAATCAATCAAGGTCACTTGCTCCCTTAATCATTCAGTCAACATATGCGGCTAATGCCTTAATCTTCTCCCATGCGGACTCTTCTCCTGTTTCCTCTTGCTTCCTGGCGAAGTACCCCGCGAGAAGGTATCTCGCCCCGCTCAATCCTCTACGCGAAGTCATTCCACTCCGCATGCATCTCGCCTCCATATTTAAAACTCCATTTCTGTGCGAAGTCTATAACTCTTCGCAGGCAAGCATCTTTCTCCGCCTGTAAACTTATCCGTTTACAAGCTCGCCACTTTATATTGAATTAAGTCCACTCACGTCTCTTAGTCCCTTTATACAACGCGAAGTCTTTTGTTCATATAAACTTGTCTAGCTCGCATGACCTTACTGGCGGGCCATCACTTATAAACCCATTATTTCGGGCTCGCCGGTGTGACGTGGACTATAAATTTAACTAATATTTACTTAAACAATTACTGTCTAGTAAAATATTAATTTGGGTGTAAACATTGCCCCCCAGCCTCGAAGTCATGAATGTCAGAATGACTGAAGAGTTTATGTTTCATGTTGCCCCAAAGCCACTGTTATTGGCTCGGTTCATACATCAAATGACTGTGAGTAAACAAGCCTGTGAATAGGCTCTAAACTCAAGTATCCAACGACAAAGTATTATAGATGCCGCTCGCATGATTCAACCAATACCATACTAATCAATTGACGACCATGTATTTAACAAAAGTACCTTGGTCTTGAATCACTACGAATAATATCATGCACCTCACCCGCTCTGCTCTTGAAGACAATGTACCATGCATGCACCTTGAGTGGATAATGTCCTCAAAGGGATAATGTCCTTGAGAAGATGTTTCTTGAATGAATGGACCTTGAGTAGATACACCTCGAGTGAATGTAACTCGTTGACTCGCCATGGACTTGTTGACTCGCCATGGACTTACCTCGAAGGGATACATTTGAAAATGTTTTGTCTGTCCTCGAAAGGATGTACCTTGAGTAGACGTTCACTTTGAATGAATGTAAAATTGCCCTTCACTTGAGCCTTGGCGATGGCGAACCATCTTCTTGATATTCAATCATGGAGTGACATTGACCATGTATCTCGCTGCCCCCCAGGTGCGAACCAATAAGAATCAAACAAAAGGACCATGTCAGCGATCGGTCGCGTAATCTTTAATTTTTAGAGAGGCCACAGGGATTAGCCTAAATAATGACCAAGACACCTCGAGAAGGGTCTAAATTCTGAAATATCTGGAACACATATCTACCCCAATGTGCCCCCCAGTTTTGATGTCTGTGCGACGATATTTGAGAAGAATGAAGGACATCAAAACTTTAGTATGCCCCAGGTGAAGGAGTTGTAGTACCTTGAGTAGATCCCGGTGTATGAATAAAGGTACACAAAAGTTGTATGGATGCCCCCCAGGAAATGAAAGCTCGCTACAAGGTCATGAAAACACATTGAAAAAGCACATTGCAAATTTGCGCGTATCCTGACTGTCTGCATTCAAACTGCCATAACTCTCTCCAGGAATGTCGGAATGACGAACCGTAAAATTCTCTGGAAGATAGACATCCAGGGCTTTCTGTTGATATAAGGCTCGCCTGCTAGTTCCTCCTGGTTCATCCCAGTTTAATCGGCGAAGTAGACTGTCTGGTAGGGGCTGTTGCAACTTTCAGCAACTATTGAATTTTCTTCTCTGACTTGACTTCGCTGGCAGCAATTCAAGGCATATGGAATGCCTGCTGTATTGTTTCCAGGCCTCAGGGATAGGCCTCCAAGTAAAGTTTAAGCCTTTGTAGGCAAAAACGTTGTCTTGCATCTCAGCAAAACCGAGAATCTCTTTTTGGTGTTTTCTGCTATTTGATTTTTTTTTTTGTATTTTTCTTTTTTCCAATGCAAGAAATAAAGAAAATGAAAGCAAACGGAAGTAAAAACTGAAGTAAAGCTAGGAGCAAAGAAAGAAGAGAGTATAGCATGGCTAGTTACCCTTCGTAAGGCCACGGGGGAGGCCACCGATGCTTCACTCCAAGCCTCGATGCCGTTATGTTTCCGGCATGAGAACCTCGCTGTTGAAAATTTCCAAGTGTTGAGCAGAGATTTTGTGTGTCAACCACCTGAAAATTTGAAGAAAGTAGCTCGTAGGGACTGCTTTGTTGCCCCCCGAGCATCTTTGTCATTTGGCACATCATGATCTTCAATTGGATCCTTGCGGAAATATGATGTAAAGATCTGCCTTGTCACCGACTATCATGTCATAATGCATGGTCTTATCAGGTATAGCCACGCATTGGTCACGGAAGGGGACCATATCAAGAGCTTCACTAGGATTAAACTCTTGTGGAATATGATTATAAGACAAACGCACCAACATATAGTCTTCATCATATTCATCATAAATTGGCTCTATGTCAAAATCAAAGTTGGAGTCACCATAGTCCAGCGAATCCACCTCTGCTTCTAATGCAAATATATGAAATCCATGAGCATCATGTTTAGATGCCACCAAGTCCCTGCTGCAGACTAGAGTGAGATGACCTTGAGAATACTCGACTTTACACCCATGTATAATAAACTTGCCATTCTGGGTGTAAAAACGTTTTCCACATACAATACTAAGCCATCATTTGGCCTTTGAACTTGCATGCAGAGACTCCAATTATATTGGAGTGTGAAGCCACGGATTGGCTAGGTACACCACCATACCATGTATAATTAAGCTTGTCATGACTCTGGGCCACTTCTTGACAACGTTCAGTGGGACAAAACTTGAGTTGATCATGCCCTTGATCATGGTGGTGGATTAAAGAAAGAAGGCGAGTTACGCCTTGCCCCCCATGCATCTGACCTGTGTCCACATATATGTCTCGCATAGGAAAGTTGGCTCCTTGGTCACCTTTCACATGAAATTGTGGTTCGCCATTATCATCAGTGTTCGAACCAGTTTCTTCTTTTAAGATGGACTGTTCTGTCCTATCTTTAAGCTCTTTTTCCTGAGGAATAACGTCAGTCTTTGAGATAGGATTATTATCCAAAATCTCGCCGGCCTCGACGTCAGGTTCTTTGTCATTGATCGACAAAGGAATTTCTTCTTTGGACGTGGGCTCGTCCAAAGGAAAATCTTCATCATTAGATTGGCTGCAAAGCTCCGGAGAGCGTACAGGGAAACGAAAGCAAAGCTCCAGGGAGCGTATAGAGGTTCAACTGTGTTGAAAGGAGTAATTGTTGAGTTGTTGTTTGTTGTTGTGTTTGTTGTGTAGTTGTCCAAACCAGATCCTCGAGCTCCCCTTATATAGAGCAATTTAGGGCCACATGTATTGGCCCAAAGCATGTCAAAGACTTGTAGAAGTCTTCAACGATAAATGTGACGTAGGCGATGTAAATCACTTGCTGGACATGATTAAGCCTTGGCGAAGTAACTAACTGCCTACATAGTAGAGGAGTAGAACCAATCTCATGAAGATATGGATGTAGACGATTCAAATCCAATTAAGGAAGAGAGACCTTAATCAATATGTATACCTTCACGTGCATGGGAAACCTGAGCTCCTCAACTATCCCTGACATGGTTGTTCAATCAATCAAGGTCACTTGCTCCCTTAATCATTCAATCAATCAAGGTCACTTGCTCCCTTAATCATTCAGTCAACATATGCGGCTAACGCCTTAATCTTCTCCCATGCGGACTCTTCTCCTGTTTCCTCTTGCTTCCTGGCGAAGTACCCCGCGAGAAGGTATCTCGCCCCGCTCAATCCTCTACGCGAAGTCATTCCACTCCGCATGCATCTCGCCTCCATATTTAAAACTACACTTCTGTGCGAAGTCTATAACTCTTCGCAGGCAAGCATCTTTCTCCGCCTGTAAACTTATCCCGCTTACAAGCTCGCCACTTATATTGAATTAAGTCCACTCACGTCTCTTAGTCCCTTTATACAACGCGAAGTCTTTTTGTTCATATAAACTTGTCTAGCTCGCATGACCTTACTGGCGGGCCATCACTTATAAACCCATTATTTCGGGCTCGCCGGTGTGACGTGGACTATAAATTTAACTATATTTACTTAAACAATTATTGTCTAGTAAAATATTAATTTGGGTGTAAACAGGAGTTGAACTATACAAGCTCAAAGTTGAAATTCCTGGAAATTTCAAACTATGGGAAAGCAAAGGAGGATTGCGTTCTTTATTCATCAGCTTGATATAAACTACTACATGGTTTCATTTTTCAGATTACGCACCATCTACATTAATGGTGTGTGCATCATTCAAGGGCTGGAAGAAGACCGCCATTGGTGGAAGTTGTGTGGTAATGTGGTTACACTATATTCCATTCCACACAATAATAAGACCGCTCAGCGAGGCTGGCATTGGCTTAACGCCAAGTTCCAATAGCTTTCTTGTGAACTTTGAGTTTGAATATGGTATTGGGAGTGTCAATTACACCGGGATGGGAGCTTTGGGGTTCATGTAGTAATTCCAGAGTTTGATGAAGATGAAGGCGTATCGGTAACTTGTGCAGAATGGTTTCTTTCACTCTGATCGGTCTTGTGCATAATGGTATGCTGTTTATCTATTGTGACCAAATCTAACATACCTTCCAACTGATCGATCACTTTACCTTCCACATTCTCAATAGCTTGGTTTACTGAAACCGGGCATCACGAGCACCGTGCTAACTGCATTCTACTTACTTTTAGGTGTCTAAGATCATGAACACTAGGCTCACTGCATGCTGCATTCACGTTTGCACTATGCCGTTCTCCGGTGGTACACAATTGGGGTGAAATTGTTGAACCTGATTGAGGATTGTTGAGCCTCTCTTGGGAGTGGGAGTTATGTTGATGTAGTCAAGCAGTAGAGCATTTTAGTAACATAAATATATTATTTACAGCGACAGCCCGAGTATGTAAATGGACAACTATTTTTTCGTGAAATAACCATAGCTGATTAGCTATTTCTGCATAGATAGTTTATCAAATCAGAGAGATGATGTTCACATCTTTATGATCATCATAACTCCTTAAAAGTGGCAAGGCATCAAACAACTGGTCAATGGTACCACTCCACTGGTCACTGCAATAGTCTCTACGGTATTTCCATCACTACAGGAAACGAGCCAGTGTCATCTTAGACAATGCACAAATGATATTCCACCTCTCCACCAGATTCAGACAAAAAAAATTGAACATCTCTCTAATTCAGCCCGAGGATCATCCACGAACCCAGCCAACTTCCATGAAGGATCTTTCGCTTGAACTCTATTGTAAAGACTCTCATCCATTTATAGGTATCAGAACTTGCAGATTTTGGATTCACTATCCATGCTACCGAATGGCCTTGTTGTCTTGGTTAAATACAAGGAGACTATGTACCGGATACTAGATAGTATCCCAACATGGACATGGTCAGTTTCTCATTTTATTAACAATACTAGTTAACAATAAAAGGTTACAAACTAAACAGACCTTCAATTTGTTTGTTCCGAATCTTGAATCAGAGGCTATTAGGCTGTGATTGCCAAAGCGAATCATCTGCTGCAACTGCCAATCTGTTTGAATGCCCAAAGTGAAAGGGTCCGTCTCAGAGAAATCCTCATAGAAGAAAATACTACTCTGATGGTTTTCCACCCACAAGCTGATGCTAACTGCGTCATCGGAATCCAATTCATATGTAGAACGTCGAATGTTCCTCTCCTGACTGCGAACATACCTATGGGTTAAGAGGTCATCACGATTACATGGACCACCTTGTCTTTCTACGGATTCAGAGTGTCTCTGCATTATGGTCTCCACAGAGACCCCCACATATAGCAAAGATATCACACGAAGGCGTAGATCCTCAGAGATGTATGGGGCAAACATAGCGCGCGTTCCAGCAGCCATCTTATCTTCTGGGCCATGGCATGGCAATCCTTTCTTATCCACATGCTTAAAAGAATTATATACAAGAAGCCCTACTGAGGGTTCAGCAATTAAGCGTTTCACTATAAGTGGCAGGTACAACCTCTCTTGGTGTTTGGTCGACCAGAATTTTTCTTCTTTGGGGCAAAATGAGTCCTACTGGGTCGTCTAGAGCCACCCACCCTGTGATCATCAGGACCAAAGGAGCACCAATATCTACACATTGAAAAGACGACAAAGTTAAGCCGGAAGAACACAGGAAGGCACTGCCTGCATTGGACAGAGAAAAGAAAGATAGAACTTACAGAATATATTCAAGGATTCCATCAACCTTTGGTTTGAAATTAGCCTTTTCCTGCCGCTTCCGCCTTGCTTCAACATGAAATTTCGTTGGACACTCTTTGTTGGCAGATTCACCCCTGACAAAATCATCAACTCTGGCAAAGGGGATCACAGCAACTCGATCTTTCTTGTCGCACCAGCCTTCGACCTTGGACCACACAAGATCAGCAGCAGAAAACTCCAAAGTGGGAGGATTCTGTACAGGAAGAGACAGAATCTCATCCCATCTAGCCATCTACAAAATGTACCCAACTCAAACCACACATTATAAATTACTAACACAAACTTGATTACAAAATTTAGAAAAGTTTCCAACTTTTTGGCCTGTAATTACTGAATTCGCTTATGATTCCAATGGAGCTCAAATATAAACTATCTAAGTTCATACAAACAATCACAGCTCAAACTATCAACAAACCGAAAGAACCCAAGAACAAAATTTCACTAACTTAATCAGTAAGGAAGAAAAGTCGATGACTTTGGGAAACCAGTACCAGTTCCAGAAAATTGAGTCAAAAATTTCATTTCTTTTTGGTTGCAGTGAAGTCTGTGAAAGCAAACAGATTAGGGTTTACCTGGTAGACTGAGAAGGCAAGAAAGGCGCCGCCTTTGAAGATTGAAACAACAGACGGACTGAACCCCTAGAACCCTAAACCCTAAAATCTCTGCAGTCCAAAAGCTAGAACAAAAATGAAAATGAAAACACAACAGACTGAGAGACAGAGGGTCCAAGTCGAACAAGTGAACAACTACCTTAGGATTTTTTGTGTGGCTTTTTTCATTTTAAAGGTGGGACCCTCCAGCCCCGAGTAGGCCCACTATCCTGAAACCGCCTAGCCATGAAAGAGGTTCGCCTAGCCCGCTTAGGCCCAAGTACCTTAGGCTTTTTTTTTCCAAAGGCGGTGACCCTTCAGCCCGGATAGGCCCACTAATCTCAACTCCGTCTAGCCCGCGTTTATTTCTTTTTGTATAATATTATTGATGAGACTCTATTTTATGAAAAATTCTAGTATATCATACGGTATAGCATGCCTCACAAAATGTGTGGCTATCATTGATTGAAGAAGCAACTAAATGACCATATAATGATCGTTTACCTTTTCAAAAACCCTCATATGTCATACAACTAACTGATAATGATCTCAACATTATCAGTTACGCTACCTAACTAATAAGTTCAAAGTTGACCGACTATGTGTGTTGTATATATATGTAGGAAAAATGAATCAATTAGCTGCATGTAGACATCTCTCTCTACGAGAGAGAAGTCCTAAAAACGACTTAAACAATGAGGGGTGGAAATGACCTAAGAAGTCTTCAAGTCCATGCCTGTCTTTTTATACAAGCCAGTGGAGATGATGATGACAAATTGCACTATTGGGGACACCTCCCTCCCGTTGAGACTTCACGTTGGTATATATATGAAATTCATACCTAACATTTTGGAATCTAAGACACAAGACGATCCATGTCGTATCCATCAGTACCCCTTACTTTCTCAATGATCAATCAGAGCTAGCGTTCCAACTTGTAAAATGGGTTGAGAATAATCAAAGTAGCTAATTCCAAAACTCTGTTGTCACGAGATATTTCCATGCTCGACATCTTAATTCCCTCAGACAAATTCCATCCTTCTTTCCATGCAACTGAAAAAAAAAATTGTAATTTTCCAAGTTCTTATTCATAGAAAAACAACGCATTCGACGAGTTATATGGTCCTTGCACCATGATTATGTTCACACAAGTAAAGAAATTAATAACTCACAAAATCACAAAATCACAAAAGCTGCAAGAATATCCTTCAGAAAACAAAATGATGCTAGTTTATTCAGGATTCAGCACTTGCAATAAAAGAGGATATCAAAGAATTAAGCAACATATGAGGATAGTATCAAAAATATATAAACAAGCAAGAAACCCTTATAATTAATGTTGGCATAGATAATATACCCACGTCGCGAAAAAATAGAACAGTTAGCCCAAAGAGCTAGAATTAGAAAGGCTACAGTCATAAGTTCAGGATTCAGCACTTGCAATAAAAGAGGATATCAAAGAATTAAGCAACATATGAGGATAGTATCAAAAATATATAAACAAGCAAGAAACCCTTATAATTAATGTTGGCATAGATAATATACCCACGTCGCGAAAAAATAGAACAGTTAGCCCAAAGAGCTAGAATTAGAAAGGCTACAGTCATAAGCAAACTCCAATCATTCTGGAATTAAGTCATCTGCTCTTATTAGATTTCTCTGCTGGTAAAATCTTGTACATTTTTTTTTTCAGTGACTTTATTTTGCACTTATTCAATTTATCAACAGGGTTCTAGAAATATTTGTAGGACTTATGTGAAGCACTGAAATGAAATTTGGTACAGCTATAACAATATTATTTGTTGGTGAAATTTTGTGGGAATTATGTGAAGACGGAATGAAACCTATATTAGACACAATCACACAAAACCTTAAATTCCAGCCCAAGGTGGAAGCACTCATTCCAATTGCTGGAAAAGTGGAAAGTATCAGCTAATTAAAAGTCGCTCTACTCGAGAAAAATCCCAGAAATGACACTTGTGGTTGTTGGAGACTCTTCTTGGATTACCGGTCTAATTAAAACACGACTCATACTAATCTCTCTTAGCTAATTGGTGAGGACTTGCACACCTCACCACAATTTGGCTATAAATTCATTTGTGTCCAGCATCGTATCACCATGAATTCTCCAACAAACAGAGCCTCAAAATATTATGGATATCTATGTCTACTTCAACCCTATTTCTCGCCTCATTCTTCAGTTCCTGCTCTTGTTAATCTTGGCCTCTTCATACCTAAACACCAGTAGTACTGTGGAGTCATGCATGGAGGAAGAGAGACAGGCGCTTCTCAACTTTAAGCAACATCTTATTGATCGATCTGGAAGGCTTTCTTCTTGGGTTGGTCATCAATGCTGTCAATGGAGAGGGATTTCGTGCAACAACCACACAGGTCATGTTGTCAGGCTTGATCTTCGTAATCCATATCCATTCAGTGAGTTTTATGATTACAAACTACACCAAATTGAATGAATCTTGTTTAGGGGGCAAGTACATCCTTCTCTGCTTGGCTTGAAACATTTGAGTTACTTAGACCTAAGCCAGAACTGTTTTCATGGGATTCACATTCCTAACTTCATTGGTGACCTAACAAGTTTGAGGTATCTCAATCTTTCATATTATTCGCGGTCTGGTTCATTTGTGGGAGAGATTCCACCATCTCTTGGTAACCTCTCAAACTTGAACTATCTTGACCTCAGTGCTGATTACTTTAGTGATGTTTATTCCAAAAGCTTGAATTGGCTTTCTCATCTCTCTTCCCTGAAATACCTAAACCTCGGAGGTGTGAACCTTAACAACACGGAGTAAGTTGGCTACATGCTGTTAACATGCTTCCTTCACTCTTAGAGTTGCATTTGTCTTATTGCCAAATTAATGGAAACCAGCTTCCTCTCTCGCTACCAACAATTAACTTCACATCTCTTATGGTCCTTGATATGTCATGGAATGATATTAATTCTTCGTTTCCTAAATGGATGTTTAATCTTACTAGTCTTACAAAACTCGATCTAGGGTGGAATTTTTCCTTCACCCCTCTCTAGATGAATTTGTCAGACTAAAAGCTCTAGAACACCTTGACTTAAGGGGCATTGGACTCAAAGGTCAATTACTTCCGTTTGGAAATTTATGCAAGCTAAAGTCATTAGATCTTTCATCTAACGAGATTGACGGGGGGATCCAAGACTTTTTGAGTGGTTTTTCAAATTGCTCATCCAATAGAATGGAGTCGCTAGATTTATCACGTTGTGGGCTGGAAGGCGAGTTGCCTAGTTCATTAGGAATGCTGAAAAGCCTGCAACAACTTGAACTCGGCTCCAACTCTTTTCGGGGATCCATTCATGAATCTATTATTAGCAACTTATCATCATCCCTCAAGACATTGGACTTGGGTTCTAATCTTTTCAATGGTTCCATTCCTCAAAGTTTAGGACAACTCTCTCAGCTTGTGAAGCTTGATCTGTCTTATAATTCATGGGAAGGCAGTTTAACAGAAGCCCATTTCATAAATCTCACCAGCTTAAAGGATATAGATTTGTCCACAGATCGACCTGTGCCTATCATTTTCAACTTGACCGATTATGAATGGATTCCTCCTTTCAAGCTCCGATCACTTTCCATGGACAAATGTCGAGTAGGTCCTGGTTTTCCTGTATGGCTTCAATCGCAAACCGAGCTCTCATATGTCAGACTTACGAATGCTGGAATCTCAGGTGCAATTCCAGAGGAATGGATGTCTAATATCTCTACCCGAATCCGAATTTTGGATTTATCCAACAATCAAATAAGCGGAAAGCTTCCCCTCCAATTCAACTTTCCAGATCTGCGCGAGATAGATTTCAGCCACAATCAATTTGATGGAACTATTCCATCATCTATTTGCAGCATTCAATCTCTATATTTCCTTGCTCTGAATCACAATCAGTTATCCGGAGAATTCCCTAAAGAATGGAATTTGTGGAGCAGCATGTCCTTTGTGGATGTCTCAAACAACAATCTGTCTGGTGAAATTCCTAGATCGATGGGCATTCCAAGTTCTCTTCGTATATTAAAGATGAACAACAATCAGTTAAGCGGAGAAATTCCTTTCACCTTGCAAAATTGCTCATACTTGGAAAGACTTTCTCTTGGAGGCAACAAATTCACTGGAAGCATACCTTCTTGGATAGGATCAAATGTATCCGGATTCGTAGAGCTACAATTGCGATCAAACTCTTTAAGTGGAAATATTCCTCACCAACTGTGCAGTCTTCCTTACCTTCAGTTCCTAGATCTTGGTCACAACAGATTTTCAGGGACTATTCCCAAGTGTTTGAATAATTTGACTTCTCTAGTCTCTGGTCCGGATAGCAATAGCTGGGGTATCTATAGTGTCTTTGAGGAAACAACCGTGACTACAAAAGGAAGAGAAAGTGAATACTTCTTTAGCCAGGCAAGACTTCTGACCATTATTGATCTTTCTTCAAATGATTTAGAAGGTGAAATTCCTGAAGAAATTAGCAGCCTCGTTCAATTGGGTACTTTGAACTTGTCCATGAATCAATTGAGTGGAAGTATCCCCTCCAAGATCGGAAACTTGTATCGGCTTGAAACTCTTGACCTCTCCCAGAACCGGCTCTCAGGACACATTCCTCAAAGTCTCTCAAATATGACATTCTTGTCTCACTTGAACTTGTCTCACAACAAGTTGACCGGAAGGATCCCATCAGGCAACCAACTTCAGACGCTCGTTGATCCATCTATTTATGAGGGCAATTCACTTTGTGGATTTCCACTTCCAAAATGCCCAGAACACGAAGACAACATGCATGAGCCTCATGTACATGAGAAACAAGATCACGGAGATGATGAGGAAAAGCTTGGTTTCTATACCAGCGCGGTGCTCGGATTCATCATAGGCTTTTGGAGTGTGTGCGGCACATTGATATTGAAAAAGTCATGGAGGTATGCTTATTTTCAATTCTTTGATCACATTAAAGATAGAGTAGCACTTGCAATTGAATTGAGAGCAGCTCTTCTTAGAAGCTGATTGGAGACAAAACACATATTCGCTGGTTTCTATATGTTGCTGTTGTTATTTTGGTAATGGCAGCAACATTTATCAGCTATGCTTTTCTTTTTCACTTGTATTGTCAGTGTGGTGTGTACGGTATATCAAGTTTAACTTCTTTTTAAGAGGTAAGGTTCTGATGTCCCCCTCTTGGTTTGTATACTTTTCTGTTTCGTATGAATAACATGGGGGATTTGGGGGGTGGTGTTCACCTTCCAATGGCAAGAGGTCCTTATAGAGGAGTGAAAATGCGTACGGGTCATTGGCACATCAGCAATGCAGGGGATTCATTTTGCAGAGTATACATGATACCTAAATTTTATTTTTATGTTTGACAAAACAATCGTCACATACACGATCCATCATGATACTGTACAATTGACAGGTACTAGATTAGTACGATTTCTCCTATATATACAGTAATGTCGAAAAATGCTCCAATCTAGAGCTGAGTCTCTATAAATTCCAGGACAGCCAAACCAGATGCCCAAACATCATCATCCAATACATGTTCAACATGCATGGCCTAGTAAACGTAGCTTCCATATAGAAAAACTCGCAACTTGGACTCAACTGTGAACAAGTCAAATGGGTAGATATATTCCACACGGATTTCAGTTGCAGCCATGGAGCATGTTGTCATCATGTCGTTAATTAGCTAACTTCTGGCAAAGACATCAACATATATATGTAGTGTAAACATGTGGTTGCTAATACAGAAGCTAGTCGAGAGACGACTCATCCAAGTCTTCTTTTGTTTTGTTTCAGAGACGTACCTCTTCAATTAACTGTGGTCTTCTTTGTAAGCTATACTCGCTTATATAAAAGTTGCTATACTTTTCTGAACAAATGATCAAGTGCTTTTCATTGGCAGTCATGAATCCAAGTTCATCAACACAATCGTTGAAGGGATATCGGCACAACTTTTAGATCACATTCATTTAAGTGTGGCAAAGTACCCTGTTGGAATAGAGTCTCGTGTAGAGGATATGCTTAAGCTTCTAAGCGTTGGAGAAGATGATGTCCGCATGGTGGGGATATGGGGAATCGGTGGAATCGGAAAGACAACAATTGCTAAAGGTGTGTATAATTCAATTGCTCATAACTTTGAAGGTAGCTGTTTTCTAGAAAATGTTAGAGAGAGATCAATCAGATATGGAGGCCTAGTTGAATTGCAAACTTCTCTTCTTTCTAAGATTCTCAAGGAGAAAGATTTAAGGATTACTAGTGTTGATGAAGGGATTACTCTCATAAAAGAACGGTTGCGCCATAAAAAGGTTCTCTTAGTTCTTGATGATGTGAATCATTTAAACCAGTTAAAAAATTAGTAGGAATGTCTGATTGGTTTGATTTAGGTAGTAGAATAATCATCACAACAAGAGATAAGCGCTGGCTAACTTCTCATGATGTCAATCATATATACAAAATGAAGGAGTTGAGTCATCATGAAGCTTTAGAGCTCTTCAAGTTTAATGCCTCTAAAGAAAACCAAAAAATGGATGATTATGTTGAACTCATTGATAATATTACACTTTATGCTCAAGGGCTTCCCTTAGCTTTGGAAGTTTTGGGTTCATTTCTCCGTGGTAGAAATGTAGATCAGTGGAAAGTTGCATTAGATGGTTATGGAAGAGAACCAAAGAAAGAGATTCAAGAAATTCTCAGAAGAAGTTATGATGCACTGGACGATTTGACAAAATAAATTTTTCTTCACATTGCATGTTTCTTTAAAGGCAAAGCTAAGAACTACGTGATGGATATACTAAGAGGATGCGATCTCAATCCTGAATATGGTATTGAAGTACTCACAGAAAAGGCCCTCATAAGCATCAATGAAAAGAACGGGATTTTGATGCATGATCTGCTAGAAGAAATGGGGAAAGAAATAGTTCGTCAAGAGTCTCCGACTGAGCCTGGAGAACGTAGCAGATTGTGGCGATATGAAGATGTTTACCGAGTTTTCATGGAAACACCGTAAGTGAAATATACTTCTTCTGCACAGTTATTAACTGAGAAAATATGTGACATTCTATTTGAGACACATTGAGCTTTTGACATTTTTGTTTTTGGTTGTAGGGATCAGATAAAGTTCGAGGCATCATTGTCACTCGCATGAATGGCAGGGGAGAAAAGATACATCTGAACAGTGAAAGCTTCTCAAAGATGAAAAATCTTCAAATATTTGTAACCCCTCGTGATATATTCACTGGGGATCATGTAAATTATCCGTCCAACGAATTAAGGCTCCTAGACTGGGAATGTTGTCCGTTATCGGATTTTCCGCCTAGTTTTTATCCCAAGAAACTTGTTGTACTAAGGATGCATAAAAGCCGTTGGGACGTGATCAATCCAGAAAGATGGTGCCAAACAATAAACAGGATGCATGGATTAAATGGCATTATAATTTCTTTCTAATATTTTCACATATGCAGACTATGCAGAATTTGAAATCTATCGATATGTCAAATTGCCATGGTGCAACAAAGATTAGTGGCTTGTCTGTATTCCCGAATTTAGTGGACTTGAATCTAAGCCATTGTACAAATTTAGTTGAAGTTGAGGTTGGATATGTTAAGAATCTAGTGAACTTGAACCTCAGTGGCTGCAAGAAGCTTGAGAAGTTTGATATTGTTGGAGAGATGAGATCCTGGACCTAGGGGGGACTGGCATCGAAGAATTTCCTTCATCATCAATTAGATATCTCATTAGCCTAACAACTGTGCCCTGCAGCATTCTTGAGTTAAAACATCTAAAGCACCTTGAACTTTCGGATTGCGACAATTTGGTCACATTTCCAACCAAGTGTGAGACGAGGACCACGATTTTACGCTATGATTCTTTGTTCATCAACTTGGCGAATTGCAGGAATCTAGTGGAAATTTTAGAGTTCCCGCGGGAAATAGATGGCTTAGACACAAGGGGTTGCGAATCGTTGAGGAAAATGTCAAGTCTGTCAAACATTGTGGAAGGCAGAGAGACAAAAATGATCCCCTGGATGGAGTTGCATCTTTGCCGTAAGCTTTGCCGCAATCTGGCTATGGACTACTTGGCATGGATGAAGAGAGAGAATACTTTACCGGAGGATAAGTCAGAAGTCACGGCGCTGCTGTCTCTGTTTCTTTCATGCTGGCAATCTAGTTTCCAGGTTTGCTTTCCTGCAGCAAGTGAAATTCCAGAGTGGCTCACCTGCCGTATGAGCTTTCAGAGGTTGCCCCAGCCTATGGGTTTATACTATGAGAAAGGAGTTGAACTATACAAGCTCAAAGTTGAAATTCCTGGAAATTTCAAACTATGGGAGAGCAAAGGAGGATTGGCGTTCTGTGTTCATCAGATTGATGTAAACTACTACAGGTTTCATTTTTCAGATTACGCACCATCTACATTAATGGTGTGTGCATCATTCAAGGGCTGGAAGAAGACCGCCATTGGTGGAAGTTGTGTGGTAACGTGTGGTTACACTATATTCCATTCCACACAATAATAAGACGGCTCAGCGAGGCTGGCATTGGCTTAACGCCAAGTTCTAATAGCTTTCTTGTGAACTTTGAGTTTGAATATGGTATTGGGAGTGTCAAGTACACCGGGATGGGGAGCTGCGGGGTTCATGTAGTAATTCCAGAGTTTGATGAAGATGAAGGCGTATCGGTAACTTGTGCATAATGGTTTCCTTCACTTTCATCGGTTTTGTGCATAATGGTATGCTGTTTATCTATTGTGACCAAATCTAACATACCTTCCCAACTGATCGATCACTTCACCTTCCACATTCTCAATAGCTTGGTTTACTGAAACCGGGCATCACGAGCACCGTGCTAACTGCATTCTACTTTTAGGTGCCTAAGATCATGAATACTAGGCTCACTGCATGCTGCATTGTACATGTCTGTTTGATAGAAAACGTAATGCAGAATACAAATACTGTACCAGCTCACTTCTCTTCCTCGTCTATTCAGCATTCACTTTTGCACTATGCCGTTCTCCGGTGGTACACAATTGGGGTGAAATTGTTGAACCTGATTGAGGATTGTTGAGCCTCTCTTTGGGAGTGGGAGTTATGTCACTTATGTGTGATGAAGTCAAGCAGTAGAGCATTTTAGTAACATAAATATATTATTTGCAGCGACAGCCCGAGTATGTAAATGGACAACTATTTTTTCGTGAAAAAACCACAGCTGATTAGCTGTTTCTTATACGTATCTGCATAGTTAGTTTATCAAATCAGAGAGATGTTCACATCTTTATGATCATCATAGCTTCTGAAAAAGTGGCAAGGCATCAAACAACTGGTTAATTTATTTATTTTTTTGAAAGTTCAAACAACTGGTTAATGGTATCACTCCACTGGTCACAACAATAGTTCTCTATGGTATTTCCATCACTACAGGAAACGAGCCAGTGTCATCTTAGACAATGCACAAATGATATTCCACCTCTCCACCAGATTCAGACAAAAAAATTGAACATCTCTCCTCCAGAATGTAGCAATTATATCAAGCATCATGCCTTGGCCCTGATACCAAAAAGGATAAGACAAAATTAACAGAAGATATAGAAACCAAACTATCAAAATCATATATATTCTTCCCTAAAATCACTAACAAGTGAACAAACTAATCAATTCAGATAAAAAAGAGAACCCAGCCAAATTACCTTCTAACATAAGAGTCATCCTCGGTATCAATAACCACAGAGTCACCAGCTATGATATGAGCTGGTACCTGGGTAGACAAGAAAGAATGGAAAAAAATTAGATACTAATGCAATAGATTCATGACACCTATGGCATATCTTCAATTCTTGATTTGCGAAAATTCTCCATGTTTCATATGCAGGCATCTAAGGATGGTAGAACAGGGAGAAGGGAGAAGCTCTAACACATGCTGAACTTTGCAAAAATGTGGAAATCTAGCAGCCAAGCAACATCCCTTTCCAGGACAAGGTTGCGACCCAAATAGAAACATAATTGACAGCTTCTGTACTTAATTTTTATACCATATTCTTCTTCTCATATTAGCTACAAGTACCACTAAGTTGGCTTGCGTAGAAATATTATATGAAAATGTAACTTACTTTCACAATGAAGCCATTTTGGGTTGTAGCTATTTTATCCCTGCATTTACAAAAAATATCAGGGTATATAGCAAAAGCACATAGATAATCAGAGCAGGTAGAAAGGAACTAAATATGATTCGAAAACGTAAAAGGAAATAGTAAGTTCACTTCTTTCTATTCTTCATCATCTTCTATTTGCACCTCAGCGCTATTATCTAACAAAAGAAGTTCAAGCGTTGTGCCTTTCATTTTGAATCGAGAAGACACTGAAACAGCCTCAATGACACTAGCTATCTATTTATCCTCAAGTTTCCCTAAAGCTATCTAGAGTTCTTTTGATCTTCTTCCTAAAATTTACGATGAATATTCTTACAAAATTTCTCACAAATGCATCTCACAAAATACAAAAGCCAGCCAATAATAATCTTCTAAGTTCTCAAGGCTTTCATAAATACTCAATCTATGAGAACGTATGTTACTGCACTCATAATTATCTCTATTTGACAAGTATTCCCTCTTTTTAAGCAACGATATCATGCAAGTCAAGCAGCATATTCCTGTCGAGTGATATTTCAAGGAGAAAGCAGAATAGTAGACTGAAAAACAAAATAACAATAAGTAGCGAGATTAAGTGAGCTCAATACAATAGCATATGTACAGTGAAAACATACTTAGGTGTTGCTGCAATCCCCTTTATAGGAGGTTGTGCTTCCTTGATAGTGCAGGTCACATGTTTTGGAACTGATGCAGATAAAGGGGTCCCATTAAACAGCTCCACTTTAACTTTCATTTCTTCTGTTTATCATGAATATCATATTTCACTTTAGTATAGAAAATGGCAGCCATGACCACTATGATGATGGAACAATATTTGAATTACATACGTGAAACCAATTTTCTGCCCACAACAACCAGAAGACATGATACAACGGTTCAGTAAAGTTGGTGGAAGGTCCTCATGTTAGCAGAGTTTATAAGAAATGGCCATGCAATAAGAGTTTCCAATGCATTGATCAATAAAATCTGGACAAAAGACTAGCAGTAAGTAAATTGTTTTGACAGGTAAACAGTCAGTAAATGGCCATGTGACAGCAGCTACCACGACATCATCATTTTCGGAAACCAGCGTGAGTAACATGGTTGGTGGAAGCCAGAAGGCTTATTTAAATAGTTGTAAGTTGTAACCAACAACTCAAATCAATCTGTTTAAAACTATAACTTTGAAATCTATTCTAGGAAGCCTTCTAATGAGGACTCTTAAGTTGAGGACTTGTTGAGGACTTTTCGTTTATATTTTGAAATCTATTCTATGCCCACGAGTAATTCATATATTTGGAATACTGACACTAAGAAAATAATCAGGGTTATAGTTATACGATATATATACAAACAATCAGAAAGGAACGTGTATGAATCGACCTTGTAGGTATTTAGCATTCTTTCCAAATACGTCTTCATTCACTTCGAGCTGATCAAGTGTCTCAGGACTGATAAGAAATTCAAAGAAAAGAATTTTAAGAGAAAATAACAACAGTAAAATGAGAGGGGGTAGACGAAAGAATATATTCTTTTTAGAAGAAAAACTAATAGAACTCACTCCATCAATAATACTTTTCCATCCCGATCTGTGCACATGTAAACGTAACTTTTTGACGTAACAAATACTCCTGCAGTAATTGGTACGAGAGTTTATCAGTTCAGAGCACACGTCTATAATCATTTAAAATGATCGGACATTATTGGTATGCAACTGGGAATAACTGTGACAATCCAGCCCATTTGTGTCAACATTACTTCAAGAAGTAGCAATTAAAAGATGATACGACTACCAATGAATCTAATACCAAAATCACTTGAACCAATCGGAAAGGCAACAAAAACACCCTAAGATGAAACTAGTAGGGCTAATTCACAAAGTTAAAAAGTTCATACTATCAACTGTTTCCTCAGTCCCCAATCTTTGGGATGTCTTGTTCCCAGAGTCGACATCACGAAGCTCCAGCTACAACGAAAAAAAGACAAAAACAGCTTCAGTTAGGTTTCTAAGTAATACTAGTAATAAGAACAAAGAAAGTGAAAAATTAGTAAACTAAAGCCATGATCAACACTGAGGATTAGAGCAACACACCTTAATGTTGGCCTTTCCTCTTCCTTCATGTGAATGCTCTACCTTGATCACCTAAGCAGTACCAAATATCGCAACGATGAAATCACAGCCAATTATTAACAATAACATTGCTTATTTTAATCGAAAAATAAGATGATAAAGGTGCTCACCTGGTAAATGCGATCTGAAGCACCATAATCCCAACCGCAACATGACTAAATTTCATCAGTACATACAGAATTTCAAAACTAAACACAAAATCGTGTTGCGATTGCAAAGTGTACCTTTCTTCTGAATCACATTGCCAGGCCTCACCTGCACGATCATCATCATCACGATTACGATTATTACAGTCGGAAAAAAAAGGGGAGAAAAGGTTGTTGACGGAAAGCTTACGTCAGCGCCTTGGACTCTGGCGCCGCGGTGCTGAGTGGCGGACCAAGGAGGAGGAGTGAGACACGTGTTGGTGGCGTGGCTGATTGTGGCGTCACCGCCAGGGGAGGATAGCGATTTGGAAAGAGAAGAGGAGAGAGCGACGGCGCTTAAGGCTCTCGTAAGGAAGCGACGGCGAGTGAGCTTCGTAGCCACTGCTTGCATTTTCTTCTTCTTCTCTCTCTGCTGCAACTCAAGTCTGAAACCCAGTGCTCTCAGGTTGAGCTATAATACCAGAGAGTTTTTAGTCCCAAAAGTCCAATATACCCCTGAGCTATCCGAAACGTATCTGAACGTTTTTCCGACATCTATGGTCAGGATTTGCTCGGAAAAGTGTTTGGAAACGTCCGGATATGTCTCGGAAAGACAGAAACGTCCCCATACATCTCGGATACGCTCAGGGGCGTATTAGTCTTTTCGAGACGACCTCGTTTGGGCTTTGAGATTCCCCTTAGATCGTATCCGAGATATATCGGTCTTCAGTGAAAAGACAATAGACCCCTAAGCTTATTTGAGGTGTATCTGAACATCTCCGAGCGTTTTCTAATGTGTTCAGATACGTAGGAAAAACGCTTGAAAACATCCACAAATACGTCTGGGATACGCTCAGGGGTATATTGGTCTTTTACGTTCCTCGTTTGGGCTTCGAGAGATATATATATATGTTCATGATGGGCCCATTTTTATTTGGGCCTGACGTGGAAAGTGGCCCATTGTTTTGTTAAAAAATTTAATTTGGTAATTATTTGAGCTGGAAAAATGAAAGCGAGGATTGAGCTATATAATGACGACAATCAAATAGGACCCGACTGAAGATCCGATCCGAATCAATTCCCGTGGACTCTGAACCCCTTTCTTTCTCTCTTCCCAAATTCGAATTCCAATTCCCCCAAATTTCCAGGTACACGCGCTCAATTTCCCCAATTTTGAAGTCTCAGGTTTCATGTTAGGGTTTTGTATTTCAATTTCAATTTCGTTGCTTTTTTGTATTTATTAGGTTACAGTTGTATGAATTTCTGAGCTGTTTTATTTGTTTGCAGGATGAGAAGTGATTTGGTGTGAGTTTAAAAGAACAAGGGAAGCTTGGAGAATAGTTGAGGACTGAAGGAAAGGAAGTAGCTTTTTGGAGCTACAGAGATCATACTGACAAGGAATATGTGGACCAATGTTTTCAAACTTGTATGTTTCCTTTTCTTTCACTAGCTTCAATTGTTCCATTTCAGTCAAGTTGTTCCTTTTCTTATCGGAGCGGTAGTGATTGCCGAGAAAGTATTACAGTATTGTATAACTGTCATAGACAAAGCACACCTTTAAGTATAATGTGGAGTGTGTTCCAAGAAGAAATTGGAAACACAATGTAGGGTGGAATCTAAATAGTAGGTCTTTAAGTATGGAAATGAGCTCTCTGACTCTGATTCTGTAAACAGTTTACTTAATGGTATTCTATAGTATTTCGAGTTGTGTGAATCGCTGTAGGTAGTTAAGGTGCTTAATTAATTATAGTAGTATTGTAACTGCTTGTGATCAATTTTGCAGCCTGGTTTTAATCAATTATCATGGTTTCAATATCTCCCACATGAGTCGGAGTTGCTCCAACTACCAGACAAAAGGTTAAAATCTGTCCCGGGTTCCTAATTAATCAGGCAAAAAGTTTTCTTTGTCACAGTCTCTAATCCTTAACAAGCATAAATATATTTTTCCCTGAGCAGCAGTGTGAAAGATGCTGCCACACAGATGGTACTTTCCGCACATTTACAGTTGCAGAAGGAAGGATTACTCAGCACATGGACCAATTCCTTTGTTGGGCCGTGGGACCCATCACAGGGCTTTCACAATCCAGGTAAGAAATGGGTAATGTGGTTGGTTCCTCTTATATTTCTGTTTCGTTGATTTTGTTGGTGAAATAATCCCACTTGATTATCAACAATCATTAATATTGGTATGAATACCCAATAAATTTGCTTACCTAATGGCTTTGCGTCCTGTCTTTGGATTCTATTTGGAACTTGTTTAACATAATATGGAGAGTTTCACATATACCGTCTGTTGTATGGGATACCATATTTGGTTCTGACTTCTGCTTTGTACAACATAAACAGATGAGAAGATTAAACTATGGCTTTTCCTGCCTGGGCGTTATTCAACTGTTACTGACTCTGCTCAAGTTGCAGTCTCTAAATTAAGAGGTACTTGGTGCTCATGGATCGTATTATTTATCAACTATTACTTATGCAACAGTAAATGATAGTTTAATTAATTTTTTTTATCAAATAATTGTTTTGTACCATAAACAGAGTGCACATCTATTTATGGCATATAATTGCATCTGTGAATTTAACTAGAATTTTGATTTGTTTCGCGGAAGTTGTTGCGTCTGGAGTTTGGATATCTCCTGGGGACTCGGAAGAGGTTGCAACTGCCCTTTCTCAGGCTCTGAGGAATCGTATAGAGAGGTCATTGTACATCAATAAATCCAAAGTCCTTGGAGTAAAGTTCACCATGTTCATATTTGACAATTATTTTATTGGTATCTACAGAGTGCTCTATGGGTTTGCCTATATGAGGTTTGGAGATGTATTTTCAAAGTTCCATCCATCACAAAATGAAGAGCTTCTCAGGTATTTAATATTTAGTTTATTGCCCTAGTGATCAATATGTATATTACCAATGGGAAGTATTGATCAAAACACAGTGATGATCACCATATAGTAATATTAAGACATTGACAGAATTGGCTGTAAAATGACTGATCATAGGATGTTTTTTCTCTTAATAACAAAGTTTCGAGGAGGTATTTTCTAATAAAATGTTATCTCTCTTAAAAGAATGTCAATTAAGTGAGTTGGCCGTAAAATGCCAGTTTGCCCAACTCAGGATCTGCAAAGCAAATTATATTCTCCATATCTCTCTTTTTGGTGTGTGCACATGGGCATGCATTGAACTAGTTTTGCTGGTCTTAAGCCTTTTCACCTTAATAGGTGTTTTTCTGATGCTAGTTTGAATTGCGTAATTCTTGATTGATGTTTTGCAGGAAAGGACAGCCTACAGTTGAATTTATTTTTTCTGCCACTGAAGAAGGGATATTTGTGCATGCTTTAGTATCTGCAAAGTGTGTAAAGTTCGCAACTTCATTCTATTCACTGCAATGTTTGGTAATGTAACACTAACGGAAACATGTTTTTTGCTTTTGAAACTCATTTTAGGCATGTCCGAGCACTTTCTAGTGGTGATTTGGAGAGAGTACTGAAGCATTCTTCCAAAAATTCTAGTTATAGGCTTCCAGGTTTGTGTAATTTCTATACTGTGAGTTTAGTTTTATGAGGTGCGGTAGACTTTAACCTTGATTACCACATTAGTATGTGTAGTGTTCTTTTTGAGCCTGATTGAGTATAGGAGAGGGATCTGTTCTTATATATTCTGTTCTGTTTAGCAAGAAGCCATGATTAGATAGAGGAGGGTTTTCCTAAAAGCTAATTATATAAGCTTGTCCTAGTGTTGTTCCAGTTTGAGAGCACGTGGTTGGAGCACCGCCTTTTCCAGCTTCATTCATGGACTCTAGAGAGAAGATGCTCCACTTGGAATTGGTTCAGAAAAAAAATTTAACAAAAAAAGAAAAGAAATAAAAGATGGTGTTTTAAAGGTCCCAACTAGGAATTGTTGAAATAGAGCCCACCCATTATTCTCTTTTGGTACAGAGGCGGATTTAAGAGAGTCCTTACCAAGCTTGGATAATTTTTTTGCTAAAGTACAAAAAATCTGTCTGCTCCACAAAAACTTGAACCAAGAACCTTCTGCAAGCACTAAGCTTAAGAAACCGTCGCACCAAGTGCAGCTCTAATGTTTTCAAGAAAATAAATTATCTATATACATCCTTATTAAAGCTCATCTAAAACTTTTGCCTCAAACTCCACCCTGGTTTTGCTGTTGGTGGCATGATAAAATATGCCTAATTACCTGAAGTAGGTAAATCTTAATGCTAGCAAGTGAAGATAGTGGAGGGATTTCTTTACTTGAGGATTTTGGTCTGTTTTTATAGTTTTTATTTTATTTTATTTACTGGAGAAAAGCTTCAGAATAAGTGTTATTACCTAAAATTTTGGGTCTGTACTAATATGGTTTTGGATCGATTGTCACAGTAATGCATCTCCTCATGGAATATGTGGTAGGCTTACCGGATGTTGCCCAAGTGATCTTGTGAAACAAGTGTATTTTAGGTAGTTACTCTTTCATTAAGTGTGTTTAGTCTTCTTCTTTGAGTACCACTTTTAAAGTTTGTTTATTTGTTTATTCTATCTTCTAGCAGTTCTAGCAAGTCTAAGACTTCAAATGGTTTAATTGGTCTGCCAAATCACGTCTCTCAAGGTTCTGATTGCCAACTGAGGGGTCAAAGTTGCTATGTTGAGGTTACTCTGGGTTGTCCTAGACCTGGAAGTGACAGGGCCTTGCAATCAAACTCACATTCCTTCAGGAATCTAGTGAAACATCAAGTTGCTGAATCTCCTGCTTTGGGAAGAGGTGATCAAAAGGGATCTTTGAATAATTCAACAGTTTATGAGAAAACATTTGTATATCCAGCTGAGGCAGTGCTTGTCCCGACTCTGCAATTTGTTAGATCGTCTTTAAAAGGTACTTCAATTTTCTCATTCAAGTATTGCTGCAGCCATGAAATTGAACTTTTGATGTCAGCCTGGTTCAGATTAGTTGTTATAGTCCAACCCAGTTTGATGTTCTTACTGTGCATCAGTATAGGCAGTCTGTAGGGGCTCGGACACTCGGTGATATATTCCAATAGGGAATAGGTTAAATCTAATTAAAAAACAGTAGTTGACTAGCAGCTGCTATGTCTTGATCCTGTACTTCTTATCCTCCTGGACTGTTTAGGCTCAGTAGATTTATAGTTTGTTTCTGGTTACACTGTCCAAAAGGTTTGCACCTTTTGTGATTAATAGTAGGGCATTCTTTCTTATGTAAAAAATGGATATGTTGTATATGCTTGGATAGATTAAATTTTTGGGAACTTCTGCTATGACAGTTTTGTCCATCCTGATAAGTAGTGTTTTTGTTCCTTTTGCACTTTTCTATACCTGCGTCCACAAACAATAACCTGTGCATTTCACAAAAGCAATTATTTCAGTCCAATATAATTTATTTCCTATATTGCCTATGATGAACTGTTTAAACTTTTTTATATCTATGTTCTGCTCCTTATATTTTGCAATGGTTACTGTCATGAACTGCAGATTTTGGCTGCAGAATTGGATAGGGCCATCCATGCCAGGCTCATCTTTCTTCATGCTTTGGTTAGTGACTTCATATATGTATTCTAACATTTCTTGAGTTCAGATATTTTTATTGTCACACTGTGCCTCCAACATAATTCTTCTTGAGGTTCTCTCTATCATGGAACCGTGGGAACACAGGCTTCCTCACACACATTGCATTTCTTTTGGTGGAATATGGTTGTTGATGCCCATGTCATTAGCTTGACTTAGAACAACAGTAACATAATTGGAACTTAGACGGATACAAGGATTAATAATAAACAGTAAAATCTGTAGCTTTTAATTATCGAGCAGGAATTCAGGTCAAAGGAACTTTCGGATGGTAGAGTGCAGGCATTCTAGGGAAAGAGGACCGAGAAGATAATGTGCTATCTATGGCTAATGATGTTTTAGCCTTGGTTGTTGGAATGATATATAGCAATTGGAATCTTAGGGCAAAAGTTGAAGTCCAGAACCCTCAGATTGACCATGGAAGTTGAATTCAATCTGTTTGTGGCTTGATATTGCAGTAAAATTTGAAGTTCGTTAGTAATAAAAGATACTTTATCCTAGAAAAGAAAAAAAAAAGATGGCCAGTTGTGGTGGAATGGTGAACTGTTGGAGCAATTTGTTTTTGTGCCAGATTAGTTTAGGTCAGTTGCCCATATGGTAAGGCAGTTCTCATACAACAAAGTGCTCTCCCAAGTTTGAGTTTCCCTTTCCCTTTGGTAAATAGAAACTTAATTGATGTTCTGAACAACATAGTTTCTATTGTTGTACCTTTGTTTTTTATTGTTCAGGTTCATGTAATAATATCCTTGTAGGTAGACTTATAAATGTTGGCTAAAACTTATCTTCTCTCTTCTGGTTGTTATGGTTTCAGCAGTTCTGATAGCATAGATCCTATGGAGGAATGGAATGAAACCAATGGTATTCGTACACAACGTGGCTATAATAGTAGTAGCAACAGTAATTGTAGCAGCATTAGTAGCATAAGTAGCAGCTCAAGTGAAACTGATTACAAGATGGCAACAGGAGCCGGTGAACTAGAGGCTGACGCTGATTCTTTAAGCAGTAGACAGTCTGGTTTATCTTTTAACGATCGTTCGGAAAATGATAGCTTTAAATTGGTACTTCATCTAATCTTCAATATACATCTTTTTCCCATGTTATAATGGATATCCATTGGTATCACATTTCAAGCTGATAAATCTTAAACTTGCAGCTTTTGGAAACTAGTGGCTATTGATTTTTTCTTTGTTGTCTGTAATAACACTTGATCTGACACTAGCAAATACAAATAAGAAAACAAAATAATTCCTCAGTGAATTAAGGTATCACATCACTGTTGAGTAGAGGTCCAAGCTAGTGTTTGTAGGGGGAAGGGTCCGCAACATACTAGGTACTGTCGGATGCTAGTTACATGTCATGTATGCAGTACCCAATATGTTGACTAAGAGTGCTGCTACAAGTTTATTGGTAATGTGTTCACTGTAAACTACAAGTTTATTGTTACTTTTCTTTTAGTTCTTTGTGGAATTGAGTGGTCGAAGAAAATAACTGAACTTGCGCACGTTTTTATGGATGATAGATGTAAACTCAACTGTATTAGGAAGCAGCACTTTTGTTATGAATATTGAATGTGGACTCATTTATATCTGGATATATCTTTGTCTATGAATAGTAGATGTTAGAATGCAACTTCATTGCCAATATTCTTTTTCAGCAGGGTTCTAAGCGCCCTCGAGCTGGGATGACTGACTCATTTGCTCAAGTGGGTACATCTACAAGTGCTTCTTTGCAGGACACATACAAGTCTGATTATGGTTCTGTGGAAGTCAACAACTCAGCGATCACTGGATTTGCAAACGAACAGGTGGATCTCTTTGGGATTGGGATTGGGATGATAGTGACAACGGCACCGATATACATGCTTTGCTGGATGAGTTTGGAGGTTTTGGAGACTTCTTTGAAAATGATGCCTTGCCATTTGGGGAGGTACTTTCTTATCCTAGAGCAGTGCAAGTGTTAACGATTTTTCTTTAAAACAGCGTCTTCTTTGCAGTTTGTTTTCCAGTATGTGTTTGTTTGATCTTCACGTATACGTTACCAGTTATTTGATGACAACTTCATTTGAATTGATCAAAACAATTATTTGTTAGTAAATTGAAATCTAGACCCAAGACCCTTGGATTTACTGGAGGAACATTAATATTAATTGATTTGCTTGAATTGATTCAGTTTCCTTTCTCCAGACCCACATACTGTTAATCTGATCAGTTTAATATGATAATTGTGCTTCTTTTTGATAAAAAAATGAAGTTGATTGTACTTGTTTTAAATTTGAGGATGGTTCTTTGTATTGTGAAGCCCCCAGGAACTGCAGAATCTCAGACGCTTATGTTGTCCGGTCCAGATTGTGGCGATGTAGTTGACAATCCGGTTGGGCCTATGGATGTTTCTGATCAGCTGCTTTTGTCTGAGAGTTTTGCATCCTTCGAAAGCCTTATTCCACCCCCTCCAGCAGCCATGGAAGAGACACTTGGCAAAATTCAAGGAGTTGGAAATGGTGCTTTGGCATCAGGTCCCGTGAACTGCTCTTCTGCATCTAATGTCAGCGAATTTGATCACATATTAAAAGCTGAGGCACTGATGACATTTGCTCCTGAATATGGAGCTGTTGAAACCCCCACAAGTGAAGTCTCATCATCCATTTTCCGAAGCCCTTACTTGCCACAATCTAGAAAAGTGGAGAGTTCAAGTTCAAGTGCAAATAATTACACATATGGTGCAACCCCACCTTCTCCTTGCCTTGATGTATGTGATGAGAAGACTGGTGTGCCAACGAATGCAAAAGCATTTCCTGGAAAGAAAGATGCAAACAACATTCTCGGGTCAAAAAACTATTACACCCACGTAGGGAGTGGTAAAGAGCAACAAGACAGAAGATTGTTTACAAGTAGTAAAGACACTGTACTCACACATGATGGGGCTGCACCATCGACATTCCCAACTTTCAATTCTGCAAATGCTGTCAAAGCATCTCAGAGGAAAATGATTGAGGGGACATTTGACGCAGAAAATTCCTTTTTGTATATGAGTACCATTCCTGCAACTGAAATTGAATGCATCATATTTCAAGCATCAATGTGTAGAATACGGCACACATTATTGTCTTCGAGTAGTCTTTCATCTCTTGGTAGGCTGCCTGGTGACCCAAGTATGATGACAGATAACGTATCGGGAAAGTATGAGCTGAAGAGGAAAGATTCAATACCAATTAGAATTGCTGGTGATATTGATGGAGGAATAATTGATGGACATCTTAATGCGCCTGTTGGTGTTTGGCGCTCTGTAGGAGCTCCTCGGGTCTCGAAACCCTCAAGTTCATCTAGTATGGAAATTAGCACATCCTTGCCTCATACTTCATTCAGTGAGGAAGGTATGCTTTCTTATGGGCAACGACAACCACTTCAGGAACTTCTTGATGGCATCACATTGATTGTACAACAAGCTACTGCTTTTGTTGATTTGGCCCTGGACTCAGATTGTGGTGATGGTCCTTATGGTTGGCTTGCTTTACAAGAGCAGTGGAGAAAGGGATTTTCTTGTGGACCTTCTATGATTCATGCAGGTTGTGGGGGTACACTTGCTTCTTGTCACTCCCTGGACATTGCCGGTGTTGAGTTAACTGATCCACTCTCTGCTGATGTAAGCTCTTATTATATATGGTTTCTTTTGTACATAGATTCTTCTTTTTTTTTCTAAGAGCATGCTGATGCTGATATCTTACATTTTTGCATAGATGTGTATATATGTATACATATTACAAGAAAAAGATTTTATTCAATATGAAAATGGGATAACATAAAGGGTAAGAAGTTAAACTGTTCATTCTATTTAATAAGGTTGATCCATAAAGCAACCAGATGGTTTGGTTTTGAGCTTCTTGGGAACAAGATGTGATATCAAAGGTTAATGTTTACATGGAAAATTGTTTTCACCTCTGATTTAGGTATATATAAGATATCTAAGAATCACCTGCCCCCCATTTCCAGGTTCACGCTTCATCTGTGATTAGTTTGCTGCAGTCTGACATAAAGATGGCCTTAAAGTCTGCATTTGGTATGTTGGATGGGCCATTGTCTGTGACTGATTGGTGCAAAGGCCGCAACCAATCAGGTGAAACCACAGTTGATGGATTATCTGGTGAGTCCACTATAAGTGATTGTAGAGATTCATCAAGTACTGTAGCACTGTCTACGGGGGAACCATTGAGCCCATCACCTTCTGTTGGATCAGCTGGCCTTAAAGGTTTATTTTCACTTGTTTGTAATCGATGAAAATGTTGATTTAATTATAATAATCGGTTTAATTTCTGACATTATTTACTCTTAATAGATGTAGGGAAAGTGGATGAGACATCCCAAAGAAGATCAAACCCAGAAAACTGTAGTTCTGAATCTGATCTGCAGATGAGCGCGCGTCTAAGACCGACACTTTTGGTTGCTCCGTCGCCTGCTATACTTGTTGGGTATGTGTCCTGTATACAATTTCTTATCACAAGACCTGAAGTGAGTGATATTAGACATCAATCGTGCCTTTAGCCTTGCCTTAAGTCCAGTGTCAAAACACCTTGTTTGCTTTCACTTGCCATTAAAAACATTATGAGTTACTTGCTCCTTTTCATTTTAATTAAGAAAACTGTTTAGCAAACATATGAAATGTTTCACCTAAATTACTTTGATTTGCAACTTTGGTTCAAGCAATATTCCTATTCTGCATCTTCTTCCTACTAGTTTTTAGAGGTTGTGAATTAGTTGGCATATTGAACCAGCTTTCTACTTCCTTTTGTGACAGTTCCATATAAAGTAATGTTCCATAAACTGTTTGTATCTAGGTATCAGGATGATTGGCTTAAGACATCAGCAAGCTCTCTGCACCTCTGGGAAAAGGCTCCCCTTGAGCCATATGCTCTTCAAAAACCTGTAAGTTAATCAAAAGTTTGAAACCAATCGAAACAAATATGATACAAACTATTTATGTAACAAACATCACTGTATATCTAGTGTGGAGGAATATTTAAAATTGCTTACATTTTCATTCACTCTTTAACCTTGAATTTGCATTTGTCAGATATTTGAAATTTCCATCTGTTCATTAATTGCTGCAGATTTCTTATTGTGTTATATGTCCAGACATCGATCCCCTGACATCTGCCGCTGCTGATTTTTCCAACAACTAGGAAGTGGTAAGTGGTAATTTGCCCTAAGTGGGTAATTATCTGCTATTCTGGTTATGTGTGAAAGAGAAAACAATTTTCAGTTACTAGGATGACAAACTGAAAACTTTAATATCTTGATTCTTG
This sequence comes from Fragaria nilgerrensis, assembly GCA_010134655.1. Lineage (NCBI taxonomy): Eukaryota > Viridiplantae > Streptophyta > Magnoliopsida > Rosales > Rosaceae > Fragaria > Fragaria nilgerrensis. The sequence goes on along the minus strand of WPAB01000104.1, from coordinate 348 downwards.
ACCGAAAATACTAGTCATAAAAGGTAACAATTCTGTCTCAGGCAGCTGTCCTGATCCCTATCCCAGGCTAGTTAGGTAAGGGGCATGAACATATTCTCTTGGGTTTGGAGAAAGTCATGAAAAATATGAATCATGTCAGAGAGCAACACATTGACTATCCACCCTGAAGAAAAAATGTGGATAGACCATACTCTAAGAAATTATAACTAAGGAGACTTCTCTTTGGGTAAAACAAACTATTATCACCGTGGTAATATGATGACTGAAAGAAGTTTCTGAGGTGTTAACAAAAGGGAGAATAAAAGATGGCCTCACAGTTATTACTGACTCTTGATAACTCTGTTGTCT
>WPAB01000060.1:0-37882 GCA_010134655.1 Fragaria nilgerrensis | reverse complement strand
CTATACATGTATATGTTTACAGGATAGAACTTGGTACACTCTACAAATTAAAACTAGTCGTCTCTATGCTTCTGTAGCAAGTAGTGTGGCTCTTCTTGTCCGGATTCCTTGCCGTTTTCCCATGTGTTAAAGTTTCACTTGAAGTGACCTGTTTAAAACCAGCCAACCACCACAGAATTGAAACAAAGAGATAGAACTTTAGAGCATGAAACCAATTATAGGTGATCTACCATGCCGCCCTCTGCAGCAAATTCTTATAGGTGAGCTGTGCATTGCCCTCTTATCAGAGATGGGCATAACCGGGGTTACTAGGCGAAGGGGAGCCTTTGGCACTCGTGAACAAGTTTAAATGCTATCTTATTAATTCAAAATGGACATTTGAGTAGATGAAAGGGTTCCTATAATGGCCTGCTCAAAGACGCCAAACTTAGAGAACAGGGTGTCTCTCATATCTCAACCTCATTCCATGTACTCTGCAAATTACTCCGAGTCTGCGAGGTCCAGAGGATCAAAGGCTCTGAGCGGTTCTCTGCCAATGTGGTAGCCCTCGACAATAATCCGTGTTTGCCAAACTGGGAAGAAACACATTCAAGCTAGACAGCTTAGTAGGAGAAAGAATGAAAGAACTTGGGGACGTAAGTGATCAATTAATTCTATAGTCATGGGTATCAGTTCGATCTATTTCTAAATATGAACTCTGTTTTTATTATTGAAGAGTGAGGGACAATGACGAATATATTCGTAAGTGAGCTCATACTTACCGGAATTGGATCCTCTCCATGTTTGTGTGCTCATATTGTCTCATAAAGCATTTCCAGCCGTTGGATCTAAATCAATGGCCAAGATGTTTTTATTTGAGGGTGAATGATTTTTCTTCATCTCATATCTCTCTTCCCAAAATCTCATCCGAGATATATAACCCGTACTTCATCAGTTTATTGAAACTGAGACGGAGTCTCTCTCTCTCTCTCTCTCTCATTTATACATTTTTCTCTGGAAAGCCAGTTATCAATCCAACATTCTCAAGCTCCTTGAAATTGCATAAAATGAATTCGTAATTAGCATTATGTTTGATTATAATCTTCATTTCATAAACTCCGATGTTTGCAATTTCATTAAACAACTATCTTCAAAAAGTCTCCTGAAATGGTTCACTGATAAAATTTTGCAGATAAGAGTGAAGTTCTATTTAGTCTCCTGGAATTTCCAGATTCAATATATTACTCCCACAATGCATCAAATTCAAGTTCACATCTCCATTGCTACTCCTTTCCTTGCAATTCTTGATCGGATGACTCCTCGTAGAGCTCGAAACCGGTCCCTAGAACACCGAAATACGGCTCTGAGATAGGATTTTGTGTTCAACGGCGAATTCTGGTAGTCTTGGTCCGATTCGTCTGAGATGGAAATGTCCCATTCTTAACTGTGCTTCTCCGGCACCGGAAAGTCAAAGCCCATCCCGCTCTGGGCTCGATTGGGGGTACGAGGTATATTTTTGAGAAAAGGAAGAAGGGAGCTTCTGGTGTAGATGTGAGGAAGAGAGACGAGGATAGATGAGAGAGTTGAACATGAGAGAGATGAGCTCAGGTATGTATATGAATTTTCGATGAAGTATAGATGAGAAAGGGTTTCGACGAGATTTTGGAAAAAACATAAACGGAGATAAAGAAAAATCATTCACCCTCAAATAAAGACATCTTGGCCATTGATTTAAATCCAACGACTAAAAATGCTTTATAAGGCAATATGAGCACACAAACAAACATGAGGAGAATATCCGAGTCCTTACTTACCGACCGCACTTGATTATAAACCCAACAAGATAATTGTCCAACTAATCAATAAAAATCAGGCACGGCCGCACAACGATCCTATTCCGTCAACTGGTAATTGAAATGCAATCTCTCCTCACTTTGTTCTCACCTTGTTTTTACAGTTTCTACGCTTTTGTTTTCACTATACAATTTTGATTTACTGCAGAAAAGGAGAAAAAAAAAATTAGAAGCAGACTATTGAACTAGACTTTGGAGTATTAGATGTTGACTTATGCAAGTAGAATTGCTGGTTCAAAGCTGTTAAGTATAAAGAGACTAGGATGAGCGTTTTTTGGGTATGTTTCAATCCTCGTCTTACTGGACAAAAATGAAAATAAAAAACACAACAGTTTGTTTACCCAGTGAAATCTTAATTTGAGGAAAAACACTGCTGAGGTTTTAACTCTTGAAAACCCCTAATGAAAAGAGAAATCACTATGAATCAAGAACGAGTCAATTACAAACTACGTAGCATTGGCCGCGGTTACTATCTCTAGAACCCTAGCAGTAGAGGTGACAAACGATCTGTTAGGCAAGCGCACGACACGTTTAAAAGCGGCCCGACACGGCCCAAGCCCATTAACAGCCCGGCCGGGCCGAAGCACTTTATTCTAATGGGTCGGATTGGGTCTAGAAAAATGAGCCCATGGGCCCGGCCCAAGCACGATAATTTTAGACCCACACTACCAGAAGAAAGGCTTTAGCCGACGAAATTTTCCTTTGTCGGCTAGTCAAAAAATTTCGTTGGCTAAATAATTTTTTTCGTCGGCTATAGTCTGTGAACTTTAGCCGACGAAATTTTTTAAGAGTTTAGCCGATGAAATTTTCAAAAGTTTAGCCGACGAAAAATATAATTTCGTCGGCTAAAGTGCCTTATATTTGCAGATTTGGACAACAACTCATCTGGAAAAAAAAAATTATACGTAGAGCCTTCAAACGCAAAAAAGTTGTGAAATAAGATATGACTAGAATGGTGAAATACGTCTATGGTTGAAAAATTACGGTATTCCGGTAAAGTCTCGGTGTCGATAGTTGACTTACCCTTATTATTCACTATGCTGCAGATTTGGCATTTGGTGTCTGATTGACTATTGTGATACCTTTCTGAAAGCGTAATGGCGCTACGAGTCAGACTCATCACTAACGCCATGATGCATAGGCTTTTTTGGCCATCTGAGTCCGTTTAGGGCTTCAAAATGCAGTTTTCTTATTTTCGATTAGAGTTGACCGTTTCGATCGAGCCCTTAACGTTGTCGGATCCAGTTGAATTTTTTACCATAGACATCTTTCGTCATAATGATCATATCTGATGGTCGAATTTTGGTTTGTGAATTTTAGTCATCGGAATCACAACGTATCTACTATTTACCGTTATTCGGGTTTATGGGGAGCCCTATCGTCGGAAGGTAAATGTCTCAAAAATTTTATATGGGCAGTTGCGTCTCATCTACGTGAGAGTTTTTTGTGTGAAAGGTTTGACCAAACTACGTAATATAGAGGGAGTTATGAGCGTTTTCGTGTGATAAGTAACGATGGATTAGGGTTGATCGTTTCGATCGAGCCCTTAACGTTGTCGGATCCAGTTGAATTTTTTACCACAAACATCTTTCGTCATAATGATCATATCTGACGGTCGAATTTTGGTTTGTAAATTTTAGTCATCAAAATCACAACGTGTCTACTAATGTTGTATAACTTGTTTAATAGGTTATACAACTTTGTAAACCAACTCTACATAGGAAGCAAAATTATCAAAAATCTCGTGAAATAAGATGTGTTCAGAATGGTGAAATACGGCTATGGTTCAAAAATCATGTAAATCGGGTAAAGTCTCGGTGCCGATAGTAGCGGTCAACCCTATTTACCGTTATTATTCCCTATGGAGAGCCCTATCGTCGGAAGGTAAATGTCTCAAATTTTTTATATAGGCGGTTGCGTCTCATCTACGAGAGAGTTTTTCGTGTGGAAGGTTTGACCAAACTACGTAATATAGGGGGAGATATGAGCATTTTCGTGAATTTATAGACTTTAGCCGATGAGATATTAAAAAAGTCGTCGGCTAAGGTCGAAAAATTTTCAAAATTTTTTTGGCGGTAAACCAAAGTTGGAGGAAAATTTTCAAAGGACTTTAGCCGACGAAATATATGAAAAGTCGTCGGCTAAAGTCGAAAAATTTTCAAAATTTTCAACCGAAATTTTTGGCGGTCAACCAAAATTTTCAAAAGAGTTTAGCCGACGAAATTCTTTATTTTCGTCGGCTAAAGTTCTTTATATAGCCGAAGATGGATGGTAAGAAGTCTATTATCTGCCAGATTTCTTTTCGGCCTAGCTCCGCCGTCAAGCCACCGGAGACCGCCACACTTGTCCCAAAAGCTTCGCCGTCGTCTCTACTTTATTGCTGGATAGGTGATGCATCGAGTGGTGCCGCCGTGAGGGATAAATCGAGCTCCAAAACTCCGCCGGTTCGAATTCGGTGTCGATCGAATTTCTCCTTCCTCAGGTCACCATTTGGTGAGTTCTATATATGGATAAGTTGAGTTTGATTAGTACTACATTTCCCTAGAATTTGGTAGCTCGATTCGGTGTGTGTGAGGAGAATCGAAGATTTGAAGTTTTTAGGGTTTAAAATTGGGGATTTTTATATTTTGATTCAATTGACATGTTTAGGCTTAGAATTGGGCTTCGACTTCTTCTAGAAAGTTGTTCGAAATGTTGAGAGGAAGATTCTGTCAAATTTTGGTCGTGATTGGAGGTGGCCGAAAGTTTCTGCAGTTTTTTTTTTCAAAACCCAACAACTTTAGCCGACGATATTTAAACACTATATTCGTCGGGTATAGTATTTTTAATTTTTTATAACGTTTAGCCGACGAAATATTTTATATTTTGTCGGCTCTAGTTATTTTTTTTATTTTTTTATAAGGTTTAGCCGACGAAATATACTAAATTTCGTCGGCTATAGTTATTTTTTAATTATTTATTACACACTTTAGCCGACGAATATCTTAATTGTTTCGTCGGCTAAAGTCTGGGAAAAAAACCGACGACATGTTTTTCGTCGGCTAACTATGGGACTATAGCCGACAAAAAAAAAATTTCGTCGGCTAAAGTCATCACCGACGACCTTTTCCCGACGACACTATAGCCGACGAAGGCTCGTCGGCTAAGATCTTAGCCGACGGATTAGGATAACAGGCCGACGAAAATTTTTCGTCGGCTAAAGTGCTTGTTCTGGTAGTGCCATGGCCCGGCCCGCTATAAAATATAATTTTTTTTTCCATTTTTAATATAAAGATAACATATTTATAAATAATAAACTTAGTTTTGAGTGTGAACAATATACTTATACACTAATAATTATTTATTTGAGTATGAATTTGCATTCCCCTAGACTCATAAGAAGTTTTTGCCTAAAAATTTATTAATTGTGAACAATAAGCATTTATCACTTATTTCTTTAGTTTGTTAACAAAGAAAAAAAATAATCGATAGGTTGTGTGAATTAGTTTTGGTTTGTAATCGTATCATGTATAATTAAAAGTTAAGATTATGAGAGTAGAAGCGGTGGTATAGGACATTCACCTCGACCATTTTCAATTTTCGGCACGAAACGGGCCAGACACGTTCATGGGCCCGGGCCGACCCGGCCCGAGCACGGCCCACCACGTTATGGGCTTGGGCTGTGGGTTAGGCTAGACCTTACATTTGAGTAAATGGGCCGGCCTAAGCCCGAGCCCGTTAAGAAGTGGCCCGTCGTGGGCCGGCCCAAACACAGCCTGAAACCCGATTAGGCGGGCCGACCCGTTTGCCACCTCTACCTAGCAGATATGTTTGAAGCACTCTTCTTCTTCAAGCAATCTCTTCTTCACTTGATTTTGAGGTACTGATCGCGACCTTCAATCTTTTTTGCACCAAGAACTTCTCTACAGACATTGAGAGAATTATGCAAATACATAAACAATGAATCACTTAACAAAGAACAAGTGATTCAATATAATTTATCGATGCTTTTAGGTTTTCATGAAAACACAATAGCATGAGACGAATAATAATCTCTTGCGTTAGAAGCACGCCCTTCTTGCCTATGTCGTGCAACATATATAGGAGTCCAAGACTCCCTTTAAACAAGTCATAACCGGTTTGGTTTCTCCAAGGAAAGTGCACACCCGCGGAGGTATATAGAGACCATGGCACCCCTCAGATTCATGGTTTTATCTGCATTTGGTGTTTAAATTCTAGCTAGTTTAGAAACTTTAGTTATGCTGGCACCCCCAGTCCCGTACCCACATATATTTGGTCTTTTGACTTTATTTCTTTATCACTAAACCCTTACAATTTTCATATTTTTTAGGTAGGTAGTTTCTTTAGATTTGTTTGGTTTACTAATAAAATAATAAAAACTTTCTTTCTAGGAAAAGTAGTTGTTTAGTCCAATCAAAATACAATTTTGCTCCCCACCCTTATTTCCTCACTTTCATCCCCACCCACTTAAATGTATGACACATGTCCATTTTCTTTAACTCACATAACCATGGTTAACAATATAAATTATTTATTTAATTTAAATTTGAGAAATTGGTATTAAGGATTTAAAGTTTAGGGTTTAGGCCTTTAAGGTTTGGGGTTTGGGGTTTAGGTTTTAGGGTTTAAGGTTTAGGGTTTAGGCCTTTAAGGTTTAGGGTTTAGGCCTTTAAGGTTTGGGGTTTGAGGTTTAGGGTTTCGGGTTTAGGGTTTATGGTTTATGTCTAATCATGATAAAATAATAAGCCCTAAACCTCAAACCCGAAACCCGAAACCTTAAAACCCTAAACCCTAAACCCTAAACCCCAAACCCCAAACCTTAAAACCCTAAACCCTACACCTTAAAACCCAATACCCAATCTTACAAATTTAAATTAAATAAATACTTTTAGATTTATATTGTTAACCATGGTTAGATGAATTAAAGAAAATGAGACATGTGTCATGCATCTAGGTAGGTGGGGATGAAGCCATGAAGGTGGGAAAATAAGGTGGGGAGCAAATTTGTATCAATTCCTAATACAATTATACTTCTACCTATTGTTTTTTATAAATAATCAAATTCATAGCAACATATTCGTATAAGAAAACATCAACCCTAATATCTTTTCTTTTTTTAGTCTGTCAAGATGAGTAAACAGTCTACAATTGATAGATTTTCAAAAGGAAAAAAACTGAATCTGAAGCTGGTACATCAATACATTTACAATTGCCTAACACTAATACAGAAGCAACGGTTCCTGAAAATCCCCCTCTTAAATCAGCGAAATTTAATTTCAATGACAATGAAGTTGACATAGCTTCTTTGGAACGTGATCCAGGACGACGACAACAAATATGTGAGTATCCGATTAATAAGCAAGACGATGTTCGTTGATTATACATCAAACTTGGTCCAAATCAGCCTCGGCTTAATCAATATCCTCAATCAGGACTAGAAAAGCATCTTTGAAGCTTTCAACCTACATGTCACTCTTATTTCCCTCATGGTTAGAATATTCTAAGGAAAAAGATGCAGCTTTTTGTCTACCGTGTTATCTCTTTAATAAGTCATCTAGGAATCCAGGAGACAAAGCTTTCACTCTTGTTGGATTTCGTAACTGGAAGAAAGTTAGAGATGGGAAAGAATATGCTTTTGCAAACCATGAGGGGAAGCATCCTAACTCCAAACATAAAGTTGCGGAGATATCTTGTTCAGATTTGATGAATCAATCTCCACATATTCAAAGGGTGGTTGAAACTTACAGTGCTCAGCAAATTGCAGAGAAACGGCTACGAGTTAAAACCTCAATTGTAGCAGCTAGATGACTAGCATTTCAAGTACGTGCTGTCACACCCCCAAATTCAAGGCCAATATTATACTGAAATATGGCTCATGAACTTGTGACGTGAGCCATAAAACAATAATAAAATTTGAAAGTAAGGAATAGTTCTGAGTAAAACTTTCGATTGATATAACAAAAATTCTTTTACATTGATTGAGTTTAACGATAAATTTTGTAAACACAATTAAAGATTTATTGTGATGAAATAAAAGTAGAAATATAAAACATTATTTGTTACTCGTTACCCGAAAAATGAATGTGTAACATCATGAGTTACTCTAACCCAGTAAGTATAGACCACAATCTTATATTAATCTGTCTTACAAAATGATGCAAATTGAATAACGCAGTAAAAATGATAAAGACAATCAATTACTAATGCACATTAGATATAATCTACTTTAAATACTAATATAGTACTTCACTAAATTGATAATTGCAACATCAATAAATGAAATAAAAAACGATGTATACTCGATCATCTTTTCACCTAGAATCATAACATAGTAACAATATCGAAGAGTCGTAAACATATATTCAATCAAAATAATATACGAATATTTCTCTTCTCAGAGAATATTTCAGAGTAACTGGTAACAAATCCAAAAATCCACGTGCTAGATCCACTATTCCAAAGCACGGGTAAGCCACAGCATACTAAGGCCACTTGCCAAAGCATGTATAGGGTCTACTCAAGGTTTGACACTTCCATCCCAATGAGTATAATAGTGTACTATCTGAAGGGACTAGGGCTCGCAGCTAACTTCCACATAAAATACTTTACCAGTAATTCACTTGAGCATGGGGTTAGTACCATTCACTCAGCTCCATAACTTCTCAAACATAGTCAAATTCACAAATACAATATTTATGAGTTATAGATCGTAACATATGTGTATGTACACAAATACATAAATATATATATATACAGACACTTAAGAATATTTCATAATGAATGCATATGTAGCATAAACATGATACACAAGAAGGGAAAACTCATGTAGCAATCAATTAATAATTTAAGCTTACAAGCAAATAATCGAATTCATAATAAAATGTAAGTAATGATAAAACACAAGCAATGAAAGAGTAATTTTGCAGACTATTATTAATAGTAGTTTTTGTCCTTAAGTCCAATTTCATGGGAGTTAATCAACCATGTCCATGATTCTCCGATTAAAGTCATTAAACTTCAAAATGTGTGAAGTTGTACATCTCAAGTCCGATTTAACAAAGTGAGTACATCACTGTGAAGGGTTTTTCACAAGGAATTCAGTGGTAAGGTTCATGTGAACAAGTCCTGTAACGCCCTGACCCAAATATTCATATAAATTTGAATTTTAAACCCAAATCTTAAACGAAATAGGAATTCAAAACTCGAATAATATTTCGAGTATCTACATTGACGCATACAACACTCAATTACTACGAATTTCATACTCACTACATTGAGCATTGTCACCAATATAATCATTCAAGCAAAATATCAAACATTTACACACACAAGTACAGAGGCATGAAATCAATTTCCCACATATACTAAATCTCTATTCATTAACCAAGCATTGATTGCAACTCAGTTCTAACCACAACTCGCACAAAGTAGTTAAACCCCCAGAGCATATTGCTCACTATAACCACAACCGCCCTCCCACTAAAATATAACTGAGGTCTCAAATAACCCGATTTATGCTAACAACAAAAATAAATCAAAACCAGATTTCTACCACATGATACCATCATAAACACACTCACATGTATTCCATTCTTTCTTTTTTTATACTACTACATATGTCCAAAATTCTAAACACAACACTCCCAATCTCCAACATTCCAAGCAACACATTGCCGCAGGTTAATATCCAAACCAACAATTAAATTTCTTATCGCAGGACACAATGCATTATAATTTACCGTAGCCGAAGCTGAGCTGTTCACTCATTTTTGCAAGCTCCAAAACTCGGAGTTTGGGTCCGAAATGAACTGGGAAGAGTAAGAGAACTCACGGCGTCGCTCATCATCGGACCCGAGCAAACCCAGAATTTCAAATCACCAAAACTTTGATCAATCTCAAAAACTAAATTGCATGGACTTTCTAGAGCACGACAGAAGGTTCATGAATCATACATCAACCCAACAACATCTCCATAGACTAAATTCTAATATAACAATATCACCCCATATTCTAAATCCTTCAAATTATCCACTAAACTCAATTCCGATTATAGAGGCATGTAGAGCTTAGAGAATAAACTAATTTTGATATCTGAGATGAAATCAACAGCCGCCAATAAAACACAGACTCTCAATGTAAACTCCATGAGTTTTACCTTCAATCAACGCCATGAAATGACCGGGATCGGAAAACCCGATTTGGAACTCGATACCTTTCAAGCGTCGTTCTGCCGTCGTCTTTGGCCATCTGAAAAGGGGAGGAGCTGTCACAGCTTTGCGCAGCCGGGAGGGAGCCATGGGTGCCGGTAAGATGTCTAGGCGAAGCCGGAAAGTGGAGGTGATGAGACCTGGATTCATCGCCCCGGCAAATCCCCGATTTCCCCCTAAAGCCGGTCTCTCCCGTAATGAAACGAGAGTTCTGGAAGCCTCCCCTCTGCTGAAAAGAAGGAGAAAATCTTTCGTCTCTGTGTTCTAGCGAGATCCCTAGCGTCCCCTCTTTTTTAGTATCGGTCTCCACTGACTCTTCTCTCACCGAGAAAGGACAAAAACAAATGAACGGAGAGACAACGAGAGATTTCTCGAAGTCTCTGTAACACCCTTACAGATTAAATGACATAATTGCCTTTATGTACCCTCAATTGGAAGATTTTTCTATGGCTCAGATCAAACAGTGATAATGCCTACAGTCCAGATCACACCACATCATTTTCTTTTCTTTAGGCTTCGTAAAATTTCCCGAATGTGTGTATACATTAATATCAACCTCTTATCAAAATTTTCACTCTCGTGAATATTTCTGAAAAAATATCTTCGAAATTTACTTAACAACTGAGATCATAAAATAATCTCCAAGCAATCTTGACATAATTAACTCGATAAATTTCTCAAGGCTCACAATTCTCAAGCATCCTAATATCCACCGAGCTTCAAAATATTTTCTGACAAACTTCACTTTAATTCATCACATAATTTGAGGTCACACAAAGATCATCCATGATCTATCAATAATCACCAATACAGACCGATAAATAATTTGTCAACATACGCCCAATAAAACTTTTCAGACTTATAATTAAATCTAAATATTTAAAATATATTAAAAAATTAATTAATATAAAAAATTAATTAAAAACTCCCCATTTAAAAAATTACAAAATTTTAAAAAAATTTAAAATATATTACAAACTCCCCCCATTTTAAAAAATTCGTCCTCGAAATTTAAAATATATCAAGTACCACTTACCTCAAACCACATGAAACAGCATGAAAAGAGCTCCAACTGTCATTATTTATAATATAACATTGCATCATCATATCTGTGTAGCTCTTATCAAGCACCGCAATGTTTATTTTACTTGGTTCAAGGTATAATTTGATGTGCTGAGTTCAACTAAATTTCCATATTGTTAGAATAGAGCAAGGGCGTATGTCCTCTTTGGCATAGGTTATTTGCAGAATAGATACTATTTAGGTTATTTGTTATTTGCAAAATACAAATCAATACCCGACAACATTTCTTTAAGCAATTCAGTCCTCAAACATTTCATTTATACAATTTAGTCCTACTCCCTTTTTTTATTATTTTTTTTTAAATTTTTTTATTATTACCTTACTTTGTAAAACTAAGACTTACCATCATAAAGACTAGCCTTCAACATGTCAATTTTCACCTAACGGACACCTCGTCTTTTTGGTTTCTATTTTGACAGAATCACTGCTGCCTTAGTTATAGAAAAACTTCTTAGTACTTACAAGCAAAGCAAACAAGCAAACAAAAATAGACCTGTAAACTTAAAAATTTATACAAACACTAGATATTTTTGTGATGGATTATAGGACACAAGAGATAGAATTTATTTATTCAAACATGAATACAAATACAAAACTTAGAGCCTTGCTCTCAGATAAACAGCTAAAAGCTGTTTAGTTATTCATATTTATGATTACAAGATAAACACTTACTTGTAAATACAACACTCCACACCAGATGATTACAACACACCACACAATAAGCACTCTACAAATCTCACACCATACTAGAGGTTCTGGCTATCTTACTTCTTGAGAAAGGTTGAGAAAACTTCAAACTTCTATCTCAAGTTTTTTCTCCTGCCTTCCTACTGACGTCTAAGGCTCCTTATATAGGGAGTGGACTCCAAACTAAGATTTAAACTCACCTATATTAAGTGGAGGACAAGAGGAATCTTATCTTGATAATTTTACTTTTGAAAAAGTAAAGTCTTCTGTCTTCATGCGTCGGCAGCCACTCCATATCAGAAAGAAAAACTTGTCTGTTTTGATGCATCGGCAACCGTTCATGTTTCCAACATATTTACTATGTTCTGACATTCTTTCGGATTTTCCTCATATCCTGGTGAAGAGTCGGGACCACTGTATTCCCATTCTCGTGCAGTGTCATCTTCTTCATTATCAAGATCTGAATCAAAATGATAAGAAATCTTATACTTTTCATCATTCTCGACCTTTTCTAGCCACGTAGTGGTAGCTAAAGTGCAATTCACTTCTTTCCTCACAAGAGCTGTGAAAAAGTCACAATTCTCTAACGGTGGGTGATTATAGCAAGTAACCATTATTTTTTCTCCACTTGCCAAAAGACTTGAATCATAGTCTCTTAAGACCACGTCTTTGATAATGGCTATATAGCCATAGCCTTCATTCATGGGATGCTTTGATTTGGTCTACCATTGCCACCTGCAATGACTGGTTTTTGAACTGGACTTTGGATTAACCTGACATAATGATATGGACAGATATAATTCGTCTGTCCACTCTGGGGGAGTTGAAATAAACTTTAACCTCAAAATACATCCATCCGGTCTAATGTTCTTGACAACTTCAGATATTATATCTGGGAATCCTTTCAAATCTTCATTAGTTTTTTTCCAAAGGTTATGAACAAAACCGTTTTCCACAAGCCACAACTTGTGTTTTTGGGGATGCCCTGCTTAAACATCAACCAAATATCTCCCATAATATGGGACAAAGACTGCTGATAATGTTCGTGGAAGAACATCTTTACCTTCACCTAAGAGATTATGAAAGCTATACCATTCAGATTCTTTTAGTGCTAATATTGGGATTTTAGCACTTTCAGGATTTTCATGATAGAAAGCCTTAGAATTTCCTAGTAGATTTTCTGCTTGTACACTTTCTCCTTTGTATGGAATCCATACAATTCTTATGTTAAAGCTTTAAGTGTTTGAAGCAAGTGAGCTTCATTTTCCTCATAAAACACATGCAGAATATTATCAATAATAATCTTTTGCTTAAAGGCCAATAGCCTATCTGTCTTGAATACTGGTTTTTGAAAGATCTTTAAAGACTGATCATGAATAACCTTCTTCCCAGTAACCATGGGTAGTTTATTTGCTCTAAACGGGGCTCTTCTGCTTTTTGGCAAAGCAGCAGCCATAAACGGACTTGACATGCTTTTACCTTCTGCCGTTTGAGACGGGCTAGCCAATCTTTTCCCTTGAGATTGGTCAGTTGAGGCTAGTCCTTTAGGACACAGCAAGAATTCTTTTGCAAGGTTTTCTTCATTGGAAGTATCAGATCGCTCTTCATTCTTCAGGGTTGTTTTTGAATGGTCTGAATGTTCATCCCATCCAGAATCTGGTCTTGGCTTGATTATGTCTGAAGACTGACTAGACTCATTAGCTCCATAAGACACAATGTATTGATAACCTGGTCCATTAAGGAGAGGTCATACGGTTTTTTCACCGCTCTTTTATCTTTCTCAAAGCTTCTTCGCCTCTGATACCGGTTTCCAGTTTCTGGTTTCTTGGATTGCGACCTTCTCTTTCAAACATCGTCATTTCTCTTGTAAGAGCGTCAGACAAATAGTTCTTGTCACCTGTAACTATTTCAACATCATATTCATACTGGGTCAAAAACATCTGTCATCTCAAAACTCTTCCTCTATCAGCAGCATCAGTTAATTTGTAGTTTTTGAAATTTTTAACTCTTTTATTATCAGTTCTTACTACAAATTTATTTCCTAAGAATGTCTCAGCGTCTTTAATGCTTTTAATTAAGGCAAGGACTTCCTTGTCTCCAGTAGAATAGTTTAACTCTGCTGCATTAAACTTTCTCGATAGAAATTTACAAATCTTTTCATGATTTGTATCTGGAGCAACAACTAAAACAACTCCTGCCTAGTAATAATCATTTGCATCAGTTTGCAAGATGATCAAATCTCCTTCTTCAAGTAACTGTAAAGGAGGAAGGTTTTTGTTAATTCTTTAATCTTTCTGACAGTATTACTGTTATCTTCTGTGAAAGACCATTTCTGTTTAGAACTTGTTTTTGGAGAGAGAAGTGCAGTGAGACCACTAACTTGAGGAATAAAGTCTCGCAAAATTAACAACTCTCAAAAACCTCTGCAGAGATTTTGCATCTGGGATATTGTCTGATTTTCTTGAAAATATGTTCTTGGAGACGAATCTCTCCATCCTTAACATGAATGCCAGGAAATCAATTTCTCCCTTTATGAGGTGAATCTTCTTTTGTCCAAGGATGATTTCCTTTTGAACAATAAGTTTACACACCTGTTCTAAGTGCTTTAGATGTTTATTCATAGTTCTAGAGAAGACAAGGATGTCATCTATATAAACTATGCAAAAATCTGAGTAGGGCTTAAAAATATTATCCATTTTCCTTTGAAAAATAGACGAGGCTTGCTTAAGACCAAATGACATAACTAACTATTCATAATGCCCTTGATGAGTTCCAAAAGCTGTCAAAACAATGGAATAAGGATGCATTTTAACCTGCCAGAAGCCTGATTTTGCATCAAACTTGGAGAAGATTTTTGCTCTTTTAAGCCTATTGATGAGAACTCTCACCTGAACTATCTGATAACCGTCTTTAAGGGTCTTTTTATTCACATCCCTGTAATCAATTACCATTCTGGCTTTTCTTCTTAATTGCTTTGCATGATTTCTTACCAAGAATGCTGGGGCATGATGAGAACTATTTGAATGCTTGATTAACTTCTTTTGAAGTAGCTCTTGGATCTAACTTTCCATTTCTTTCCTATCTTCTTCTCTATAGTGAGGGATGGCCTTAACATGGCAAATCACATTTGCATCATGCATTCTTAGCTGACAATATATTGGGTCTCTTTCCCAATACAACTGAGGATCTTCACTTATTACCTGTTTCAGTAATTTTTCTATTTCTAAGAGAGTCGAGATTCTCTTTTGTTCTACCTTGTTAGCATATACCTTTAAGTTATGCTCTCTGATGTATTCCTCTTCTCCAACAGAACTCTCATTATCAGAAATTTGATATTCAAAATTTTTCTCTGATTCAAAGTCTTCTGAACTTGTTGCTTCGTTTACCAATATTTCACTGTGACCTTCAAGCTGGTCTTGTAACAGTAAAATTGGCTCTAAAATTGGCTTATAATCATCACTCTTCACTGGCGACTTCTGATATTGGTCTGTAAACCATTTAGTTGTAACGCGCACAACGTCTGTTAATCAAGATTCCCAATGGAGTTTTTAGTTTTTCTCAAACTCAATCATTTGTGGTGTTTGAATTACTGTCTGTTGAAGAAGAAAGTCATTTCCAATCAACAAATCAGCGCTCTGGCATTCACACTGCCAGAGGATCTTAATGATAAAATTTCCTCCTCCTACGGAAACTTTCACATTTCGAGTCATAGTGTCCATGACTATTTCATTATCCTCCATTGCAATTCCAGTAACTGATTTTTCTCAATATTCTTCAGGGATTGCATATCTTTTAGCAAGAGTGTACCCTGAACCACTATCTACAAATGCATGTAAATGATACTTCTTGTAATGGGAAACTTTAGTCCTATGTTGATATAATTGCTATATATGCTTGTCTTGACTAGCATTACTCGCTCTTGCTTTTTGGAGCATCAAGTAATTCTATGAAATGATTGACACTTTTCACAGTAGTTATGGACTCAAGAGGATTAACACTGCTCACAGCAGTCATGGAAACAAGAAATTCTTTTATATCGTTGTTCTGGCTTAATGAAGTCACTAACTTCATTGTTTTCATATCTTTCTCAAGGTTCTTTTCTTGTTTTTTTATGGAATACATTATATACATCTTCTACCAGAATATGAGCATCATTATCCTTGGTTGTTCTTCTTAATTATGCAACAAATAAAGCATTCTCGATGATAAGTTTCTTCTGTACCTTCACAGTACATGGGTATTGTATTATTATCATCACATTTACAATAGTCACATGTAAATTTTCCCGCATTGGGATGGAAGGTACTGATAATATCGGAGGTTTCTTCCTTTTAATTTTGTATTTGTAATAAAAATATAGGACGACATCCTATATCTTCTTCTTCTTCAGAGCTTTCTGAAGCACTTTCTGTCTCGCTTTCTTATGGGTACTCAAGAGAATATACTGATGCATTCTCTTCATCAGAATATGCGATTTCAAAGCCTTTTAGATTAGCATATTCTATCGCTTCATCATATTCAGCAATGAAGGTTTTAGAAGACCTCTTGTCTTTTTTAGGACACTTATTTGCTGTCCCTCTGCCTTGCAAAGTCAACATTTGCCTTTCTGTACTTGTCTGGAAGAAGAATTGATTTTCTTTTTCCTTTTGAAAAATCTCTTTCTAGGAGAAGAGTGAGAAGATTTTTCTTTCTTATATTCAGAATTTTTTTGAACTTATACTTCTTTTTAGAAGCAAATTTTCTGCTATGCTTGCTGCTAGAGAACTTCTTTCTGTATTTTCTTTCTTTAGGAATATGACATCCCCATTGTGTTGGAGTATCAAATATTTTCGGACACATTTTCAACTCCCCTGAGTTGCTTCTATGCAGTTTTGGATTTTCTGTTCTCTGTGCATTGCTTTAAGAGATCCATAACCCTTTCTGCCATTGCTCCTACAGTAAAGTACTGAAGAGGGTTTTCTTCCAAGGACTATACTACTGCGTCATTCCAGAGTTCTGACAACTTTCTATAATATGTTCTGACGAGATCGTCATTTTCAATGTCTCCAATAGTGCAGTATTAGTTTTGGAATTCATTGGTGTATTCCTCAAAATACCTCATGTTACAAATACTCAATTTTTGAATATTTGCTTTATCTTGTTCACTATGCCCAGAGACATCTCCATAGAATTGTGCATAGATAAGACTATTAGTCTGAGCTAACTTGACTGTCTCATCAGCCCATTTTGAACTTCTCTTAAAAGACTAATACCATTTCTAGACTATTCCAGTTAAAGTTGACTCATAATATGCATGAGTATCCTCGTAGGCATACTTTGATAACACTAGAGCCTAAGTTATCTTTAAACGAGCAACCCAGTTATCTATTGTCTTTCTTTTATCTCCTACCTGGTCTAAATCCAGATAAACCCCTCTTTTAGGCACTGACTGTCCCCATTTGGGTTCGGTAGGGATATACTTCTGAGAACTTCATTCTCCATTCCTTCCTGTAGGAGCTTGTCCTTTTGGAAACTTGTAATTATTTTCTCGATTGATCTTAGTCAGATTGTTCGTAATATTCTGCACTATAGTATGACCACCTTCTGGAGGGGCCTGCCTTTCACTCCATCTGTTTCCATAGAAGATGAGCTTGGCCGCTCTTCTTTTGCTGCTTGATAAGAAAGAATATTCCTCTTATTCTTTCCAAGTTGAATTTGAGAAATCTTACTCATAATTTTCTCCAATTCTTCTTTGGATTCACAAGTTTCAGCTTGTGCATACAATCATTTTAATTCTCCTGTTCTAAGCATTTTCATAGGTCTTTTAGTATCTTCTTCCTCAAAGGATTCTTCATGAAAAATTGATTTAGTTCTAGAGGAACTAGCTTCTTCATAATTAGCAAATGAATGCCTATGAAACTGTAAGCTTATTTTTCCTCCCATGTCTTCATAAATTGAAGCATTGGTACTTTCAAGCTGTTTAATAGGAGGGGTCAGATTCCATTCTTTTGAGAATGTTACTTCATGCCATTTTGTGACATGTTTTTGCTGAGAATTATTTTTTGGGTTGGTGAGAACAAATGTAGTAATCCCAGGGCTATTTAGAAACCTGGTATTGGGAGTTACATTTGAGCTCATCAACTTATAATAGATTCGATAATCTATCGCAAGTTCCATTATTCCTTTCTTCATAGAAATCCCATTTGTCTTAATTCTCAGTCTTAGACAGTGTGCAGCATCTCTAAGATGCGTTGTGAAGTTTGGAAACACATTAAAATATGCAACTTGGTTGCACAGGGAAGCTTCTACTGTTCTTAACAGACTTTTTTGAAAATCTGTTATTCTATCATCTTGTAAGACACATAGAACAGAACAGTCAATTTCATCTCTGGCTAAGAGTTTAATTCCTACTTGGACTGCTCCAATATGCATATAAGAATATTTTTTCTGGAACGCTTCACCTACTTCTTTTGGAGTTATTAATCTGATATATGTCTCTCCACCTGTGGCTGGAACAGTTAATGAAAGATCCCTTCTTAGATCTCGTTGAACTTAAATCTAGGAGCAGATGCTTCTCGCACACTAGATTCAATCTCATTATACTCAAATTCTTGCGCGTTTATTAACTGTACCGGTACTGTGTTCCTTTTACTGAGGATTTTGCTCAGCATCTTCACATCTCTCTTTGTTGTGGATTTTGATGTTTTTGATGTTTTTGATGTTTTCCATTCAAGTAGCTTTGGTTCACTAAACCTTAGTCTACTTTCTCCCATTGGTGAGGATGGAGGAGGTATGATGATTTTACTAGCTACATTTTGAGTAGCGTCTCTTCATTGATCCTCTCATAACTTTCTCCTTCTTTCATCTTTTCTACAATCTTTTGTAGATTTGAGACCTTGTTATGTAACTCTCGAAATTGAAGTTCGAGATTTATACCTATCTCTTGGAGATAAGTGACATTATAATTCTGCTGATATTGCTTCTACATTTGCAGCAAGTTTTTCTGTAGGACGATGAAAGCTAATAGCTTTAACATCTTCCTGTTTTACTTTTAGATCTACTCTTTGATTCATCCTATCCTGGAGATAAGAGTTTCTAAAAGCTTTTTTAAGTTTTCTTGAGTATTTCTTAGTTCCGCTGCTTGCTGATGAATATTGTTTGCAAGATTCTCAGTGCGAACTAATTTCTTTTCAATATCTATTAGATATTGCTTCTCTTTGATATAATCTAGCTTGATTTGAAACCTAGCAATTTTTAAATTTATTTCCTCAAGTTGATTAATCCGTAGATTAAATCTCTCGAGTTGCTCTGTAATTTTTTCAGAGGTTTTATCCCTACATAAATGATCTAGGAACTCGATTAAGCTTGGTCTTGCTGGATCAAGCTCTTCTACTCCGATCTCTTTCTGGAGATGAATATGTTCATCGTATGAAAATAGACAACCCTACCTGTCAAATCCAAACATACACTTCTATAACCAAAACCAACCATCCTCAACACCTGGAGTCTCCCTGCTCCCAACTCTACATCCACACCCAGAACACAACATGCCTTAGCTACTTTACAGCAATCTCAAAGGTCATCAGAGTATATCTAATAATGAAAGAAAAACAATGAATAAATAATAACCGGAAGCAGTCTCTGACTATGCCTCGACTCCATGTACACTCGACATCAAATAAACTTAGCCTGCAAACTGGGTATTTGAAACCAAAAGGTCCATGGGAAAGTAATTTAAAACGTTAAAGTGAGTGGACAAAAAATATATTAAATAATTTATTAAAAACGTAATTTAAATACTCTCCCATGTTTAAACTTTAAAAACCTCGATGCATGCAACTTTGATCAAACATTTAACTTTATATCTAGAATCCCGTATGAATGGACAAACCTGCCCCGCTAGTTAATCAAATACATGAATCTCGTAAGAAGAGATAAACAGCCCCGCTGGTTAATCAAATACATAACTGAGAAAATAAAAAAAGGGAAGATATATCACCATGTAAGAGGAGCCTCACAGGCTCTAGTAGCGTCCCACGCTAAGCACTCGACTCACCTATGGTGAGGACCGCTAATAATAGCTAGCTAGTAATGAATAAAAACCGATCGGAGCCTCCCAGTTTATAGTAGCGTCCCACGCTAAGCGCTCGACTCACCTATAGTGAGGATGATAGGAGCACGAAGTGTTACGTTTATAATGTATTTCCGACCCTATTTAGCTATGTAATTCCTTTAACAATATTTATATTAAATAAGTTTGTGTTTTTAGATCATAAATAAAGCCGAAGAGCCCAAAAGAGATGAAAGAGGAGAAATTTTGAAGGAAAAAGAATCCATGTCATGCAAGGAAAGAAATCAGAAAATTTGTCAGAAATCGTTAGTTAACTTGACAGAAGATTGTGATTAGCTCACAATGATCCAGGAGATGTGCCATATATCAATGGAAAGCTACAAGAGTCTACTTTCCAGAACTTTTTTATGGATTGTTAATACCTATTTTAGAGAAGAAGTTATGACCATTTGAGTGGCCGAATATCAGTCTGCCCGAATTTCTGATTCGGACCAAAACTTCTATTTTGAGGCCCAGACCACATTGGCAAGCCCATGGATGAGTTTTGAGGGTTTCATAACCCTAATCACAGTAGAAAATAAGGGAGGAAGGGAAGAGATTAGAGGAGGCCAACGATCTCACATCATCAGAACCTCCATAGTTGCAGACTCGCACAAGGAAGCCTCCAAGCCATCATTGATCTCTCCATCATCCACGGTTTACCTTTCCTTTGTCATCTTTTATTCTCCTTGTGTGATTTTGCAGCCATGTGTGACTGATTTCTCTTAGTTAGGGCAAGGTTTGAAGCCCCAAAAATGTTTTAGATATTGTTTTGAACCTTGGTTCCAAATTATTGAGTCTTTCAAATTGTTTATTTGGTTTTGGTTTATGGGGAACTCTTGCTTGTTTATGTTCATGTATGCGCAACATAGAACATTATGAACTTGTGAGTGGGGCTAGAAATAGGTTGATAATCTCCTAAATGGTTAAAAGACCTGTTTCAAAGTAGTAAAACCTATAGGACAATAGGTGAAACTAAATAAAAAGGATTGCATGCTAGGTACGCGTTCCACACTAGTTTTGCATACTTGTTCAATCAAACTTTCATTGATCTTAATGCTTAGAATAATTTGTGGATAGGATAGCGTCTATACCTTGATCAGTTATTCTAAAGGCTTAGTAATGGTGCGTTCATCTTGCTCAAGTATTTAAGGGAAGTAATAAGGACTTACGCAGTGCGTTCACGGTTTGTTCTTGATTGATACCGATTTGTGACTTAATGATTGAAGCTTTGGTTGGTAACATGTCTTGAAACATACTTGGTGGTGGATTTTCAAGTCTCTAACATCTCATCCATCTGATCTTTTCTGATTTATTTTGTTTCTTTATTTTCTCTTGTTTATAATCACAAAACCCCATATCTCTAGTATTCTCATCTTTTGTTTTCTCTTGTTTTGTAATTAACGTAAATTGTAAAGGTACCCTCAATCCTCGGCTTTTATAACGATACCCTTATTTGTTATATACTACAATTGACACAAAAGGGTTTTAATTGAAACACCCGGTTTCGGTCGCTATCAATTTTTGCGCCGTTGCCGGGGATTGAAAAATCCTTACCAATTTGCGTTAGTTCTTGTATATATTTTTCTGTTTTTATAACTTCTCACATTAGATTTTATTTAGTTTCAGTACTTGAGATTAATTTGTGTATATATTACTAACTATAGTTTTTGTTTTGTTTTTCAATGTGGCATCAACCTTACAAGGTGTCTTATAGATGCTCCATGGTAGGTCATTCAACGAAGACATGTCCAAGCATACAATATCAAGAATACTATGATCAAAATATGCTTGGAGGATTTCAAGACAACCAAATGCATTGGAATGAATACTATTCACCTCCACAGAATACTGTATGGTATGATTCTCCTTATTCTTCATGGAACTCCAATCTGGACATGCAACAAGGATTTTCTAATGAGTTCCAAGCTTCGCCATATTCATTCCATGACTACTGGACACAACACTACCAGAAGAAAGGCTTTAGCCGACGAAAATTAAAAAACTAGGCCGACGAATCATTTTTTCGTCGGCTAAAGTCCACTTTAGCCGACGAAATTTTTCTTCGTCAGCTAATTTATATTTTCGTCGGCTATGGTAAACTTTAGCCGACGAAATTAAAATGTCGTCGGCTAAAGAATTTATTTCGTCAGCCATAGTCTGTGAACTTTAGCCGACGAAATATTTAAAAGTTTAGTCGACGAAATTAATATGTCGTCGGCTAAAGTGCTTTATATTTGCAGATCTGGACAGCAGCAGCTCATCTGGGAATAAAAACAGGAGAAGAAAAAACGGGAGAAAAAGTTTGGGTGTTGTCAAAATCTGTCCATAATTAGTTTGTGGAGCTATATATAGGTACGTATATGTATATATATGTTGATTAATTGAGTTTTATTTGAGTTGATTGATTTTGAGTGTGATTGAGTTGATTGATTTTGAGTACGTTGGATGTATATATATATGTGTTGATCGATTTGGTTGATGATTTGAATTGATAATATATATGAATTAATTTGTTGTTAATAAATAGTAGATATATATATAAGTTAATTAATTTATAATATTATGTTGATATATTGGTATGAAGTTGTTGATGCATTTGTTTGAGTTGATGCTGATTTTGTGATGATGTTGATCTATAATCTTGTTATGAGTTGCTTGCTTTTGAATCTGTTGGCTGTATCTCTCTCTCTCTGTTGCTCGCTCGATTTGGTTGCTGCTTTGCTCTCCTCTCTCTGCCCTTGTTTCTCCGTCGTCGCTCTCTCTCTCTCTATCTCTGTTCCTTCCTTTCTCCTCTTGTGTTGATGGTCTATATGTCAATGCTGATTTTGTGTGCGCTGTCGCTCTATCTATCTCTCTCTCTCTCTCTATCCTCTGTTCTGTAATTATTCCGTCTATCTCTCTCTGTGTGTGTGTTCCTTCCTTTGTTCTCCTTAGTTGTAGTACGTAAATATATACTAAATGAATTGAGATTTTATATATGACATGAAATTTCATTATAATTAGCTAGCGTTATACATATATATTTTGTTATATTTTCAGGATATGGATAAGAGTTGGATTTCGCTTCCAAAATGGGACAAAAGATATGGTGCAGGAGTTATGAGTTTTATGGAATATGCGCTGGCTAATGCTAACGGGAATACAATTTTCTATTGCCTGTGCACAAATGTCAGTGTCGCAGCGATATGTATCGATTCCCATTGACAAAGTTTGGCAGCACCTGAGGAGTAACGGGTTTTGGGAGAAGTACACATGTTGGTTATATCACGGTGAAACATCATCAGGGGGTCCGCATGATCATGGCCAATTTTATGAGACAGGCAGTACATCCAACGATCCAACAACGGCATTCATCAACGACATGTTTCCTTATGAGAGCGGTGTATGCGCTCAAGGACAGTATATGCTTGACCCGGTGCAGCCCTTCCCTAGAGCTGTCAACACTGTTGGTATTGAAAAATACAACAAACTGCTTGCTTTCCAACAGACCCCTGTGTACCCCGGTTGTCAGAAGACCATTCTTGAAAGTGTGATGGACGTAATGAAGATTAAGGTTGAGACAAAATCGACCGTGAAGGCTGTTGATAATTATCTACAGTACACTGCTTCGATGCTGCCCCACGGTCATCGTCTTCCTACCACTCATCGTAAGGTCCGATGTATCCTGAAAGATCTTGGGCTTTCCTACATCAAGATCCATGCATGCAGATATGACTGCGTTCTCTTCTGGGGTAAAGATCCAGAAGGGAATGACCTTGGTGAGCTTGACGCATGTCCGGTATGTCACACTGACAGGTATAAGCTGACTCCTGCAGGCAATAGGAAACCTGTGAAGGTACTTCGGTATTTCCCGTTGAGGGATAGGCTGGAGCGGTTGTACATGTCTTCACACACGGCCAAAGCTATGAGATGACGCTGATAGGGAATTGCATGACGAAGACCCTTATACACCCTGCTGACGGAGAGGCTTGGAAGCATATAGACAGTGAGTTTCCTCATTTTGCGTCAGAGGTCCGAAATGTGAGGCTCGGGCTCTCATCCGACGGGTTCAACCTTTTGGCAACATGAGTCTTCAATACAGTGTATGGCCGGTGATTTTGGTACCGTACAACCTTCCTCCATGGATGTGCATGAAGAAGGAATACAATATGTTGAGTTTGTTGATTCCGGGACCGGTTATCCAGGGAAGTGTCTCGATGTGTATTTGAGACCTTTGATTGAAGAGCTTCAGTTTTTGTGGGAAGTTGGTCATCCCACTTATGACAAGTACATGCACGAGATGTTCCAGATGCATGTCATGGTTGTTGGTACCATCAGTGATTTTCCTCCTGCCCGTGGATGTTGTCGGGCAACGTTGTTAGGGGATACAAGGCTTGTCTAGAGTGCCTTAGCGATGAGGGGAGCAGCAGTCATTGCAACAAGATATGCAGATTGGGTCACCGTGCTTTCCTTCCATATAAGCACGAATGGCGGTTCGATGACAAGGCATTTGATGGGACCGTAGAACACGGTGTGCCTCCCAGAAGATGGACGGGAGAAGAAATTTTAGCAGTGCTTAATGAGTACGATTTTGGGCAGCTCAGCAATCATCCCAATATTGTTGCGGCAATACCTGAAAGACCCGACATGTACAAATTCTGGACACATAAGAGCATATTCTGGGAACTCCCATACTGGAGTAAGTTGTTGATCAGGCACTACCTAGATGTGATGCACATAGAAAAGAATGTTTGCGACAGTGTGGTGGGCACAGTGCTGAACTTGGAGGGGAAGACGAAAGACGGTCCTAAGGCACGCATTGATCTAAAAAAATGCAATTAAGAAGACATCTGTGGTTGAAAGAAGGGAAGAAAAAAATGCCTCAAGCTCCTTACACCGTGAAGCCTGACCAGAAGAACGTAATTTTCAGGTGGATGAGTTGTGTGAAGTATCCTTCAGGCTATGCAGGAAATATAGCCCGGTGTGTGAACTTCCGGGACAATAAGATGTACGGGTTGAAGAGTCATGACTGTCATATCCTGCTACAACGTCTCTTCCCTGTTTTCATTCGACCGTTCCTTCCCCGTCAGGTTGTGGAGCCGTTAGTGCGTTGGCAAGATTCTTCCAGAAGTTATGCACACGGGAAGTGAAAAAATCTAACCTCCGGGAAATGCAAGAGGACATCATTTATATCATGTGTAAATTTGAGAGGATATTTCCTCCAAATTTTTTTGACATCATGCCTCACCTGATGATCCATCTTCCCGAGCAATTGTTGCTTACCGGTCCAGTACACTACACTTGGATGTATCCCATGGAAATGTATGTTTTTTACACCTGAATTCCTCAATATATATACATGTTCAATAATCATAACACTTTGCAACTTGATTTATAGGCAACTTGGAGACTACAAAGATTATGTGGCTAATAAATCCGCGCCTGAAGGATGTATAGCTGAAGCATATATTGCGCACGAGTGTGTCACCTACATGAAGTTGTATTTAGGAGCGTTGAAGGAAACAGACGAAGCCATGCCGGTAGATGTACCGAAGTTCAATCTTTCCATACTCTCCAGTGATGTTGAAGTTTATGGAATTTTGCCAGACTCCTACAAGTTGCAACCACATGAGCTAGTCATTGCCCACTGGTGGGTATTGATTAACTGTCCAGAAGTTGAATACTGGAAAGACATCCATCTATATTGTCCAACATTCAAGGTGATCTCGAGTACCACAACATGGAGTTCGCAAACTATTTTGGCGGCTGGGTACGTAATTCAATATTTCTGTACGTATTTATGTTTATTGCATAATTATCCATATTTACAGTTGAATGGTTGGTTGCAGATGAACCATATTCAATTTGATGGTCACTCAAATTGGTCGCACGAACTAAGACTTCTAGCGATGAAGCCGATAATGTCAAGAGTTTATCCGATGTGCAAGGTGAATGGCGTGCAATTTATATGTGAACAGAGAGACAGCAGACGGAGAACACAGAATTCTGGGGTGATGGCGCATGGTGGGCGCAATGGAGTTGACTATTACGGTGTTCTCCATTCAGTGGTGGAACTCGTTTACGGTGAAGGCATGACAGTGCACCTCTTCAAGTGTAGATGGTTTGATACTAGCCCGCAGAGCATGAAGACCGATCAGTACGAATATTATCGGTGAACACTGCTACAAGTTGTTACGAAGATGACCCGTTCGTTTTTGCCACATCGGTAAAACAAGTGTTTTATCTTGATGACCTTGCTAAGGGTGACGCGTGGAAAGTAGTCAACCTTGTGCACCCTCGAAACATTTATCGGGCGGCTACACTTGGAGAGGCCGAAGACCAGGAAGAAGATGTTGCGTATCAAGAGCCCAACGCAATAGGTATTCCTAACTCCTCTACCGTTCGCCTTAATAATTTTAAAGCGGGTCGTTCGGTGCGAATTCGTGATGAAGAGCCAAGGCTTATTGATGTTGATCCAAATCAAGAAACAGACGAAGACTCTGGCGATGAGGAAATGCATAGATTACCAGAAATTAATTCTGACACCGAAGAAGACTCATCGGATGATTCCGATTACGAGCCTTAATTAGTTTTAATTTAGATGATGTAATACATTAATTTGTAATAAAAAAGATTGTATTACCTTAATTTATAGTTTACATATGTTGAATTCATATTTCTGTTATTTTATATGAATTTTGGTGATATATGAACAGGAAATTAGTATGATTTAAACCTTCTGTTTTAGGGTTTGTACTTTTTTACTTAAGCCGACGAAATACAAATAATTCGTCAGCCTAAACCATCTTAGCCACGAATTATATTAGAAGTCGTCGCTAAAACCGTCTTAGCCGATGAAGAATATTAGAAGTTGTCGGCTTAAACCGTCTTAGCCGACGAAGAATACTAGAAGTCGTCGGCTAAAAGGACTTATAGCCGACAAATTGAAATGGAAGTCGTCGGCTAAAACCATCTTAGCCGACGAATTATATTAGAATCGTCGGCTAAAACCATCTAAGCCGACGAATACCCTAATATTTCGTCGGCTTTATGAATTTTTTATTTTTTTATTACATACTATAGCCGACGAATGTATTAGGGTATTCGTCGGCTAAACCCTAAACTTTTTCTGTTACATACTATAGCCGTATCTTCGGTGGTTATTTTGCGTAAAATTTTTATACGACTTGTTGCGTCTCATCGATTTGAAAATATTTTCAGTTGAAGGTCCGGCCAAAATACGAAATTTAGACGGTCCAACGACCTTTTCCGTGCATTTAGGGGTTTGACTTACGTGATTGACCGTTCGGATCGAGCACTTAACCTTGTTGGATCAAGTTGAATTTTTTCCCATACATGTATTTTATCATGATTGTCAGATCTGACCGTCGGATTTCCGTTTCTCAAGTTTGATCATCATAACCACAACATGCCTACTAATGTTGTATAACTTATTTACCAAGTGTTAAGTAAATGTTGCGTTTCAAAAATAAACTATACGTAAATCCTTCAAACGTAAAAAAGTCGTGAAATAAGATATGACCAGAATGGTAAAATACGTCCACGGTTGAAAAATCACAGTATTCCGGTAAAGTGTCGGTGCCGATAGTTGCGGTCAATGAAATTTTTCATTCATTTCTCCCTATGAGTAGCCGTATCTTCGGTGGTTATTTTGCGTAAAATTTTTATACGACTTGTTGCGTCTCATCGGTTTGAAACTATTTTCAGTTGAAGGTCCGGCCAAAATACGAAATTTAGATGGTCCAACGACATTTTCCGTGCGTTTAAGGGTTTGACTTAACGGATTGACCGTTCGGATCGAGCCCTTCAGCTTGTCGAATCAAGTTGAATTTTTTCCCATACATGTATTTTATTATGATGGTTAGATCTGACGGTCGGATTTTCGTTTCTCAAGTTTGATCATCACAATCACAGTTTGACGAATGTATAAAAAGTTATAAAGCCGACGAATTTCATAGGTTAAGCTGACGAATGTCAATGTTTAGCCGACGAATGCAAATGTTTAGCCGACGAGATTATTATTTTAGCCGACGAAATTATTATCTTTAGCCGACGAAGTAATAATTTCGTCGGCTAAAGTTTTCGGGTATAACCCAGCGCTCGTCTGGTTGAAAGCCCTAGCCTCCGCCTCCTCTCCCTCTCCGAATTTCCCCTCCTCCGCCTCCGCTCCCTCTCCCGGTTGCCGCCCTCTCCCTCTCCCGGTCTCCGCTCCTCCTCTCCCCTCTCTCCTCTCCCGGTCTCCGCCTCCTCTCCCTCTCTGGTCTCCGCCTCCTCTCCCTCTCTCTCCTCCTCCTCCCGTCTCCGCCTCCTCTCCCTCTCTTCCCCTCCCGGTCCTCCCCTCTCCGCTCCGGCCTCCTCCTCCTCCTACTCCGGCCGGCCCCTCCTGCTGCTCCGGCCTCCTCCTCCTGCTGCTCCGGTCCTCCCTCCTCCTCCTCGAGTACATTTCTGAGCTTTAGTTTTATTTTGTATTTGCTTTTATTTTCCGGTCAATTGCAATGTTGTGGTGTTGTTAGGAAGTGTATATTTGTATTTAGGAAGTGTATATTTTTATTTAATAAGTGTATATTTGTATTTAGGAAGTGTATATTTTTATTTAATAAATGTATATTTGTATTTAGTATTTAGGAAATGTATATATTTGTTTTGTATTTTGTGTTTGCTTTGATTTTCCGGTCAATTGCAATGTTGTGGTGTTGTTAGGAAGTGTATATTTTTATTTATGAAGTGTATATTTAGGAAGTGTATATTTGTATTTAGGAAGTGAAAATTTGTATTTAGGAAGTGTATATATTTTTTTTTTGACTAATTGAATGAGTTTACATTTTTTGATTTTGTGGCCTTATTCAAATTAATATTTTAAACAGGATGAGCGGTAATATTAGATCGACGAAGGGTTCGAAGGGCCAAAGGTCTGAATCATCTGAGGGAACCTCTAGCAACCCTCAGACGTTGTTTCAGGGCCGCATGACAACTAGACATGCGAGCCTTCTGCAGACGGCGCAGAGGCAGCCGGAGGTGCCCCCTTCATCGAGGCAGCTGGGCTTCCCTCATTCCTCGAGGCAGTTGTTTTGCTCAGCCCCAGACGGAGGTGTCTGCACCCCGTATGCCTGAGATACACCGGGCGCCTACTCCAGTACATGCATCTTCGGATAGTGGGTCATCTGGGGTACAGATGCCGCCGTCTCACCTATTCCTTCCGCGGATGATACCGGCCATACCTGTAGTCGATGACTCAGGGACGCCGATTTATCCACTGCCCCTGCCAGTGGCTCCATGAGCGGCGTACCGGTTCGTGCCTTTTGATACGCCTCTTATTTCCGCGAGGGTATCATCATCGGAGATGAAATCCGTCGCGTCTGCCGCATCGCCCTCAGGTAATGAAAGATGAATGATTTACTACATTATAATGGTCGAATTTTAATAATCAATTTGGTTTATCATGTGGTAGGCACCGTCAGAGCGAAGCCGGCAAAAAAGAAGAGAGGCCCCGTCACAGAGAAGGCTCTCGAGAAGATCGTCGGTACCTCAGGGAGGATTGTCATCGGTACTGACGGGGATGGCGACATAGTATAGGCGGGATGTCGAGGACGTACTCCGGCCGCGTGGGAGCGCTCATTAGGGATAGAGTCCCTATGTTGTGGTCAGACTGGGGCGAGGTCCCGCAAGAGGTTAAGGACATGGTCCACAACGCGATGTCGGTGAGTTTATAAAATGCCTCAATAATATTATGTATTACATTGTAGATTTCTCGAAAAACTAAACTAATAAACGGTTAAATGCAGGTGTGGTTTGAGGTTCCTGAGCCCTTGAAGAGCAGCTGGGCGGACGTTGTGCATGGGGGAAGGTACGTTGGGAAGTTAATGAAAAAACAAAATTGTATGTGATATTAATAATATTTCTAATATTTTTGTTGTATTTGTAGGTACAAGGAGTGGAAGAACGAGTTGCGGACCTATTAGACTACGCACGGAACGCACGTTCTGGTACCCCTGCTGAGTTCCAGTACAGAGAGTACGAGTGGCATTGGCTTCTGACATCAGAATTCAATAACCCTCGTAAACAGGTATTTAAATAAATTAATTAGTTAATTTGTCATTAAGTACGTGCGTTTTTAAATATTTTACTAATAGTTTAGTTTTTTCTTTGAAGGCGGTTTCCCGGACGAACGCTCAGAACCGGCAACGCAACACAAGGAACCATCATGTCGGTTCTAGACCGTTCGCTGTCTTCATGGACGAGGCGGCCATGGAACATCTAGAGGTCAACCCGTACGTCTATGAGTACAAGAAGGCATATCCTGACGCCCAAGAGGATATTGTAAGTCATCTTACGTTTTAAAATTTTTAATTTTACTTATATATATGTCAAAATGTTAATTAATCATTTTTTCCTATCCAATTAGGCGAAGGTGAGGGAGGCTAGTGACGAGGTGATGAGTGCTATA
Source organism: Fragaria nilgerrensis (assembly GCA_010134655.1). Taxonomy (NCBI): domain Eukaryota; kingdom Viridiplantae; phylum Streptophyta; class Magnoliopsida; order Rosales; family Rosaceae; genus Fragaria; species Fragaria nilgerrensis. The sequence goes on along the minus strand of WPAB01000060.1, from coordinate 7,537 downwards.
GTGAGGAAGACATGGCCGGACACGCAGGAGGAAGAGATGTCCGAAGCCATGTCCCGGATCGACACTTTGGATCCGACGGTTGGGGCGAGGATCATGGGCACAGCCTTCCCACCGCGAGCAAACAACTTCTACTGCCGGGGTCTAGGAAAGAAGAGCGAGGGGGTCTTGAAGACCACTCCAGGATTTCAACGAAAGGCAGCCTCGACCACAGCAGGACCACGACCACCAGGACGACTCAGCTGCTACAGTCAGGACTTCAGAGACTACGGGAACAACAAGCTGCTCATGTTGCCTATAATGCCGCGCAGGCAACCTATAATGCCGCGCAGGCAGCCCATTGTGCCGAGGTACATGCCATCCAGCAGGCCCAGTAGCGGCAGATGTTCCAGTACATGCAGGACTTTACAGCTGCTCAGCTCCAGGGACTTCCGCCTCCGCCCATGCCTCCGCCCATACCGCTACCCCAGCCGTCGCAAGCTCCGCAACAGCCCCCAGAACCGGATATTAATTTAGACGATCTAGATTTTGTGTAGTTGATGAATTATATACTTTTATGTGCTTGTGTTGGTTATATGGAATTGTTTTTTGTGTTTTTTGCAGCTTGCTTGGAATGGTAATTTAGAAATTTCGAGTTTTTTTTTTATACTGAAATGGACTTATAGCCGACAAAATACGCCATAATTCGTCGGCTATAGTATTTTTAATTATTTTTTTAATAGGGTTAAGCCGACGAATTATAGAATGTTTCGTCGCTAAACCATTAAAAGCCGACGAAATACGGTCTTTTTCGTCGGCTTTAGTTATTTTTATTTTTTTATTACATACTATAGCCGACAAATATATTAAGCTTTTCGTCGGCTTAAGGGAAAAGCCGACGAGTTGTTTCGTCGACTAAAGTCTGTAAGACTCGTCGGCTAAAGTCTGAGAGACTAGCCGACGACGTCTTCTGTGGTCGGCTAGCTATGGGACAATAGCCGACGACGGGACATGGTTTCATCGGCTAAAGTAATTACCGACGACCCTTTCCCGACGACACTATAGCCAACGAAGTCTCGTCGGCTAATATCTTAGCCGACGAATTAAGCTAACAGGCCGACGAAAATTTTTCGTCGGCTAAAGTGCTTGTCCTGGTAGTGCAAGTACCATCTCATCAAATCTCAGATAAGTTAAATCATTACGATGAGATGATCAAGTCTCTAACTGAGATGAATGAGGCTCTAGCTTCTTCAAATAAAGCTCGGAGTGAGGAGCAAGAAGCTTTCAATGATAGTTGGACAGAAACTAAAAGGAGTTTGGACACCTTATTGACCTTAATATCTCAAGAGCAGCCATTTTCGTTGATGACAACTCCACATGAACTTCCTGCAACTTCAGCTCCGTGTCAAACTTATGATGCAATATTCCATGATTCAATATTTTTTGAGGATGAAGAACAGATTTGGAGGAGTCCTATGAACAGCCACGTGATGTTGAGACTTTTGAGGATTGCTTAAAAGAGGAGTCCTTCAAAACTCCTACATTTGGACCTTTATTGCTGGTACATGGAAGACCACATGATTCTCCACTCCATCACTCAAGCTGTACACATGTTCTTCCTATCCAAGCATCATGTGAGTTTGTTGAGCATGTAGATACGGTGGTACATGAATGTCTCAAATCGGATAAGGAGATTTTTGTTGTGATTGAGAAAAGTTGGAGACAATGGAAGAAGAAGAAGAAGAAAAAGAAAAAGAAGAGTTTTACATCGTATATCTCCATTGCTCCCAAGTTACTCAAATTGCTACCAAAGGACCATGAAATATCTTTGAAAAGGGTCAAGCATTTGATTGAACCGCGACCTGAACCTCCTGACCACTCTTGTTAAAAAAGCCATAGCAGCCTAACTTTCTGTGCTTTATTTGTTTTGTTTTTGTTTGTTTTGATGTGTTTTGTGGAGAAATTTTCAAAAATGACCATCTTTTGGTCTCTGAATTGATTAATAACCAAGTTTATTTTAAAAGTTAAGAGTGACCTTATACTGCAGTAAAAAGTCATAACTATCCTAAATAGATTATTGCTATGAAGTGATACAACACTAAACATGCACTTCATTGGAGCAATATTGCTATGATTAAGATACCAAGGTATATCGAGGGGAAATTACACATGTTTCGTCTATTCAAGTATTCAACAGATAATAGGAAGCATTACACAATGATTACATTAATCCAATATTCCCCAACACATAGAACGCTAACAGAAACAAATTGAGGAAGTGATTGAGAAATTCACCAAGTTGATGAATTTGGAGACTAAAATGATCTGGTATTTGATCACACTGAGAAATCCTCCTTCTTGTGATCTTCATGTAAAACTAATCAATATGGTTTTTTTTGTTTTAACTGGGCTAGGGTTGTTCGGAACAGCTTGTTCCATTCAATTCCAAGATGTATAAGAGATTAACTGGGAATGGTTCTATATAAAAAAAATTTAAAACAAAAACTAAGAATTTATATATCAGTGTGAACTTATTGGTTGAAATTGGAAATTTTCTTGGAGAAGTTGAAATTTGATTTACATTTGAGTTTGAAATTGTCATTGCATAACTTTTCTTTTGCAAGAGATGAAGAGCTATGTAGCTGAAGATTTTCTTTTAGCAGGTAGAAAGATGTGGGAGTCAAAGAAAAGCATGTTCACATGGATGAGCGGAGGCATCTTGTTAATCTCGGTTGGAGTTTTTTTTTGGATCAATTAACAACTCAAGATATTATGAAAACCTTTCATAAAAATAGCAAAATAATCTATTTGGCAGTTATGACTTTTTATTTCACTATAAGGTCATTTTTCAACATTTTAAAAAACTTGGTTATAAATCAATTTAGAGCCTAAAATCTGGTTATTTTTCAAAATTTCTCTGTTTTTGTGTGGTGTGCAAGTTAGAGTTGAGAGAAGTTAAAGAAAACTCCTAGTTATGCCAAAACAGTTCTCTTGGCAAAACAGCTACCCCGACTTTTGATTGCTACGGTTTACAGATCACAGAACCTGAGACGGTATGCTTATATCAAAAGAAAGGTCTCTGAGTCTATTTTCTGTAGGATTTTACAGAAGTGGATTTGGAGACCCGAGTCATTCTCAGTTCGATGTTGAAGGCAGCAAGGTCACTGCCAGGAAACCAGAAGTTGTGCAGTACAGCCGGGAAAAGGTCAAAACAGGGGATACTTCAAACCATGCTATGGAAAAAGCTATATATGCCTGAAAGCTTGTTGAATTAGCTTCAACTTTGATTTGAGTGACTTTTACATTCCGGCATCGGAACTCACCGGAAATCAGGTTTGAATGGGTAAAGGTTCTTTTCTCAGCTTTTCTGTGCAAACTATGTTTTTCTTCTAACTTTGCAGGACTGCCATTTTCAATTCATTCGGAGTTAGGAAACGTGCCACATATGCACAAACAACTAGCAATGCCATCTTTCATCTCCAATTGGAATCTCAGACATTGGATGCTGCAACAGGGAGTTATATGAGATGGAAGTTGGCCTCATGGCACACAATGGGGGAGCTTTTCTCACCTTCTACCTTTTGTTTTATTCACTTTCCTCTATACATCTATTATGCATTGCATGGTCTATATTGTTCTCATATTGTGGACAATGCCTTTTAAGTGGGGGGAAGGAATGCACACATATTTTGTTTTGTTTTTTTTTTTTTTTTTCTATGAGTCATCATGCCTTTTAACTGTCTAGGATGAGTATATATCTCTGAAATTATGGCTAAAAGGAGGATCACAAGATTGAGATCGATGATGTTAAATGAATTCTTTGGTTAATTACGATATATACTAAGCATATGAGTGTAGTAGATGTGGTTTTTCGTTGACATTGGTATAGAATTTTGAGCATGTTGATGATGAGTTTTGATTCATAATTACCCTAGTGAGATTTGAGCTTTATTGTGCTATTCTTTCTGAGTGCTTATTGAATAAATCATCATCTATTTTCTTGGCAATTTCTTAACGATCTCATTATCTTTCTTCTTGATCGACTGCTGCTGCCGCAGATTAAGTTTACGGACTCTAGTGCTAGAACTCACTTTTGTGCTAGTCGAGACTTTTATCGATACATGCTCTGATTTTGGAAGGGATAAAAGGACTTAGGATTTCCACCATTGCCAATTGTCGTATGTCCCTATTTGTGTGCGCTGCACACCCCTTAGTTAACCCCTTTGAGCCTACGTTAAGCCTTTTGTCATCACTCATGTAATCCTCACATTGAGCTTAGTGTAGTGATATCTCTACCTTTGTCCTTAAGGCCTAGTAGAGCTTATGTTGTGATGTATTGTACGTGTGGAAGGATGATGAATAACAAGTGTAGGGGAACAGACTTGTCCATTCAAAAGAAAAAAAATATTGTGTTGCCGAAAAAAAAAGTAAAAAAAAAAAAAAACGAATGTGGCGGCACTAAAAAGAATAATGATGAAAGTATGTGTAATATCTCACATCGGCCAAACAGAGAGGGGTTATGTGATGTATATGTACATGCCCACCTCCAATCTAATACGAGATCTTTGGTGGCTCAGCGGCTTCGGAGGGGATGTGTACTCCGAGGTTAAGCATGTTGATGCTAGAGCCATCCCAGGATGGGTGACCTACTGGGAAGCTGCTCCTGAGCTGCCGGAAACAACCGTGAGGGCCGGTGGGCCCAAAGCGGATAATATCGTGTTACCGCGGATGGGTCTTGGGATGTGACAAATGGTATCAGAGCCACTATGCCGTGTGGTGCGAGTGTGCCGACGAGGGCGTCAGACTCTCAAGGGGGGTGGATTGTAATATCCCACATCAGCCAAACGGAGGGGGGTTATGTGCTGTATATGTACATGCCCACCTCCAATCTAATACGAGGCCTTTTGGTGGCTCAGCGGCTTCAGAGGGGATGGGTACTCCGAGGTTAAGCATGTTGATGCTAGAGCAATCCCATGATGGGTGACCTATGGGAAGCTGCTCATGAGCTGCCGGAAACAAAATCGTGAGGGCCGGTGGGCCTAAAGCGGACAATATCGTGTTACGGCGGATGAGTCCTGGGATATGACAGTATGGATTAAGTCTCCTTTTGTGATGGAGGAGTTTGTTTTAAATTGAAGACCTAATGATGTGATATATGGTCTTTGTCCTCATTCATGAATGTTTTAAAGGTGATCTTATGGCTCTACTAGGTTTTAAGGAAGATTTGCAATTCTTCATCCTTTGTTTTATTAAACCCTAGCCTTGGCCAAATTTTAACCTTGATAAAGTTCTTCTATGATCCAAAACATGGGTAGCCATCGATCTGTGGAGATTAGTTACAAAAGTTGAGCATATGGGTTGGTCCGTTTGGCAAGTAGTTGTATCTTTCATGAGATATTTTAATTTCACAAAGTGCGTTTCTTTCTTATATGTGAACCTACTTGTTTGCTTATTCTCTCACATATATACATTGAGTGAAAAAACTTTTAAGCATTAGCCTTGATTGTGAGATAAGAAAAAGTGGTAATCATGTGAGGTGTTGAATTATACTTGTTGGATACATGCTGAGCTCCACCCATCACCATTGTCACCCTCGTGTCTTACATGCTTATATGCGGAGTATATGTTTTAATTAACTCTCGAATTACTCATAATTGATTTTTAATTGAGTGCTAATCTTGATGCTATGAAAGTAAGAGATTTCTGAGACAATAATGCTGAAGGCATAGTTTGTTTTGAGTCCTTGATTTTGCTAAGGGACTAGCAAAAGCTAAATGTGGGGGAATTTGATAGGAGCACAAAGTGGTACATTTATAATGTATTTCCGACCCTATTTAGCTATGTAATTCCTTTAATAATATTCATATTAACTAAGTTTGTGTTTTTAGGTCATAAATAAAGTCGAGTAGCCCAAAGAGACGAAAGAGGAGAAATTTTGAAGGAAAAGAAATCCATGTTGTGTAAGGAAAGAAATCAGAAAATCTGTCAGAAATCGTCAGTCAATTTCGACAGAAGATTGTGATTAGCTCACAATGACCCAAGAGATATGCCATATATCAGTGGAAAGCTACAAGAGTCTACTTTCCAGAACTTTTTACGGATTGTCAATACTATTTTGGAGAAGAAGTTATGATCGTTTGAGTGGCCGAATATCAGTCTGCCCAAATTTCTGATTTGGACCAAAACTTCTATTTTGAGGCCCAGACCACATTGGCAAGCCCATGACGAGTTTTGAGGGTTTCATAACCCTAATCACAGCAGAAAAGAAGGGAGGATGGGAAGAGATTAGAGGAGGCCAACGATCTCACATCATCAGAACTCCATAGTTGCAGACTCGCACAAGGAAGCCTCCAAGCCATCATTGATCTCTCCATCATCTACGGTTTACCTTTCCTTTGTCATCTTTTATTCTCCTTGTGTGATTTTGCAGCCATGTGTGGCTGATTTCTCTTAGTTAGGGGCAAGGTTTGAAGCCCCAAAAATATTTTAGATATTGTTTTGAACCTTGGTTTCAAATTATTGAGTCTTTCAAATTGTTTATTTGTTTTTGGTTTGTGGGAAACTCTTGCTTGTTTATGTTTATGTATGAGCAACATAGAACATTATGAACTTGTGAGTGGGGCTAGAAATAGGTTGATTAATCTCCTAAACGGTTAAAAGACCTGTTTCAAAGTAGTAAAACCTATAGGACAATAGGTGAAACCAAATAAAAAAGATTGCATGCGAGGTACGCATTCCACACTAGTTTTGCGTACTTGTTCAATCAAACTTTCATTGATCTTAATGTTTAGAATAATTTGTTGATAGGATAGTGTCTATACCTTGATCGGTTATTCTAAAGGATTAGTAATTGTGCATTCATCTTGGTCAAGTATTCAAGGGAAGTAATAAGGACTTACGCAGTGCGTTTACGGTTTGTTCTTGATTGATACCGATTTGTGACTTAATGATTGAAGCTTTGGTTGTTAACATGTCTTGAAACATATTGGTGGTGGATTCAAAGTCTCTAACGTCTCATCCATCTGATCTTTTCTGATTTTTTTGTTTGTTTATTTTCTCTTGTTTATAATCACAAAATCTCATATCTCTAATACTGTCATCTTTTGTTTTCTCTTGTTTTGTAATTAACGTAAATTGTAAAAGTACCCTTAATCCCTGACTTTTATACAATACCTTACACTACTAGAGATGTACCCTTTAATGACACTTATTTTATGACGTTTCGAGATAAACATCATTGTAGGGGGCTTCCATGACGTTTAGGGCAGCAAACGTCATGGATGTAAAACACGGAGCAATTATATGACGTTTTATAAACGTCATGGTAAAACACTTACCATGACGTTTATTTTTCGTCATCAATAGGTTTCAATGACGGTTTGGTCTATCATGCATATCGTTTGGGCGTGGAGAACTCAAAACACTGAGCAACTCAAATTTTAGTGGGCCAAATTTTGGGTTAGGTCGCGAACCAATATTTTGGGCACAGTGTCCAAAATTTATCCCAAAACTTTTGATGAAGTAATTAAACTGCAAAAAAAAAAAAAAAAAATAACTAAAG
>WPAB01000019.1:0-48209 GCA_010134655.1 Fragaria nilgerrensis | reverse complement strand
CTATCTCATCCGGAACTGATGCATTTAACAAACACAACTGATTTCATAAACAAGAGGGATGGATCGATGAGCAACCAAATTAATCCCTACATTCTTCTGTACATACAAGAAAAAACTGAAACAGAAATAAGCTAGATTATACTGCAAAACATGTGCAAAAATTTCCTTAGTCCCATAGGATATGTACAAGAATCCATCTTCCCATGGATATAAAAGCACCTTAATATATTTCTAAAATTAGTCACCCGCATTGTATCTACATCAGTTATCCCAGTACTCTGTTTGTACTATTGGGTTAACTGATGATTATCTACCTCATTAGATTTATCTGAATCACTTGGATCCAAAATTACTTGGTTGTTACCATCCGGTGAAGACTGCTTGTTCCCAAATCAGCACATTCCATGGCATGGGTTTGTTCATCATCAACAACCACTTTGTTGGCAGAGCTTTCCTTTTCCTTGATCTCTTTGCTCCCTTTCCTTGATTATTTGCTCCTTTTCCTTGATACTTTGCTCAATCCGGGCTGCAAGGAAAGAGACAACCTTAATACCTATGCCGAGAGTAAACGGCAGTAGAAAACTTAGAAACAATCAACCTGGCATGTTTTTGTTACTCATGCTACATAACATAGTCCTCTCCTTGATGATAAGTTACTGATTGTCCCATGAAATCGTGATTTGTGAATACTAATACTCAATACTCTCACTATGTGTGCTACAAGTTTGGTTTCAAACCCAGCACTCATCTAGATTAATAGTCACAAAAAAGTCAAGTCACATATTGATTAGGGCTGCTTAACAACAGGGGAATAAATAAATATTGAGGGAATTGTACCTGTTTCTCAGCCTCAGATAGCCCGATTCCACGCATCATTGGCCATATGTCGGAGATTCTGCCTTTATTACATTTAATCTTTTAACCTATCACATTCTGTCTTGATAAAGATGTGGTAACCGCTGCGTAACCCTTGTCGAGCACCTGGCTTTCTCATACATTTTTTCTTGGGTACAGCCAATCTTTTTCTGCTGATGCTGAACCTCTTTTCCTCATCTGTTTTTTCTTCGAGTGCAGCTGGGTGGTCTGCTCCTCTGCTACTTCAGGTACTTCTTGTTGGTTTTCTGCCAATGCAGAACTTTTTTGTTCCTATTACTTCTTCTTCTCAGAGTGCAGCTGGGGGATCTGCTTTTGTTCTGTTTCAGGTGCTGATTGTTTTTCTGCAGACACCAAACCTACTCATATTTTCAATACAAGGGGGTTTAAAGAAAGTTCAATAAGCTATAAAATCACCTAACTTCACACTTCAATATTTGTTCATGATAAAGAGAAACAATTAAGCACCGTTCGCCTATGCGAAACCAGGTTGAATTATAACTACTCATGTGCATTTGCTACATGATGGCTAATCTACAAGTACAGAGAAATGGTGACAATACTGTATCACCTGTCGATGTTGATTGAGAACAGCTCTCCTTGATCATCTTTTTACCTCCATGCCCTTTTCAACAGTTGTTACAATTTGAATGAATGGTTGGTGCACTTCATTTCCATTTGTGGGCTATCCTTAATATCAGAACAGTTCTCCTTGAGCATCTTCTTCCCTCCAGGCCCTTCTCCAACACTTGGTACTATTCGAGAAGCTTGTTGGTGTACTTCATTTCCATTCGTGGACTATCCCCCCTATCTATAGTGATATCTGCAAATTTCAACCTCATCAGTCTAACATACACTCAACTCTAATTGAAACCAAAAATTTCTAAGCAGTAAACACCACGCACTTTGCGTAGATTTTGCAAAACATATGAATGGTAGAATCCTGAAGGCTTGGCTAACTATTGGATTAGCTCCTATACTGGCATGAAGCCGATTTCTCGGGTCCCTATAAAAGTAAATCTTTTCATAGTGAAACAGAAAGAGCGCATAAAGCTTTAGAAGAATATCCTGATAATTGAGTTTCCTCCCATCCAATTTCAAAGAGTGCAACCTCATCCCATCTCTTATCTTTGTTCACCTGGAAATGCATCAAGATATCAAACTCCATGAAGCCAAGAACAACACAATCGGGTAACAAGCTTTCAGGATATAAGATACTAAAATGACATGGTCACACAGTTCTTTTCACTTAATAAATAGGATCAGCAAGTAAATGATAGGAATAAACCTGCTTAAAGCCTCCCCTGAGAGTAACTTCCTTGTAAAACAGATGCAAATTCATTTGGTATGTCTGACATCACTCTGCCAATCAAAAGGAGGATATGTTGAGTAATTTTCACTCAGAAATAACCCAAATCAAATATACACTTCTATATATTCCACATGGAAGAGTAAAACCAGCAGTCTATAAAGTCAAAATATATAGAAAATGACAGGAATTATCCAAAGCTATAACTAAAAGATCAAAACACATTAACATCACTCATCAAGCACTCCAGTTGAACTTAATTTTCAATTGCATGTGATAAACGTTTCCTAGTTCTCTTTCTGCTTCCCAAAACAAAGCAGAAACCCATCATAGAATTCCTTGCTTTGAACACATTACAGAAATGGAAAACATAATGCATAAAAGGAAAGTAGAACATGAAGCCCAAAAGATCAAAACTTTGCAGTGAAGTAGGAAACTTACACAAGATTGTACCCATTTGACTCATTCAACTTGCTTAGCCTTTCATAGAAGCTCTGACTATCAGAGCTATCAAACATGCTTTTCCCCTCACCCAGAATTGAACACATTGGATTGATCAGTTTACCAGAGCATTGTGGTTTAGAGAACTCAGAGAAGCCGCTGATCTGGCTATCTCTGGCGTCCTCTCTCACATTCTTCATTGGCATACTGAAGCAAGTGCTTAATTGGATGGCTTTGCTGCTTTCACACTCGAAATGATTCCACTGGCTTGATCTGAAGCCAAACACTATATGGGAAACTGCAATGTAGTCTGTAGCTTTACACGTGTCTGCATTGGGGTAGATGAACCTAGGTTTACTGTGGACAGCGCTGTTTTCTAGCTCTTATCCATGGAGTTCTTGGCATTTCGAGCATCACCATATCAAATCAAGGATAAAAGACCACATTGTTGTGTGACTGGTTAGTCCACTGGTCATTATTAAGTGCAACGAAACTGAAAGCATAATACATCACCTATATGACGTTGAGATCAGGGTCTAAATCATTGATATTTCTCAACATTATCCTCCTTATCGGATATTTAATAAAATATTAATCGGATACTGTACTATAATTGTACCCGCGCTTTGCTGCGGGTTCTGACAAGAGTGCTTTAACATGGAGTTTTATTTTGGGTTTCTTTTGAGAATCAAACTTCAAAAAGACAAAAAATTTATTTCATATGAATCATAAGATAACTGCTAATTATTCAAACAACTGAGATACCCACAAATACAGATGATGCTGCAAAGAGTGCTTAAGAAACACTTTTCAAGACTGACGGGTTGCAATTGCTAGTGGATAGCTTGCAAAAAGTAGTTGATTTTGTCCATTAACACATGCTATAAAAGCTGTATAAGCTTGTACGAGTTATGAGGTTGTTGAAAAAGTTATTTGGTGTGTTCAACAGAAAATGAAAAGATTGAGAATGAGAGAAACGAGAACTAACTAGAGAAAACAAGAAATATATATATTTTTTTGTTAAGTTGAGACTGTCTCTTATAATATGATGTAAATATACAATAACAACCCTAAGCCGCTAATTACAAGAATGTCCAACTAACTAATAATTATTTACAACACTCCCCCTTGGTATTCTCTGTTATTAACTTCTTCTGATATGTGCTTCAATGTTGCCTCGTCAAAACCTTGTCAGGTAAAAAAAACCCTATGGGACAAAAACAATCATAGTCGAAGGAGAAAGAGAACAACGCACACGGGAGCAAGCATTGACTTGCGGTGATCCAGCGGTTTAGTCTAGATCACAAGATGTGAGTCCGAAGGAGATGGATGCATAATATTTGTTACAACACCAAAACCTTGCCCGTAAATCCAGTGGGACAAACCCGTGGTCGAAGGGAAAAGATGAGCAAACCCGTGGTTGAAGGGAAAAGATGAGCAAATGCAAATATTTTAAATAAAGACATCTTCAAGATGAAATATGAGTAGGGTGACCAATTTAATGTGTGTCTCATTAAAACTTGCCAGGTAACAAAACCAGTGAGACAAAATAACCCTGGATGAAGGACAAAAGTACACAATGGTCAAGAGTATGCTTCAGGATACTTGTTGTATGTTTTAATATAGTACTCGCAAGTGCACGAACCACATATAGAATAGAAGTGCAAGCACGAGGTCGTTCCCTCTATGGATTGATTAAAACAAATTATTATGCCAATTATACTACACCTAAAGAGATAAAAATATGATTTTTATGATTTTGGATTGAAAAAAAACTGAAAATTAAAGTAATAAAACTGAAATTAAAGACAAGATAACAATGAAATTTCTAAGAGTTTAAGAACAAATTATGGAGATGCTAAAGCTTTGAATCCAACAACTCAATACTCCTACCCTCCTCTCTAGTTGATAGCAATTGAATTCCCTAGATTGCATGCTAAAGATTTCCGTACATAAGTCTTATTGATCCCGGACATATGCCAAAGTTCTTCTAAACAATGAATCTAACTTATTGATCCTGTATAAAACTCAAGTAGTCAAACTATAATCTACTTCACGTTATGATCAGGTTCAAGTAAAACATGTTCAACTCCATTAAACACAAAAGAACTAGGAAATCATGTAAACAAGAATATCGACTATGATCAAGCACTTGTATTCTTAACTTACACTCTCTAATCACAAGATTAAATAAATCCTTTGGAACCCTAAAAAACATTTACTCTCGATCAAGCCTCATGTTTCCAAACCAAATAACTAATAAACAAAACCTAGGTCTTATTGATCCCGAGCAAAGATTTTGAATAAAAGTTCAATTGATAACGGTGATTGAGAATTTAACATAGCAATCTATTGAATCAAAAGCAATCAACTAAAGAAATAGAGTAATCATACTAGGGGCTTCATCTCAGCCCTAGCTAGAAGTTTAGAAATTCATAGACAAAGAAAACATGACTAGAATTAAGAAAGCATGAAGAAACAAGGGAAGAGATAGGAACTCGGGTTGAGCGATGGAGAAGCTCTCTTCTTCTTTCTCCTCTGCCAATATTGCTGCGTCCCACTTTTCTGCTGCGTCTTCTCCCCTTTTTAACGTGCTTAGGGTTCTTTTTTTTATTCTTCTTGAAATCCCAATTGATTTGGACTTTTTGGTCTCCTTGTCCAACATGGAATAGCTTCTCTCTCCAAATAACATAAGATTATTATTGTCAATGCAAGAGTAACCTTCCAAATTTTAGCCACGTTCAGCCACCTTTTCCTTATAGTATTAAGATTGATGGACTTGGGTTTCACAAATTGGAATCATGAGAAAATATGCAAAATTCGTCAGAATCTGCCACCACGCGCTGTATTCACTCAAACCTTCATAACTTGCTCTAGAAAAATGCAAATCCACTTCCGTAAAATTCCTCAGAAAGCTAACATCCGTAGCTTTCCAATGGTGTATGGCTCGCCTCCAGATTCCTTGTGAGCAGGTACAGTTTAATCTTCAAAGTTGACGCACAGCAGGGTAGTTCTGGATCACTTAGCTCCAAATTCTCTTTTTTCCAACTTGACCTACAAAACATAAAAACTAAGTAAATGACTCACAATTGACAAGAACTAAGCATATAATCATGCATCTAAGGGTATAAAATGTATGAAATATGAATCTATCAATACTCCCCTAGTATTTACTCCCCCTGAAAACTACACACTAGATAAAACTACTACATTGATCATGCTTCTTGAATAACTTAATAGTCAACATGACTTAAAAAAGTTTTGTTTCATGTACCTCTAAGATTATTGTATTCCTTATAGTAAAGACATAACTAGTCGGAATAAGCCTTGTGTCGGTTTACATAACCCATGTCAGTATATTTAACAAGGCAAACATCATTCCAAGGATCATAGGCAGTTGATCCATTCCATGATACCTAGGGATAGAATGAGCTTTTTTTTGTCATATATTTAAGTAACAAAAAATTGTCTTTTATGCCATTTGTGGAGGTGGGTGTTGGCGCAGAGCTATATCTAGCTAACAAATTCATATGAGGTGAGATGTCCGATCTAGGACATTTACCCAGTACAATAATGCGTCTATTGTACTTAGATATGAGTATTCTGGTTCTAATATCTCTTCGTTATCATCTGCATAATGATACGAGTCTCACTAGATTTCAGACGATTATGAGTGAGTTTGAAGACTTTGCTTTATCCTCATTAAAACATCTTAACATCTTCTAGATGTAATTTGATTGATTGACCAAAATTCCATTTGCACTTTGCACACTCTAGGTCGAGAAAATGATTTGGTCTCCAAAAGTCTTTCATCTTAAACTCTGACTTCAGGTATTTTGTGGTTTTTTGATCTCTTCAAGAGTATCAATCAAATTCATGCTATTGACGTAGATCACCACAAATTGCAAACCCGAAGTTTGTTTTCTTAATAACATGCATAGGCATAGTCCATTGTTATCTATCTCATCCTAAGCAAATATTCACTTAGACGGTTATACCAACTCCGTCTAGATTGTTTAAACCCCTAAAGTGAACTACTCTAACAAATGGAGAGCATGTTCTGTGGTCTAGAACTATTTGCATTGGGTAACAAAAGTCCTTCAGGAACTTTCATATATATCTCTATATTCAGATCCCCATAAAGATAAGTTGTGACCACATTCATAGCTGCTTATTCAGTTATTCGGAAACTACCAAACTGATAAGGTAGTGGAACATTATGACGTCCATTACGGAAAAGTACGTCTCCTCGTAATCAATCACAAAACGTTGAGAAAATCTTTGCGCCACTAAACGAGACTTATATCACAATCTCGTTCTTCTTATTACGCTTCCTTACAAATACCCATCTAAACAATACAGGTTTAACATGGGGAGGTGTGGGAACAACATGCCTATAACACCTTTCTCTAAGTTAAGGAATCTAATATGACATGGATTGTTTCTTTCCTTTTTAGTAGTTGTCTCTTCGTTGAAATCCATCAACGAAGCAAGGTTCGACATCATCGCTTATTATAATTTCGGTGGCCACCGCAAATATAAATATATCATCGATGAAATCTCATTCTGATTCAATATCTCACTAATTTACCAAGATTTTCTATTCTCGGGAGTGGGTTTAAATGTTGGAGCGTCCCCCAACTTCGTCTCTTCTAGACAAACCCATAATCCAGATTTATCTCGTGAGTTGAATTAGTTTGAGATTGCGATGGCAAAAAGATTTATTTGTGCCAAGTTTACCCTCTTTTAGGGATAAGAATCGTTCGAACCTAATAGTCTCTACCTCGCTTCGGGCAGGGACTATGACCGGTTAGCCGCCATGGTCATACCTCGTCCAACTACAACAATACGTCATACAAGGACGTTTATCCTTACAGGTATGCAGCAGGTATATATGATCTTGTCACTTTAACTAGATCTAATGAAGTGTCTAGCATATTCTGGGCTACGCTACATAGATCTCGAATTCTTTGTACTTCAACTAGAAGTAGAATTCTTTGCACTTCAATATCACATGTGCAGTTCAGGGATTAAGATGAGATATTCTACACATCGTTCATCAAGAACGCTAACGTTTTTATCTCCCCCTAACAACGAGAAGACTGTCTCATCAAAGTGACGACCGCAAATCTAGCGATATAGAGATCTCATGTCAAGGGCTCTAAGGAGCACATAAATGATAGGTTCATAATCGACATATATGCCCATCCTTTATTGAGGACCCGATTGTATACGTTGTGGCAGCACAATTGGCACAGAGACTGCAAACCCAAATGTGGTAAGTGCAAAAACATCAGGTTCGCACCCAGTCACCAACTGTAACACGAAGTAAGATGGGTAGCGGTGGGTCTTAACCGGACCGACATGGCTGCATGCAAGATTGCATAGCCCGACGCAAACACTAGAAGCTTGGTGCACATTACCAAGGTTCTACCTGCGAGACCATCTTGGGTGTGAACACAGGAAACTATATGTTCAACAGATCCCAAGGGATATGCAATAATCATCGGAAGTCATCGATGTAAACTCTCCGGCATTATCAAGCCTTATAGACTTTATAAGATAATTCGAGTGGTGTACCCTAAATTTCATGGGTGAGAATTTAGCAAACGCAACATTTTCTTGTGGACAATAGTGTGACAACTGGTCACTTTTGTCGATGCATCAACCAAAACCATTAATATTTAGCTGGTCCGTATAGTGGTTGGATAGGTCCACGTATTTTCCCTTGCATTCTGTGCATAAAGAGATAGTGTATATTCTAGTCTTTGCATATGATGGTCTAGTATTCAACATTCTTAACGAACAACTTGACATAATGTGTCATTAAAGACATGACCCTTATTCTGAGGGGGATGCCCGTGTGATAATTGAGTTGAGGATACGGTGCATCATATATTTTTCTCAGGTGCATCAAACACCAATACTATAGCTAGTATTTGCTCGAATCATTTAGCTTCTAGCTAATAAATTTTGATATCTTTAATGTACGTTTATGTCCGCACTTTCGAAGATTATGCAAAGATATTACACCATTTTTCTGGTGGTTTTAACGTTTTAAGCATTGATTTTAATGAATTTACCTTTCGATAACGTTCTTCTGAAACGTAAGGGTATTTTACCTTGTTAGCCAGACGAGAATGCTCAATTCCTTAATATTGATAACACATATCAATATTGAAATAAATTCTAGGGCAACAAGCCTTTTCATTTCAATATTCTCTAATTATATCTTGCTTCAGGCAAGGAAGATGTCGAGTTCATATTGTTTCTTCTGGAGACTTCCAATTAACATGATATGAATAAGAGCTATTGATTTTATCATGTCTAGTGAATTTATGAATGAAACTTCAAGTTTTTTAAGTGAATTATTATTGAAACTACAAGTTCGATTTATAATACGTACTACTGGTTCATTTCTGAACTTTCGGCTCATTAGGTACATGTATTTTCAAATTATAATCATGTAACAATTGATGATATTAATTCCACGCTACTAATTTAGCATAATGAATATGTCACGTAATTATGTGTAAATACTTATGGTAATTAACTACACATTAAATATGGTGAATATATTAACAACAGCCATTATGAGGAAATATTTGGAGTGCCTTATAGACATGCATAATGACTAGGTACGAAAAACCAGTGTCATTAGATCATTTTCCTTTTGTTTGATTCTGCTAGACCAAAGAAACTTTAATTAAAATGAAAGAAATAAACCTCTACATACTTTACAAGCCTACATGGCATAATCTAAAAGGTATATTGGGCTTTTAGGTCCCGTACAAGGAAAGTGGGCCTACTGGGCTCATAATGGTCTGCCAAGAAATGCAATGTTATTAGTCAACCTTTTCGGTAACTCCAATTGTATACGACCAGGTAAGACATGATGAGGTGGTGGAGCGAGACTCACTTAAGTACATATCCTCAAAAGAACTTACCTAGACATCGCATCCAACTGGGTGAGCCTAGTTTGAGAAGAGTTATAATTATTGTCATGGACTCATGGCGACACATAGCGACACATGGCGAGCTTTTGTGTTAGCCTTGCAGCTTGTGTTGAGCTTATGGCTCAATCTCATATATATTCAAGCTTGATTTAAGCTTCTGACTTAACATCATTAATATTCATCAATATAACATAAACCAAGACAATATATGTTAATAAATCATAACAGAAAAACTTAATGTTAAAGTAATTATATGAAACCGAAATAAATTAAATTATAACGAAAACAATTTAATTCTCATTGACATAATGTTATGCAATAAAATTGGTATTTACTGAACCAGTAAATGTCAATAATGTAGCGGTTACTTGTAAAACTAACTCATTTGTATCGGTCACCAATTGCTTCTGGCATTAATGTGTCATTACATACTCATAATAACTATCGATATAAATGATAATATAATTGAGATAAAACTGACGCGATTTGAATTTGGTAACCGACATTAAATATATGGTATAAATTACTAAATAAATATCATTTATGCAGCGGTTAAGTACCAAATACAATGAGTTCAAATCTTATTAATGCTTCTATCATTACACATAAGTATTAAATTAGATAAATGCTTCTGGCATAACGTGCGTAGTTAAAACCCAAATTCATGCTTCTAGCATAATGGATTATAATGACATTATTCAAATTGGTGTAACCATAACGTTTCTATCATAAATTGTGCAATAATTTGGCCCATAATGCTTGTACCATAATGTATGGGTTATAACTTGGTAAATGCTTCTGGCATTAATTACATGCCCTTAAATGATATTGAATTTGACACAATTCAAATTAGTAACTGACAAAACGTATATGTTAATTTATACGTAAATAACATAATCAGTGCTATGCGTCATTATTCAAATGACGTTATATTCCTAAAAAATTTTATTCAAACCCCATTAAGAGCAATATTATTAATTCATTTGTATTACTAAATGCTTCAGGCATAAATATTCCATATATGTAACATCTAGTATAAACAACTAAATTAATGGTTATGGACGTTACTTCTGGAACGCATGCATATACTTGATTTTGACGGTGATCTTGAATTTGATACTTGTACTTGTTGATCCATGCGCTTTTTGGCTTGCATTACTAGGCAGGTGGCGGTGGCGGTGGCTAATTACGAAGGCTACTGGCCGTTCGATGATTTTCAATGCCGATTTTCCTATCCAGAATCAAAACATGAACAAATCTATATACAATATTCATGCATCAAAGGAGATTTTTCTATATGCTACACAAATTAATAGACATATATATACAAATTTCGAAAGGATAAACGAAGCTTTATGGTGATTTGTTCATCATATAATCAAGGCTTCGAAAATATGAATTAAAATTAGGATTGGAAAACGTTACTCAATGCAGAACGGATGAATCTTCATCTTTTATGTGCAAATTGAGAAGGCAATTTGCGGAGCTTCTTATCCATTCCAAGAACTTGATTAAATGATGATCCTATGTGGTTGATCATCGATTTCAAAGCTTTCCATGTCAACATAGAGCGAATCATTGAATCAAATTGAAAGATCATCCTTTGCTTTTAGAGTTTTAGAGCAACACATGCAACGAAAATAAGATAATGTTAGAACTATTCGTGCTGATAACGTGTTGTAAAACAAAAATGAAAAAATTGAGAAAGGAGAGAAACAACCAAGAGAATGAGGGAATATGTATATCTTTCATTGAGTTGAGAACTCTCTCTTATATAGAGATGAGACCATGATGTAAATTACAATAACAACCCTAACCGGCTAATTACAAAAATGTCCACTAACTAATAATTATTTACAACAATTGCTACAATTTTGTTTATAAGTGTATGACACTTCGGTGTTTTGTTTGCTGATGATTTCCATTGATGACTTGCTAGTCCAGTTTTGGTGCTTTCCTTTCATTTTGGAAGAAAGATAAAGTTAAATATTCCAATATGTAAATCTCTAAACTTTTACGTAAACAAATGTATTATATATGTTCAGATCAGCAATCTATAATGCAAAGCGTGCAATGATATTTAATATGCAGTATATGAATATACTAGAAATTACGCTCGCGCTCTGCTGCGGGATTTGTCCTTGGACATTATTCCCATGAATTAGAAGGAAAGTTTAAACAGAAGAGGAAGAGACTGTAAAGTACCGAGTAGAAACATATTGAGTTATTTTGTCATTGAAATAAATATTATTTCATCCAAAATCCAATTAGTCAAGAAATATAGCTGCACTTTTGGTACTGAAGCAAGTTGTTTCTTTTTGTCAGGAAATATTATATCTATCATCAACTTTACTCGAAATTGATTGCAAAATACTAAAATGTTTACAGCTGCAAATGTAATGTGACGTTCTTGTTTTATTATGTTTCAAGTAACTTTAGAAAGCTCATCTTCAGTTATAACCCTCGAACCCTCCATGTTTGTCACAAAGTCGGCTGCCCATATCTACAAATTCATAAAGTTATTATGAGTTCTCCTTTTGGGCATAAAACAAAGAAAGGGGCAAATTTCTGATTAATTGTGCTAATTCAATCGATACCTAACAACCTGAACTGACATAACAATTTATTTAAGAGAAGTAAATATTACAGAAAAGGTAACCCATTAATCAGTAAATTTTAGTTTTAACTTCATTCATCAAGGATTATTACTTAATCAGTAAACAACATAAGAAGTAACACATACCTATGGCCGTGAGCTTGTTCAAAGCTTCAAGAAAACTTCGGAAACAGCAGAACCAAATTATTTGCACAGAATCTGAAAGATAAACTCATAGATAAAAAAGGAATCTATTTTTATTTTCACATTAATAATCAAAGTAAGGAAATTCTATATTCAAAACCAAAATTCAAAGATCACAATGAAAAAAAAAAAAAAACTTCCACACATCCAGAAAAATCATAAACATGCTTACAATTATCAGATTGGCAAATCAAATCAGTACCAATAATTAGAAAAGTGAGGAGGAATGGTATAACTATCAGATTGATTTTGATGGTGCAATTCCAAAGATGCTCTTCCTTGCCGAATTTATTCCTACACTCAAAAAATGACATGAATTAGCTGAGGTTTCTTTTAACTAAAAAATTACATTTTCAGTTATGGGGGTGTGATTTTTGTGAATGCCTTGCATGATTATAAAGATGAAAATCTGCATATTGCAGGTGGACTATGCATAACTTCATCGATGATTTGAACGGTCTAAGCATGGATCGATGTTCAAGCATGGATGCGTACCGACAACTTCATATATAAGCTTTGCTCGTTTTTATACCTGCATTGCATCCTCTTGCTTATGGGAAGAAAAATTATCGAGTTCCCTAATGATAATTCATAATTAAATGCTTTGGATGCTTTTCTTTTTACGCTGCAAGCTAGCTAGACATGTAGCTGATCAGAAATTATTTCCACATGAAGAAATATGAGGAAGTTGTTCTAGAATCTAAGCACTTCACCAAACTTGATTTGGCAAGAGAATCAAAATTTAACGACCATTAATACTAAAATAGTAAAATTTTAAAGGTATCAGCTAATTACATAAATATAAGATGAAACACTAAAGCTATGATTAGAAAATTATTTTCCTATGAATAGACAATAGTAGACTACATTATTAAAAACACAGCAATTTGTTAACTTCAAAACCCCACCAAACACACTAAATTTACTGAAGTCCTGCTTCGCATGACTTTAATCATATCCAAACTGCACACTCTTTAGCTATGTGAATGATAGAATAAAACCTTCACCTATTTAGACCAAATAAGCTATTTGTTTCCTGATGTTGTAAATTTTGTAAGAGGATCGCTGGTGCAACTCCACCAAAAGCACAACCCAGATTATTACATGCAAAGCCTACCTTGCATAATTTCAATCATATCCAAAATGCTTGCACTTTTCAGCAGAATGGTATTTAGCTATCTGAATATATAATACAATAAAATTTTGACTTATTTATATCAAAGACCTAATAAGATTAAAGAAGTTATTTGCTTCCAGCAAGTGCTGGTGAAACTCCACCACATGCACAACCCAGACTATTACATGTATGTTTTTACGTGCTTGCAATCATTAAAACCACAACACAGATTAAATTATAATACCTCTCATCATACACTTAGCAACACCAAAAAACAAAGGAAAAGACAAATAACGACAGTCTTATCTATGAAAATATCTGATTTAATACAAACAACAATATAAAAACCTACAAATTGAAATCCAACACAATACAATGAAGGTTGAATGAAAAAGAAATATCCGGATTGGACTGTAATCAAATCTCACCTCGATCGTTAATTCAGTGGAAGATGCAAGAGAATTTCATACCACACTTAGAAACTGGTGAAATCGATCCTTGATGTCTCAGACTGCAAAGAGACAAAGCCCGAATCGAATTAGCTGAAATCAAGGAAAACGAAAAATCTAATCAAAAAATTCAAAGAAAGTGATGACAAAACCGGAGGCGGAGAGGAAGGCGGAAGAGGAGGCAGAGGCCAGTTGGGGGCGAAGCTAGGGTTTTGGATTGGGAACTAATTGAGAGGGGGGGGGGGGGGGGGGGGGTTTGTGGTAGTGGGATGTAAAGGACGGGAGGCTGAGTGTAGCTTATGCTACAAACACCAAATAGCCAAAAAAAATAAATGATGAGTGTACACATCCGTATGACTAAGATCAGAACTCAAAACAAAGCAACATAAAATGCATAATTTTTGAACTCATTACTGCTAATGGTGGTAAACTGAAATCAATATGGCAACATGGAAGACATAAAAACACATGATTTCAATTTACAAGTCAGTATGGCAATATGGTACACATAAAAGGCTGGATTTCAAATGAGCAGAATTTACAGATATGATCCCTAAGAAACATGAGAGAAGTCCAGTAGCACTATGTAACAACAACTCAAAACAGATTTCGAGTTGCCAGCAATATGCCTATCTTTTTTTTGCTTTTTTTTTTTGAAGGGAAATAATATACCTATTACACTTGCACTTCTTAATAGACCATTAAAAGTTAAATTTTCAGTTTCTGACAGCTTACTCAAAGTACACGATGCAATAATAAATAGTAAAAAAGAAGTATTCTGGTATAATTTCTACTTGTCATCCATATCTATCATAAAAACAAAGACCAAACGATGATGTATAGAGTTTCTATCTTGTAGGAATTGATACCACATTCTGGATTGACAATATGACATTAGGCTCCAGATTTACACTAAAGTAAAAGATAAAAGCCTTTGGTGAAACAAAAGAAAAAAACACCACCAATGTGTAAATCAAAATGAAACTATAAACTTATATGTTATTTAGATTTATTCTTTTGCATTTGTATTACCATCTTTTCTAGTACTAAAATCATCTTGATTTAATAGATTTACCCTATAAAACCTATTATGATCCACTACTCTGTGCCTTTGTAAACCCCCCCCCCCCCCACTATATAATCAATAACATTTTGATGTCCAGAACTATTTCATCTGCTCACACCACATGGATTCTAGACTAGATCAACCCCAAGCAATCCTCTCACTAAATTATAACTCTCTACAAAATAATAAAAAAACATGAAAAGGAAATTCAATATACATCATAAGGAAACACATGATACTTCAAACTGTATAAAATAAAATACAGAGATAAGTACCCACATTAAATGACTTTGGAACTCAAAATTCCTGACTCTAAAGCAAATAGCTAAATATGTAAATTGTTTCTGCGCTCCTGCTTAAATAAAAAAAATAAAAAATAACGTTAAAATCAATTGTAAAGAATACACCAAAAAACTATTCTCTCATAATCAAGACCCTCAAAACACACTTAAACCAAATAAACTACCCAAGCAAATTTTGTATATTATTCTTGTTTTGAGATCATTTATGTATGTATTTTTATTTGTTTAGTGAATCGATAGTTCGACAATAATTATTTCCGACAGATAAGATAATGTTTTTATGCATATAACTTGAGGGAAGTAGCGTCAAAAACATATTACCAAACATACCGCTCGATTCTAAGTTAACTATTTTGAATTTTCAAATAATTAGATATGTGGATATTTCTATAAATCAATCAGAGTACTAATTGATATTTAGTTTTAGGTTATTAGAAGAAGTGGGTTTTTTTTTTTTAAAGAGAAACCCTGAAATGCAGACACACACCGAGGCAGTGAAAAGGTGTATCCCGAATCATGACAAAAGAGAAAGACTTTAACTTAATTGCTTTCTGCATCAGTTTATACGGACCATAAGACTTTAACTTAATTGCTTTTTGTTTCTATATGTCTTAGAGAGCAGCAGCATTAGCATGGTTATAGATCAATGTCACACCTACCTGCTACTATTACTTTGCCATAACTTAATCATCTCAATATAAGTACATAATGGTGGCAGTGAAAAGCCTCCAGATTTTGGCAAGAATAATTTAGCAGTAACAAACACATGGATTGAAAACACACACAAAATAAGAACACTATCAGACCATAAAACCTTATAGGTCAGCTTCAACTATGTCATATCAATCAACATTAGGTTCAATTATCATAGGGAATGTCAATGTAAACTTAATGCCACATTTTCTGCTCCTAAGGCTTAAGATGTAGAGTTTCTTCCTTGTTCTGCTAAGCAAACTTGAGGAATTGATCTTTCATTCCCAATTGATTCAGTCTTGGAGTGAATCGATCTGCAAGCTTCTGGAGATTTTCCTTTGTATGCTTTACAGATGTAGGTCATGAATTTATCATAGTTCTACATGGACAAAATTGGTCATCAGGGGGACAAAGATTGAGGAAATAAGCAATCCAAAATGTGATTATTGAGAGACTAACCTCTGCAAGTGTTTTATTATTGACAACCAGCCATGGCACAAATCTATGTGGTGGATTAAGCTGAGCAGTTTCCTTTGCATATTTTGTTTCAATCTATGCATCAATGCCAAATTGCCAATCCATGAAGATTAATTTTGTCAAGGCTCAAATGATGAAATAGTTCAAAAACATCAAGAACAAAGTGGGACTGAAAATGAACTGACCTGATTGCCATATCCATTGTTGTAGCAATCGATAGGAACAGTCCCCAACTTCGACATTTCAAAGCAATCGGCCCATTTGTTGTGCTTGTTCTGCAATGTGAGCCGCTCAACGCAGTGGATGAATCTAAAATGCCGATTCTGCATCAAAATTAATCCACCATAGTTAGTAACCAAACCAAAGTTTTAAGGATGCACATGTTTGGGACAAAGTATGTAAAATCTTTTCCTAGAGGCATTGACAAGCTTTACCACATTAGGATAGATGGTGATGGTGCAGGCCTCAATTGTGTTGAGCAAGCATTCATCTGTTCCATGCTGTACAACACAAAAGGGGTTAAAAGAATAATGATAGAGCTACAAAACTGATAGGTATAGTAAAATTCAAACAACCTTAATGATTTCACACAGTTTTCACATAACCTTTACTAAAAAAATTTGGGTAAACACTCCCCCAATTTTTAGTGCATTCCTCATTATATCACCATTCCCCTTGTACTTCTAAACTTCACACACGTAAGCCTTCAGGGCTTGAGACATGTCAATGTCCAAAATACCCTATCTCTCCTGGTGTTTGATTATGTCGTTTGATTCAGTAATTCAATAACATGCCTATGTAAATGTAAATTCTACAAGTACAGAGGTAAAATTGTAAATGAGATTAACACATGGGCAGGTAATTTAAAAAGATGGAAAGGTAAGGCGGCATCTGGAAGATGAGTGAGTAGCTGAAAAGAAAAGAAGGGGGAGGCGATTGGGGGTGGAGAAAGCTGACCTGGCAGGCGAAGGAGCCATCGGAATTGAGCCAAGCGTTGCCCCAAGGGACCATTCTGAGGTTGACGACGGAGATGAGCCCATTGTCGAAGATCTTGGCCAAATGGTTCACTATGAAATCGGCACAATAAGGACAGAGTGTCTCGTAGTAGAGAGTCACACTCACATTCTCTGCAGCATAAGATTGAGATGGGTTTGAGACCAAGAGGAAGAAGAAGAGGAGGAAGAGTTTGGGAAAACCCATTTGGGAGATTTAGATCACAGGGCTTGTGACTCTGTGTGTTTTATATGTAAGAATGGGATTTAAACTGTAGTGAATGTTGTAACTGTCTCTACTTTTATGGTGGTGGGTAATTATATCTATCCCTGTGTCTTCTTGCTTTCTTTCTTTGTGGGTTTCAACGGAAAAGTCGTGAGGGTCATTTCTGTTCATATTTCAATGGAATCATCAAGAATGGATTCAAGCATTTGTTCATTATCACATATCTTCGGTCTTCCTACCTATATGAAAAACAAATGATGGAGTAACATTTCATACCTTGAGGGTACAACATTTCGAAAGCTTTCATCTATGAGATCCTCCCGTTCCAAGTCTCTTTACCATTCCCTGTGTCTTTCAACCAAATGGCCACAAGCGGGCGGCCCCGGTTGTGCTTGATTTGTCGCCGGGGCCGCCGAAGAAGAGGAGGAGATGGAGGGAGGGTGGAAGGCAAGGTTGAGATCGAGGAGGGGGAAGTCGGGGTTTAGGAAAGGGAAGATGAAGCTTTTTGAGGAGGTGGGTGGGGGTAGTAATGGAGGGAAGGGGGTGGGGTTGGAAGGTGGGAGGCCCAAGGTTGTGAAATCGAAGAGGCCAGGGAGGGTTAGAGCAACGCATGGCTCGGAGCATGAGGATAATGAGTTGGTTGAAGTTAAAGAGGAAGTTGTGGGGGAAGAAGAGGAGGTGGATGGGGAGGATGGAGATGGTTTAATGCAGTTGGATTGCGAGGAGGATGGTGGAAATGAGAGACAAACTGTGGAGGGTGATGCCACGAAGGTAATTGAGGTGGCAGAGAATTTAGAGTTAGAGGAGGAGTGCATTGGCGATGAGAAAGTGGAAGATGCAGAAACTGCAGATGGTGGGGAAACCGTGGAACAAGTTGATCAACGGGTGGAGCAATCAGTTGATGTGATTGCAGAAGAAAATGATGATGTGATTGAGGAAGAATATGATACACAGACGGAACAAGAGCAGGCACCGTGTGTTGTTGAAGGAGAAGATCAACGTGAGGCCATAGAAGCTGTTGGAGTCCCAATAAATGAATGGAAGTTGAAGGGTGTTGTGATGGGAAGGATTCACATTCCAAGCATGATGAAAAAAGCTTGCAATAGAAGGGTGAGTTCTGGAATGCTCCGGAGCGTCCATGCTCCGCGTTTGTCTTGGTTACGTGTCGATCCTCCATTGCGCATGTATTTCGTCCGAGTTGGTCTCCCATTAGTCTCCTCGAGCGCGTGAGTTGCATAACTCGGTAAGTATTTCATCCGCAATCAAGAGAGGGCAGACGAGTTGGATGTGGGTAAATTGGTCACTGAATTCTTTAGTCTAATGGGAATATCAATGAATGAGATCGATCTATCTCCCTCTCCTTGATCTGATCGGCTTGATTAAGAGCGGCCGTTTTGATCTCGTAGGCTTTCTTGGAGAGCTCGCAGGATCGGTTGAGATTTTGGCGGAGGTGGTGAACTGGTGATGGTCTGATTTCTTGGCTGCTTCTTCGGCGAAGCTATTGGGTCGTTTCCACAGATCTTCCATTATTTGTCTCTCCAGTTGCAGGACTGAGGGAGAGAAAGATAATGTGTTGGTGGGTTTGGTAGTGGTGGGTTTGTGCTTTGTGTTGGTGGTGGTTGTTATTTCCTTCTCTCTCTTTTTTCTTTTTTGTCTGCTTGGAATCAAAATCTAGAGATGGGAAGGACTCCATGTTGTGACAAGAATGAGCTGAAGAGAGGTACGTCCATGATGAGATTCTTGTCAATTACATCAACAAGAACAAGGGACATGGCAGCTGGATAATCTCTTCCACAGCATGAAGGTTTTGATTTCTCTTACTTCTTTGTGTGTAATGCTAGCTACATGTTCTATCTGGGTTTTGGTCCATTGTTGCCCCTTGAAATGAGTAACTGTATTTTACAAATGGTTTGTTTGTGTTAGTTCATTACAACAACTTGAAATGAGTAACTGTATTTTACAACAACTCGCTTTCGAGACCATCGATATCGCCAATGATCCATATTCACTCAAAAGGTATCATTCCAGCTCTTTGTTTCTCTATTTGAATACTGATCTCATATTTCTTGCTGGGGTTCTTGCTGGTATTGTCGCATTTTTTCAGAACCATTTCGTCGAACACTTGCTTAGGTTGATTGTGTAATTAGTAGAATCAAACTAGAATTTGCAACCTAGGTTGGTGTCTACAGGGAGACATTGAAAGCTGCTGGTTTATGTTTATAACGAGGTTTTGATTAATAGAATCAATGTGTTAGGAAAATATCTCTATCAGAAAATACCACATTCCAGATGGTGTCTCTGAAGTATGAATGCACATGAACAAGTAGATGATTGCAGTACATTATCTTTCCAGGAAACAATTTCATAGTTAATGGCCAAAGCATCAAGTTTCATATATATATATATATATATATATATATATACACTGTTATATGCCCTCTCTCTCTCTATATATATATATATATATATAGAGAGAGGGCATATAACAGTGTATTGATTATACGAGCTAGTTAGCTTGACATTGAGGAGGCTGTACAAAGTTCCCTCAGATTAATGGCATATGATTTTCAGTATGCTAAGACAGTCTGAACTTGAGAAAGACAAACATGTGTGTAGTTACGTAGGTGAGGAGTAATAAAGCAGTTTTGATAACTTTGAATCAAACCCCATCAATCAACTAAACACCACAAAAATCCTAAAATCCTAAACAAACCCAAAGCCTACTGATTTTTTTTTCTTCTTCAGTGAGAAAATGGGTATTAGGCGAGCATGAATGAGAAGCATTAAATTGCTGAGTGTTGGATATTGTTATATATGTCTGTAGGTCAGGGTGTATATAAGGGTATTTGTTTCTAGCAGAATGTGCCTATATACAAGAACAACATTGACAACTTTGAGGGTAAAAGGAATGATTCTGTGATTTGTGTAGCAGCTAATGATCCGTTTGTTTTGAATGGATGAGTAGATAAACTTTGAACCAAAGATTTGTTATGTCATTATCTAACTGTTGTTCCATCTCTTTTAATTACAAGATACATACATATGTTTTCTTCAATTTGCGATCTCAATGCTACTCTTGTTTGATATGTCCATATTTGAATACCCTTATATTCTGTTTAAAATGATAATTTTAGTTGGAGAAGTATTGAGGCCTGTATTGCTCAAGTGTTAGTGTGGCGACTCATGGATCACTGGATCATAATCTTGAGATTATCCAGGTTCTAGAGGATTAGCTTTTGTTTATATGTATTTTTGTTATTATTATTTTTTTTCTAATAAGTTTTGAGTACTTCGGACTGTACGATTCACTCAAGCTTGTGGTCCTAACAAGAAATTTGCAGGTTAGTACGCCACTGTATACTTTTGCTTTATTTTTTGGTCCATCATCATGGTCTTGATAGTTTACTATTTTGTGTTGGATAGCAATGTTTGGTGGAAATTTTTATTAAATTTAGAATGAAAAGCTGATTTATTGGCTACTGTAGTAATTTGATTGGTATTCTTTGTACTTTTATCTGCTTGAGGATATGCAAGTTTCAATATGTTGGCGGAAGTTGTATATATATTTACTTTACCTGTCCGGGACTAAGATTTTCATGGCTTGTAGGTATTCCCTGCTCGTATTTCAGAGTATCCAGCTGACATCCTTTTGTTTATGAAAATCATAGGATAGTTTCTTTGCTAGCTTTGCTCTTGGATGGGTCAATAATCATCAGAAATGGTGCTGGTCTTGCTTCCTACCTAATTGACATTGTTTCGTCGATAATGACCTGGTGAAGCCGTCAAGTACAAGAGTTTTGAAGCCTTCACTCAGGTGAGTCAGATCTTAAAGAATGAGGGTGCCAAGTCCTTGTTCAAGGGTGCTGATGCAAATGTCCTCCATGCTATTGCTGGTGTTGGTATCTTTCTGGTTGTGACAAGTTGCAGCTGATTGTGTTTTGAAAGAAGTATGGGTGTGGATCTGATTAGTAGTAATGCCAGATTGCTTTTAGATGGTGAAGAAATCAACTTTTCTGAGTATGAAGAACTTATGTTGGGAAAATTGTTCTTGAATATTCAATTATAGGGGAGCTGATCTCAAACAAAGGGATTGGATTCGATTTAATTATCTGTATAATGTGATGCGAGTAACTTATGCCATTGTATTTTATCAAAAAAAAAAAAAAAACTATGCCATTGTATATTTGTATTGTTATTATTTTACTCTATCGTTTGTGTTTTGATGAACATTTTCTTTTATTAATTGCAGTTACAACAATCCGTTGACTTATAAAAGTCTAAAGAAATATTGATAAATCAATATAATAAAATATGTTACTCCATATGAAATTAAAACAATTTATAGAATTAATAAAATTTATGGATTATTCAGAGTTAGCCAAAATCTTTTAAAATCTGAATTGAATACACCCTATTAAAAGATGTAACTCAATTTTGAGTTATGCAGCATTTGTTCCATAGTTGTTTATTGTTTTGTTATGAAATGGAATAGTGCTGCATCTCCGATGGAGGATGCCAGCCCTTGTCATGCTTCCAACTATTGGAGGTTGTTATGCAACATTCAATTCTCTTCTTGTGGAGCACTTAGAAATGTAGCGTTTTTTCAGGCATGGTTTGACAACTTGAGTTCAAAATTTCCAGTTCTTAAAAGTTTGATTTTTTTAATTTTTTTAATCTTATATAAATGTGGCATCGACAGGAGAGATCCCAAAGTGTTTAATAAGAACCTAAAACATTTTTCAACCATAGGAAAGATTAAGCGTAAAAAAAGTTAACCGCTTTTATCGGGATTCATACATTGCCCGAAATACGTGATTTTTCAACCATAACCGTGTTTCACTATTCTGATCAGATCTTATTTCACGAGATTTTTAAAAAATTTGCTTCCTATGTGTAGTTGGTTCACAAAGTTTTACACTTGCATATAATCTACTATACAAGTTGTACCATATTAATAGGCACGTTGTGATTCCGATGACAAAAATACATAAAATGAAAATTTCACCGTCTAATATGATCGTTATAGTGAAACATAACTATAATATAAAACTCAACTGTATTCAGCAACGTTCGGGGATCGATCGAAGCGGTCAATCCTAATCTATCGTCACTTATCACACGGAAACGCTCTTACCTACCTCTCTGTGACCTAGTTTAGTGGATTCTTCTACACGTTAAACTCTCACATAAAGTGTACAATTTTGTGAACCAACTATAAAGAGAAAACAAAATTTTCAAAAATCTCATGAAATAAAATATGATCGGAATAGTGAAATACGACTATGGTTGAAAAATCACGTATTTCGGGTAATGTCTGGATTCCAATAAAAGCGGTCAACCTTTTGTACCCTTAATAATCCTCATGGGGAGCCCTATCTTCGGGAGATAAACGTCTCTAAATTTTTACATATGTGGTTAAGTCTCATCTATGTGAGAATTTAACGTGTGGAAGAATCGACCAAACTAGGTCACAGAGAAATATGTAAGAACGTTTTCGTGTGATAAGTGACGATAGATTAGAGTTGACCGCCTCAATCGAGCCTCGAACGTTGTCGAATCAAGTTGAATTTTATACTATAGCCAGGTTTTACTATAATGATCATATCAGACGGTGGAATTTTCATTTGTGAATTTTAATCATCGAAATTACAACGTGCCTACTAATGGGATATAACTTGTTTAGTAGGTTATATGCAAGTGTACAACTTTGTGAACCAACTATAAAGATGAAGCAAAATTTTCAAAAATCTCGTGAAATAAGATGTGAGCGGAATGGGGAAATACGCCTATGGTTGAAAAATCACGTATTTCAAGTAACGTTTGGATCTCGATATAAGCGGTCAACCCTTTTTATGTTTAATCTTCCCTAAGGGAGCCCTATCAATGGGAGGTAAACGTCTAAAAAAATTTATATTGTAACAGATACAATATAAACACAGTAGCAGGTAAGTTTATTAACAATTTCATAAATGCACATTCATACAAAATTACATTGTTGTTTTTGTCCATATCTTTGTGTACAAAAGCTGCTACTGACTTAAAAGTCCTGTAAAATGTGAAAATCACACCATTAGAGCCTGCTTCCCTGCCTTCAACACAATTACATTCATAAAATCACACCTTTCAATAAAAAGGCTGCTACTGACCCCAAAAATTAACATGAAATTGCTCCGACTAATTTAGTGACATAATGTAAAGAAATCAAACGATTATTACTGGTTTTAGCTTAGTGATACTGAAGTTTCATGAAATCGAATTCAAATTCGACAAAAAAGAAAGATTAAGATGAACTGTACTGCTACTTCCATAAATCAAATTGTATTGCTACTTTCATAAAACGAAAGATGCTACTGATTTTCTCCCAATCAAAGCAAAATCATAGGAATCGTCTTCGATATCGAAGAAAACAAGGTTACTACTACTGGTTTTCTCCCAAAAACGAAACCAAAAATCAAAAATTTTGTTCGATAGCTTTAGAAATTGAACCAAAATAGTAGCAGAGAGAGAAAGAAGAGTAGTAGCATCACTTATCAGAGGAATTGCAGAGAGAGAGAGAGAGGTTGAAGAAGATGAAGGCGAGAAAACCCTAGGCGCGGTGAGGAGACGAAAGGAGACGCTGCGTTTGCTGAACCAGAATTGGGGATTTCAGATCCCTTTATGTGTAGTGGCATCCATATAATTAAAAGAAACGCTACTGTTTTTCAGTCATTTGTAAACGTGTTTGTGGATCAGGCCTAGTGCCATGGACTATGGGCCCGAGGCTCATGTCCTAATCTGTTAGAAAATTATTAGAAATAAGGTTTTTGTTATTCTAAATTTGATCATGTGTTACTATGTAATTTAAAAAAAAAAAGCATTGCTTATGATAAATCAAGTAGAGCACCGTCACCGACCAAAATGCACTAGGGTTTTTGATCATTGATTGAGGAAAACAGAATAGGACCTAACAAAATATTCGAAAGTACAATCTTGGATCAATGTGTCGGATCAATTAGGCAAGAAAATCTAATGTGATCCATAAAGAAGTAATACTAGCATCAAGTTCTGCCTGCTTGATTGTACTTTTGGTATGAATTCGTGCATACCTCCCTTTTGGATATGAATTTGTAGATAACCTTCTCCCTCTAATTAAACAGTACACTTCGATTTGAAATATCATTCCCTGTTAATCATATATTGAAGATTTTATTTCCAGAACCAGAATAGACATAAGTACACATGTACATGCAATCCATCGTTTTGATTACAGAGCTCTGAATCGTCAAAACATCAAAATATTATTCGTCTTCTTACAGACTCTAAAGGGTCTGTTGGGTCTCATCATCATCATATACTGTCAAGTTATTCTTCAAATCCTGCAAAATGGAGTCCTTTATTATTTCTGTTACATTGGCTCTTTTCTTTTTACTGAATGGATTGGATGCAAGGAAATATGGTCTAGTACTAGACCAAGAATCAGCTGCCATTGTAGTCGATAAGAATGGTAGAGGACAATTTACCACTGTTCAACAAGCCGTCGATTCTATATCATCAAATAGTTCGGTATGGACTCAAATTTACATCAACCCCGGTGTTTACAAGTAAATATTAACAAATAATTTTTTTCCATTCTTAATTATGGAGTTATATATACTGTCAAATTGAAACCCTAATCTGCTAATTTGACAATATATCCAGTGAAAAAGTTGAGATCAAGAAACCATATATCTTTCTCAAAGGAGACTACCACAACCGACCTGTGATTGAATTTGGAGATAGCGGAAGTGTTGTTGACAGTCCTACATTTAAGTTGAATGCTGATAATTTCGTGGCACGAAATATTGTATTCAAGGTTAAGCACAACACCTCAGTTGTTTATACTTCATGTACACTTGCACTTCTTCTTGAAATGGTGTAGATTTATAATATATTCTCTAAAAAAAGTTTATTAATTTGTAACAGAATACCTATGACCATCTTCTTCCTTCTAAATTAGAAGCCAACAGGGTCAACACTACTTGGGCACCTGCAGCTGCAATCAATGGCGTAGCTAGTTAGGGGGCAAGGGGTTCAATTGAACCTTCTCAAATTTTCAAAAAGAGTAATTAGCTTTCATTTGTATTGGATATCAGTGAAATAAACATAAATTGACCACTTTTCTCTAATAAATTCTTAATTAGTCTTAAATATTCTTCAACAATAATGGAATGAAATAAAAATTTATACTATTCAGATACTTAATCTAATTAATACAACTCGTGTTAAGGGTTTTTTATCTTACTAAATGGAAACAACACATTAATGTTTACCATATATACATCAATATGCATTATCTCTCAAACAAAAGAAATTAAAAAGTATCTTATTTTTTCCAATATTTATCGTGCATGAAATTCTAATCCAAAGTTTATTAGAGATGATAACGATAGAACAAAAATATTGTTGAAATTAAGTTTGTGTCATTCTTTTAAGTAAAATTGTGTTGTTACTAAAGAATGTCTGTAAATAAATTAATTTTTCTAATTAATCAAATTTGACCCTTCTAATTAATCAAATTTGACCCTTCTAAGTAAGAATGTCTACGCCACTGCAATTGCCGGAGAAAAAACAAGTTTTTATGATTGCAACCTCATTAGTTAGCAGGACACATTGACTGATGCCACCGGTCGGCATTACTTCCGCCACTGCAACATTTCCGGCGCCATAGACTTCATTTGGGGAAATGGACAATCAATCTACGAGGTTGAAAAACAAAACAGTAACGATATGGTTTTATCTATATTATGATATATGATCAGCTAATTTTAACTAGTCATGCATGAGGGTATGGGATACATCTAGATCTAGGTACCAAAGACAACCCCGTATTTATATACTCGATAAAATTGTTTGCATGCAGAATTGCGATATTAATTCATTGGCATCAAAAATAGCTCCAGTGGCGGGTTATATTACAGCACAGGCTCGTGAAAAGCCAGAGGAAACCACTGGTTTTGTATTCAAAAATTGTCATGTAACTGGATCTGGTCGTATAAATCTAGGAAGAGCTCATACAAAATATGCAAGAGTATTGTTTGCTGGGACAATAATGAACAATATCATCACCCCACAAGGTTGGGACGCAGCAAGTAGTCAGGGTTCCGAGTGAGTACTAGTTTCATCGTTCCCTTTTTACTAAACCCTAGCTTGTTTTGTTGTTCTAATTAATTTGTTCTTATTTCACAGGAATTTGATCTCCTTCTCGGAGGCCAATTGCTCTGGACCTGGAGCGGAAATGTCGAAACGTGTAAGCTGGGAGAAGAAACTATCAGATCAAGAAGTAAATGATTTAACAAGTTTATCTTACATAAATCAAGATGGATGGTTAGAAAAGCAACCTAGATAATGATAATTTCAGGAGCTAGCAAACTAAATTAGTAAATTTTGTTGCTACCGTACCGATCAATTTGATCAATTTGATGCATAAATAATTTGCTTGATGGTTTATGGTACGTAGCTAGATATTGTATTGCCGCCTTGGATCCAATTTCTATTTCATTTGAACCATGCACCCACTATGAAACACAATATGTTTCAACATTAGAGGGAATGCCGATAATATATGGCTGAATTGCCCCAACCCCCAGGCAATGATTTCAATACCCTATATGCAATAGTCATTTGGTGTATTCTTCATATGCAACACAGACTGGTATCTGAATTCAACAAAGTATTGCAGCCTCTCTCTTAGCCACTCTCTTAGCCACGTTTATAATTCAGTAAATAACATTAAACAACACCAGTATTCGAACTCATGACATGGAGGTTTCATATCATGAAGTTCTCGTGATGGGACCTAATACATCAATTGCACTACTTGCCGTGCCGTGGTTCACGTGAAACTTCTCTATTTTGTGTGTTCCATGCATGTTTGTAAACATGACCCAAGTTGGCTTGTTTCATAAACCAAGACATATGAATGGGTGAAATTCAAATGAGAATGTTTTTGGAGGATATTGGTAAACAAGAATTGGTGTGCATATATGGTTCTAGATTTCTGGATGAGGCCAGGACCATCACAACCTTCATAGTTCATATGCAGTCATGGTTGGACTTTGAGTATGATGATAGACCTTGCTGGTGGAAGGGAGTTGGTCAGGCCTTTTTTTTACTGACAAAGAAAAGAAAAAAAAAATTACTGACAAAGATTAGGCGATATCAGCTCCTCTGAAGCAGTATGTTGGGTGCCAAAGCACCCACTCTACCCCGAAGGGAACCGCAACAACCGGGAACTCACCGCCCGTCCCTTATCAGATTTTTTTTATTGATAATAAAAAGAAATTACATGAAGTGAGGAATGGGGGACTAGACCAAAACCATTTCAACAACAAACAAAGAAAACATATCAAAAGACATTGCTTATTCTACCCATAAAAACCAAACAATCCTCCCACTATAAAAACCGATAATTTAGAATACCCAAATAATTCGCCTGCAAGAGCTCATGAAGCTCAATAGGAGGATTATCATACCAAGAAAATGAAGCATTTGACAACCCCAAGTTTGCCATCTTGTCAGCTACCATATTTCCTTCTCTAAAAATATAACTGCAACGGAAGTTCATTTGACGGATTATAGAAAGACAGTTATTCAAACGAACTCTTAAGTTCTATGGAGGAGAAAAAGACCTTGAAGAGAAGCAAGCTACCACACTAACAGAGTCACTTTCCAACCATAAATAGATCTACCCTCTATCATGAGCAATTTCAATGGCCAAGATAACAGCATAAAATCCAGAATAGAAGGAAGTATTCCATCCAAGTAACTGACAAAATCTCCTTAAAAAACCACCTGAGGCATCACGAAACACACCCCTACAAGCTGCTGGACCTGATTGCCTTTTGCTAAACCGTTAGTGTTTACTTTGATCCAAGGAAAAAATGGAGGCTGCCATAAGACATGTTGAATTCTAGGAGCCTTACCACGTTTAGGAGCAACTCCAAGAGAGGTCAATAAACGGGCATCAAGAACACTTTTATAGTGACCAGGAGAAAAAAGGCTAGTTTGACGAATCCATGCCATAATTGAGCAACACATTGTATAGAAATTAGGGGATCGATTATCAAATCTTAGTTTATTCCGAGCCTTCCATAGAGCCGTGAAAGTAAACATGTCAGCTGCTAGCCACAAATTAAATAGCTGCGAGGAGAAAGGCTTTCGACAGTAGCTCGACCAAAAATCTATCAGGGAGTCGAAAGAAGATAAATAAGTATCAAATTGAGCAGCTAACCATCTCCAGACCCGTTGTGAAAAAGGGCATTGTAGAAATAAATGCAATGATGTCTCACCAGAGGAATAACATAGTTGACAGATAGTCACAATAGGAATTCCACTGAGTTTCACTCTATCATCAGTTGGAAGCCAATCAAAAAGAATTCTCCAGACCAAAAAAGAGTAACGAGGTGAGATAAAAAACCGCCATACATTAGAAGCCCAATCTTTGACAGTGTTGTGGTGCCTTAGAAATTCATAACCAATAGAAAAAGTTAACACACCGGAGGAAGAAGGCTCTCAAATAAGCATATCTGACTCATCAATAAGAGGGAGTGCCAAATCTGAAATTTGCCTAGTCAAAAGCGGAAAAGTTTGGCAAAAGAAGAGAAGGGAGGAAGCTGCCATGAATGATGAGAAATAAAATTTGCCACATGAAGATTGCTGAAATACGACCAATTTGATAAACCCAAAGTCTCCAAAATAGGAGCTTGAAGCCATTTATCATTCCAAAAACACACAGATTTACCATATCCAATTAACCATCGACAATTTTGTCTAAAACCATAAGCAACAGACCGAATATGTCACATCCCGACCCTTAAATTTTTACCTTATCTACCAGTTTGATTATAATAAGAATTTTTACCGTCTCCGGTATTGAGATATAGTTTAATTGGTCCCTAAAAGGGTTTTAAGGGACGATTATTTTAGAGAAATTATTCGTCGGAGAAAAATGTAATAACGGTAAAAATGGTAAATTTTACTCGGTAAAAATGTAAGTTTTATTAGGGTATTATTTTTTTGGGGGTGTTAATTTTTAGAATTGGGTTTATAAGGATGTTGGACCGGGTTTAGAAGCCCAAATCCTTTTCTCCTTCTCTCTTTTCTCTTCCCCTTTCCCTGAGCCCTCTCTCTCTCTCTCTCCCGCTGCCGGATTTCTTCTTGGTCGTCTGCCGCCGTCCGGCCAGCCACCGGCCTTCGCTCCAGCCCAGTTCGGAGCCCCGTCACCTCCTCTCCCTTCCCGGCCTAGTGCCCGAGCCTCTAACCCGCCGGAGAGAAGGAAAACCTGCCGGAGACGCCGGGAAGCTTTTCGCCGGAAATCCCACCTCCGGCCATCATAGGTCGGAATCTTTGGCTCGTTTTGTAGCCCTCCTCCCGTGCAGTAACCCCTCTAAAAGGCTCACTCCCTCTTGAGCTAGGTAAAGAGAAATTCAAGGAGGAAATTCTAGGGATTTTAAGATGTTTTCGTTCGATTGACCTAGTTAGGCTTGGAATTGATGTTTGTGGTAGTTAGAGAAGTTGTAGAGGGGGTTGAGAGTAAGATGCTATCAAAATTTCATAGGAATTGGAGGTCGCCGGAATCAGCCTCTGGCCGCCGCTACCGGCGCCGGCGCTGTTTTGGAGATTTTTAAAGTTTAAATGTGTAATAATTAGAGAAATTTAATGAAGTGAATTGTGGAATTTTCGGATGAGTTTTGAATAAGTTATGAATTTCCGAAGTTTGGTTTTTTTGGCGGTTAAATAATGTAAAATCCGGCCGTAGGATTTAAGTCAATTTCTGGGAAAGGTTATATTTACGGCTGCCGAGTATGGTATTAAAGTTTGAGTCGTTTCGATTTAAGAATATCGAAGTTAGGCAATAATAAGCGTGGTCATGGCTCTCGGTTAATTTTGTCAGTTTGAATAAATATTGGATTTTTAGTGGGAAATTAATTATATATTTGGAAAAGAACGTGAGGAGGCCCGAGCAGAAGAAGCCTCGGAGCGTCATCAGGCTTAGGCCTAATTTGTGAGTGGACCTTTGTTTTAATTGAAAAGCATGCGATGAATGATTTTATTGATCATTTATTTCTTCTGATGAGACTTATTGATTTCTCGGCTATTTGACAATTTTTCCTCCTTTGGAGAGATCCCGAAAATGAGATTTTCGGTGGATATATATATTTTGAATATTATGAGTATAGTATGTATATAAATGCTAGCTAGCCATACGTGTTTGGTCCGTCATAATGAGGTAAAATATCATTATGGCGTGGCGTGTGTTAGACACAAGCGTCATAGGATATGAAAACTACTTTCTTTTCTAGTTTATTTAGATTTTCATATAGGGAGTCCACACGTATATATACACCGTCCTCTTCGGTCATAATGAGGAAAAATACCATTATGGCGCAACGTGAGCGTTAGACGCCAGCGTTGTAGCCTTGTATGAATCTCTATTTTTCTAAATTGTTTATAGGATTCATACAAGGAGTCTGACGAGTGTAAATACATACGAATATATGAATATATATAGTTTAGCCTGAGAGGCTTCATTTCATTTGAGTTAGTGACTAGCCGAAGCTAGTCGTGAAATTGCCAGTTTATGAGTTGAGCACTCTTGAGCTGCCGCATGCTGTATATTTTCTATGAAATTAAAATGAGAATGCATAAATATTTTGTTATTAAATTATTTTTGTCCACTCACTCTAACGTTATTAAATGTCTTCCCCTGGGTCTTTCGTTTTAAAATGCCCAGTCTGCAGAGTTCGAATTGGATTTAGTAGGAGACGAGGCATAGTCACCTGTATTTCCACCACCTTTCACCAGTAGGTTACCTGTTTAACCTACCTGTGTTTTCTTACTTCCTCTAGTGTCTAGTAGCTCTGAATACTTGGGTTTAATGTATATATTTTTGGTTGTGGGTGAAGGCTTGTTGATATTTTAGAATATTTGACGGAGGATGTATATTATCTTAGTTGATGTTTATTATCTTGTTAGTGGTGATTATATTTGGGGAGCACGAAGGCTCCAGAAGTTAAGGGTGGATTGAAAATTTTAGGAGTGCTTGTAGGTTTTTGATTTGGAAGGGTTGTCCATTTCCAAGGGAGGTTGTACCGAATTTTACGGTAAATCTTTCCTTGGAGGTGGTCCCCGCACGATTTACTCCGGGTTCAGGGTGAAATTTAGGGTGGGTCGTGTCAGAATACCAGGCCAAATTGAGGATTTACAATAGCCCAGCTTGTAGACCGAAAGAATAGGATACCTCGACCGAATGTAATCTCCCCATTGAGAATGAGAAGAAAAAGAATCCCAAGCAAACTTTAGGATAGCAGCTGAATTAAGAGATGAAAGATCACGAATACCAAGCCCTCCTTCCAGCTTTGGGGCACAAACCTGAGCCCAAAGAATAGTGACGATTTTCCGAGTCCCTATATTACCAGACCAAATAAAGTTTCGTTCCCATGAAGTTAGCTTCTTCACCAAATACACTGGCCACTGATACACAGAAAAACTATGAAGTAGCATACTTTGAAAAACTGATTGCACCAATTGAGTCCGACCAGCCATAGAGAGAAGTCGTCCCTGCCAACCCATAAGTCTTGATTTTGCTTTATCAACAATAACTTGAAGATGACACCTCCGAGGCTTGCCACAAAAAATTGAGACACCCAAATAAATAAAAGGCAATCGACCTGCGCGGAATCCCAACATTCGTTGAGTTGTCGTTTGCCTATGAAAATACTTGGTGTTAATACATAGTCAAAACACTTGGCCATGCCGAGAATGCAACGTCATTACCTGGTCACTAGAGATCATTCCGGCCGAGACTCCACCAGAAAGGCCTCCGTAGGCACCCAAAAAGTAGAGGCATAACAACAATACACATGCCAGGTCCACTCTGCAACAGCTAAACTCCCCCTAAAGGAGGGAAACTGGACAATGTCATAAAACAGTCCCACATCGGAAACTAATGACAAAATCCCCAACATTAGCCTATAAAACAGGCACAGATCCCCAAGTAAGGTAAGTTCATTACTTCTTCCATACTCCCGTACTATACAAGTAGCAACTCAACGCTAACTTAAGCATCGGAGAGTTGAAGACTGGGCCACCCAGTCCCGACTCCTGACGTATTGTTACTCTACCCCAGCCAAGGATTCGACCTCCCGTCCCGTGATATCGGGAGATGGTAGAAACAATTGGCGCTAGAAGGAGGGCATACTCTTGTGGAACTCCCATTTTAACTTGAAAGGATGGTGGAAATTATGGATGACCCAAACGAACCTGGAACCCACATAAAAAAGGAACTTTTCCAATCTAGAGATGCCTCCCTTAACCAAGCTACCGCATCTATGGGCCATGTTAACCACCCTGATGCTGCTACAGCCCTCGAAATTTTAAAAAAGGACTTCCATTCGTTCCGAGAGCAAGCAGCTAAGGATAAGACAGAGGCCGAAGCGTACTGAGTACGCATCGCTGAGCTGGAAAAAGAACAATTCCTGCTCCGCGTCACTCTAGATCACCGTAACAATTATAATGAATCCTTAGAGCGGGCAACGAGGGTCACTCCCACCCCGGGTCCCACCCTAACATCTCTTTTTCCTAACCAAGGACAAAACGGTTCCGTGCTCCTGGGAGGCCCCAACCAGATCATCTATGTCACTCATCCACTCACCAATCCATCCTTTCCACTCTCAGCCCCTCAACCATCTGCACTCAATACTGAGTCCATTCTCTCGATAAACCGACCCGAGCAATCTGATACTCTCAACCCTAATCCCAACTCTGCCAACCCACCTCTTGACATGCAAACCCGACTTCTCCTCCAGCTCAGTAATTCGGTCACCCAGTTGGCCTCCCGAATTGAGAGCGCCAAGAGTCGCGGGAGCCAGCGACCTCTATTCTCAGGGTATGAGCACCGCCCAAGTCCCTTGACGCCACGAGTTCAACTGGATAAGAGACCACCTGAGGCCAAACCTTTTAAGATAGACAAAT
The DNA here is from genome assembly GCA_010134655.1 of Fragaria nilgerrensis. Lineage (NCBI taxonomy): Eukaryota > Viridiplantae > Streptophyta > Magnoliopsida > Rosales > Rosaceae > Fragaria > Fragaria nilgerrensis. The sequence continues at coordinate 14,518 of WPAB01000019.1, read as the reverse complement.
ATAAGGGTACGAGGAACCCCCACCTCCACCTTGAAACATTCCTCTCGTTATGCAACTCCACCCGATACACGGATGCCATGGCCTGTCACGCCTTCCAAGAAACCCTATCAGATGAAGCACTTAGTTGGTTCCTCAACTTGCTCCCCAACTCCATTGACAATTTTGACCAACTCTCGGAGCGCTTCCTCAACCGTTTCATACTCCATGCCACATTTACCGAAGTGTGGATGTTTTGTTCAACATCAAGCAAAAGGAAGGTGAAGGACTCCATACATTACTATCCAGGTGGCAATCAACCACAGCACACTGCCACAACTTGGAACCCCGAGTGACTGAATAAGCTTTTCGCCAGGCCCTGCTTCCCGGCAGTTTCGAGATTAATAGGAACCCTCCGGGGTCATACAATGCATTGATGGACCTTGTTGTCCGATGGGCACGTGCCGAGTTTGCTACATTTGGGCACTCCAATCAAACCACCACATTAGCTCTTCCATCCCCACCCCCTAAACAACAATCCCAACAGAAATATGACCATTATGACAGAGGCAAGCAGCATAGCAACTCCCGAGATAACAACCAGGAGAGAAGTTCAGACCGCCGCCATAATGGGCAGCGGGGACGGGACCATCCTTATCGGTCTCAGGAGCAGAGCCCCTAGTAGCAGCGTCTCTCTTCCTCGCCACCCCGTTACGAAGTCCACACTACCCTGACCACTACATACGAGGACATCTAGGCCAAGCACAAAGACCTCATTCCCCCACCACCCAAGAGTAAGTACCCCAAGAAGCCCCGGTGGGCCATAGGGAACAAGTATTGTGCTTATCATGATGACAATGGCCACACCACTGAGATGCGCCATGGCCTCCGCAATGCAATCAAGCATTTAATCCGAAACGGGCAACTCCACTAGTATTGCACTCCTGCAATGGGAGCTAACACCATTGAAGTTCATGGCCAAATCCTAACCCTGCATGGCGGAGCCCCGTGACTCCCCCCTCGTCAACCCTCTGCCAAGAGGCAATATACAACTCCTTTGGAAATTCTCGAGTTGCAAAAATGTGTCACCGCTACCCATCAACATGGGACCATGTGCCATTTCACAAAAGGGAAGACACAATAAATTGCCATCACAATGAGCCATTCATAATCAATGTCCAAGTGGATCATTACAGGTGTCACAGAGCCCTTGTAGACACAGGAGCTGCAGTCAGTGTCATGTTTGCTGATTGCTATAGGGGGCTCTGGCGAGACCGAGCTAAACTGTACAACAACCATGATCCTCTTATCAGCTTCTCGGGAGAGATTGTACAGCCCTTGGGCTCGGACCGCTTAACAGTTTCAGTGGGGACTAGCCCCCGTCGTGCTTCTATCACGGCACATTTTCTCATAGTTGATTGTCCATCATCCTACAACATCATCTTGGGCTGCGACATCATCTGGGGACTACAATGCTTCATTGCAGGTCACATACTACTCAAAAAGTGCTTACCCCGGGTGGCATACTTACAATCCAAGGAGATAGGGCAGCCATTGAACACTGTCACCTCAATGCCATTCAGCATAGGCGTGGTGCCTATGAGATGTTGCCACTCAGCCCCTCTGAGCCCATCGATGACCCCAGAGATGACCCTGACGGGAAAGAAAAGAAGAAGCAGATCCCAAGGCCTAACCCGGCAGAGAAGACAGAGTGGGTCTCCCTATCACCCAGTGCTCCTGAGAGGAAAGTCCGCATAGGCACAAACCTTAACCCGGAACTCCGCCAGAAGCTCGTTGCCTTTCTCCAAGATAAACAAGCAGTCTTTGCTTGGTCCTATGCTGACATGCCAGACATCTCCCTTGATGTCATCACACACAAACTCAACATCCTCAAGGACTATCCCCTTGTCAAGCAGAAAATGCATGCCTTTAACTCGGAGAAGTATCGAGCTATACAAGCCGAGGTTCAAAGATTGAAGGAGATCAATTCATCCGAGAGGTCTCCTACCCAGTCTGGGTTTCCAATGTTGTCATGGTTCCTAAGCCAATGAGAAATGGCGAATGTGTGTTGATTACACTAACCTCAACAAAGCATGTCCCATTGACAGCTTCCCCTTGCCACAAATTGACTAGTTGGTTGATTCCATAGCTGGTTATAAGATGCACCTGGCAGATCAGGAGCACACCACTTTTGTTACAGACAAGGGACTGTACTGTTATGGGGTCATGCCCTTTGGCCTCAAGAATGCAGGAGCAACCTATCAAAGGTTAGTCAATGCAATGTTTGAAGAAGAAATTTGGGAGGTCATGGAAGTATATGTGGATGACATGCTGGTCAAAAGCAAGACAGAGGATGACCACATTGCCAATCTAGACAAAGTCTTCACTAAGCTCCTGGCTCACGGGATGCGCCTCAACCCACAGAAGTGTATTTTGGCTGTGGGCGGAGGAAAGTTTCTAGGGTTCATGGTCAGCGAAAGGGGCATTGAAGCCAACCCGGAAAAGGTACAAGCCATACTAGACATGGCTGTTTCGAGAACCCGGAACGAGGTCCAGTGCCTCACGGGACGCTTGGTAGCCCTGGCCCAGTTCATCTCCCGCCTCACATACAAATGCAACCCATTCTTTCAATTGCTCAAAGCCCAGTTCAAAGAGAATGTGGCATGGGGCCCGGGGCATGATGATGCCTTCAACAATATTAAAGCTTACCTAGCAGCAGTCCCCCTGCTCTCCAAGCATGTCCCTGGAGAGGTGCTTTACCTATATTTGGCTATGTCCGCCGCATCCATTAGCGCTGCCCTCACACGCCATGAGCATGACAATGAGCTCCCAGTATATTACTGTGGAAGATGTTTTGCAGATCCCGAGACCCGCTACCCCGATATTGAGAAACTTGCCCTCGCCCTCGTCACTCCAGCACAAAAACTCAGGCAATATTTCCAAGCTCATACAATTCATGTCCTAACTAACCATCCCCTGCGCCAAATACTCCAAAAGTCTAAAACTTCAGGAGGCATGGTAAAATGGGCAATTGAATTAGGCGAGTTTGACCTCCATTTCAAACCGAGAACAGCCATAAAAGGGCAGGCAGCTGCAGATTTTATTACTGAGTTCATCCCCCTGGACCATAGCAACCCAGACCTAGACACCCCCTCCCGGGACGCCATCTGGGAACTCCATGTTGATGGATCCTCAAACAACAGGTTCAGTGGAGCAGGCATTATAATCATAGACCCCGAGGGAAATTCGTATGAGTATGCCCTCCGGTTTGAATTCAAAGCATCCAACAACATAGCTGAGTACGAAGCCTTGATAGCTGGCATTCAGCTCTGTCGGAACACGGAGCCTTGCATCTCCACATATTCAGTGATTCTCAGCTTGTCGTCAATCAGGTGGCATGGCGACTTTAAGGCTAACCTGAACAACCTGGGATCCTACAAAAAACCTAGCTGGAGCCCTCTTGCAACACTTCACATCTTACAAGCTAACACAATCCCAAGGGCCAAGAACTCCAAAGCTGATGCCCTTGCGAGACTCGCCACAGCCCCTCCCGAGTCCACGTCACCAAGATGTGCACATTGAAATCCTGGACAAACCTAGTATCTCGAAGGCCTACTCAGAAATATTTGCCCTCGAGACACCTTGTCAGCCCTCGTGGATGGACCCATATGTGGCATTCCTTTCTAATGGCACCTTGCCCTTAGACAAAAAAGAAGCACAGCGGTTGCGCCACAAGGCTTCACTTTACCTGCTTAGGGCGGTAAGCTGTATCGTCGTGGCCAGTCATGTCCCTTCCTGAAATGCTTACCTACAAAGAGGGGCACAAGGTATTGAGGTCACTCCACAGTGGGGTTTGTGGAAACCATGCGGGGGCCCGGAACCTCATGTTCAAAGCACTCCGAGCTGGGTAAAACTGGCCCACACTAGAACAAGATGCTAAAGCAATTGTCCGAGCATGCCTCCAATGCCACAAATTTGCTAACTTTTCCCATCACCCCCCAGTGCCACTATTTGTTATCGTCTCCCCAGTCCATTTCAGTCAGTGGGGACTCGACTTCATGGGCCGGTTCCCAACAGCCCCGGGACAACTCAAATTTGCAATCGTCCTAGTAGACTACAACACGAAGTGGATAGAAGCAGAACTCCTTGCCACAATCACAACTGAAAATGTGATTAACTTCCTCTGGCGAAATCTATACTGCCGGTTTGGAGTGCCACAGGCCATCATCACTGATAATGGGACACAATTTGACAATGACACATTCAGAGAATTTCTCTCCAAGCAAGGCACCACAATCTTCTATGCCTCTCCAGCACACCCTCAAACCAATGGCCAGGTGGAAGCCATAAACAAGCTCATCAAACAGAACTTGAAGAAACGCCTGGAAGACGCCAAAGGGTTGTGGGCAGCCAAGCTCTCGGAAGTCCTTTGGGCACTGCGTACCACCCCAACAACAGCTACAGGTGAATCCCCATACCTCCTGTCCTATGGCACCGAGGCAGTGATTCCTGTGGAAATAGAGGTCCAGAGTGAACGTGTCACGGCATATGACCCCGAGACTAACGTCATGGGGATAAGACACAACATGGACCTCTTGGAGGAACGCCGGGACAAGGAACATCTCAAGAATGTCAACAACAAGCAAAAAATTGCACAACACTACAACAGGAAAGTTGTTTTCCGCCCCCTAAAGGTCGGTGATTGGGTCATGAAAGAAGTCATTCCCCACCCCACGGGACTCAAGGCAAAGTGGGAAGGCCTACTAGAGATAGTCAATGCCCAGGACCAGCTACATTCTATCTCCATGACACTGACGGCCGGGTACTACCCTGCCCATGGAACGCTCACCACCTCCACCTCTACCATGTTTAACTTAAAAAGCCAACATGGCAACTAGCGCTTCATCGGGTATGTAATTTAGCCTAATACCGGCCCAAGTAAAATGTAAATCTCGCCCATTAGCGGCCTATCCTAAATGAAGATGCTATTTTGTTCATCTTTTTTCGCATACCGTGCCAAGAACACAACAACATCACAACAAAAGGAAAACGACAACATTCATTAAAGAAAACTTGTATCAAGCTGGACTCCCAGGCAATCCATAAATAACTTGTTCAAATGGCTAACCACGCCATCAGTATTGTTTCAACAGCAAACAAAAATTGAAAACTAACAAAACAACTAAGTACATCAAAATAATCATTTCTCCCTGGAAGACGTGTCACTGGACTTATTCACACTCCCGCCACTCTTTGACCCGCTGCCTTGTCTGCGGGACTGGCTGATGTTCACAGAAACCCTCTGCCCATAAGTATACTTCGCGAGGTCACGCGACCCTGGTGGCGGCCTCATAGAAACGTTAGGGAGCACCAAGGAGCTCACTTGTTGCACTCATGTAGCAGGGGACTTGCTCGCTAAAACCTTTGGCACTTCAGCACATGGGGGTGACATAAGTCCAGGGGCTCGAGGGGGTGGAGGTTCAACAACAGACGACGCCACCTGAGACGCGACAACTTGAATGGCCGGGACCCTTCAGGACGAGGAGACTTCAGAGCAGGACCTTCCTTCAGTATGGCAGAGGTAGCACGCCAGGCCTCGTGCTACTTAGCCAGGGACCGCGAGATCTCGGCTTTCTTTCTCTGCTCTGGCGTCATCAGCTCCAAGCCTTCTTCGCGGCATCCCTCTCAGCATAGAACTTGCGTATAGCAGCCTCGTTAATCCATCCAGCTTGGCACCTAGTCTTGCTAAGATCATCCTACCCCCGGTTATAAGCACTCTTCAGCTGCTGCTTATACATGTCACTCTCCCGGAACACCCTCTCCCCAGCCCCGGCAACCCTGACGCACTTCAACTTCCACACCCTCTCCTGCTTCGCCAAGGTGTGGTTAAGTCTCGCCACCTCCGCCTCTAGAGAAGCAACCTTAGCAGCAGCCACCTCCCCGGCTTCCACCTGCTTATCCTTCTCCTGCATAACTTCCTTCAGCTCAGCCACCTCTTTCCCAGCAGTAGCGGCCTGATCTCGAAAGACAGCAGCATCCTGCTCCAGCTGCTCGAGGCATTGCGAGAGGGCACGGTTATTCTCTTCTGCCTCCCTCAGCTGCTGGCACTTGGCCTCAGAATCTTCTTGCAGGTGGGACACCACCCTCTCGCTTGCCGCGTACATAAGCAGGGTTGCCTATAAACAAGCTAACAACATTAAAACAAAACAAAAAGAGCAATAGAATGGAAGAGCAAAACGTACACCATGTACACTTACCCGAGTCAGCTTCTCCTTGGCGAGAGCCATGCCAGCCAAGGGCTCGACCTCTTCCAGGGCGTTCATGTCGCGAGACCGGTGACGCATATCATACGCCATTTGCGCCAAGTAAGGCTGCACCTTCCCGGTCCCCTCCAAGGCATGAGTGATCTCGACAAGGCTCCCAAAACTCCCGGAATGCCCTTCCTTCCGAAACCTTTTTGCTTGGCTGTCGCGTGACAACTCAACCCTCTCCTTCCTCTTTCGAGTTCTCGTCACAACGACCTTCTCGGATTCTTGCCCAAGGGGTTCCACCTCCTCTATCACGTGATCCTCGTCACCAGTTTGCGGCTCCCCAACATTTCCTAACGGTGCATCTCCCATCCCAACTGGCTCCGGGACACGCTCTTCCCCCTCTGGAACTTGCTCCTGGTCGCCCTCAGGGTCACCACCCTCCATCTCAGTGACCCTATCACCTACCTCTTGTCGCCTAAACCCATGACCTCGGCCACCAGGGAGGCACATAGGCATAGTCTTCATCTGCCAGGTTCAGCCTCAAAAAGTCATCCTCGCATTCTTCCAGCTCCAGCTCCACCTCCTTCCCTTCCTCAGTCTCCAGGTCAATGTCAAACTGCTTGGCATGAGTAGCCTCGGCAAGCAACCCATCCAGCACGTCCTCGTCAGAGACCTTATCATAAGACCCTTCTTTCTCCGTGACCCACCGTCCCGAGGCATCTACTACACCAAGCAAAAGATCAGTTAAGCACAGCTCAAAAAACATAAAAAGAAAAACATTCAAAAACAACAATACAGACCCGAGACTCGGGCATAGCCGAAATAACTATATACGCCAAGCCGGCATATCCGGTATGAACTCCTACACTCAAATGCCCACAGCACCCGGCGTATCCGATGCTCCATCAGCATGGTTAATTTATACTCTTGGGGCACTACACAAGTTAGCAGTTAGCAGAGCAGCACAGTACAAACAGTAAGAAAACACGAGACACAACAACGGTACCTATTTTCTGAAAGGCCCCGGTACTCGGAAGGGATGTCCGTGCCACTCCTGCCACTGTCCCCCAACAAGGAAGCACTTCCGCCGCCAACTCTTGTTCGTAGAGGTGGGCAGGTCTTCCACCAAAATCTTGAACTTGCCCCGGGACTTCAACAACGTCACGCAACCCCGGCTGCCCTTCTTCGCGCAATACGCCATATGCCAACAGGCGTTGAACTCCTCAAAATTTGGGAACTCTTGCCCCAACAAGCGAATAATACTCTCGTCCCCAAAATTTGCCTTAGCATATTCGGGGTGACCTGCCCTAGGGCGACATGCAGACAAGCCAAGTGTACTGCACAAACGGGGTAGCGGGAACATCATCCCGCACTTCAACTGATACTCATACACCAAGGTGAAGTTGTCCGGAGGTCCCAAAAGTTAACTCCCCTGCCAAGAGGCCGTAACAAGACCTCCCTTGTAAGAGCTTTTAGCTCTGCCGACGTCATACTCTCGCCAGAGGATCCCAGAATGATCGTCATCCTCCTGAGATCTCGCCAAGCTAAACTGTTCTACCTCCTGCATAGAGGTCAGACGAGGATACGTGAGACCCTTCATCGTAACAGGAATGCCCTCACCCCTAAGTCAAGGGGCAACCTCCGCCATAAAGTAATTCATTTCCTCTTCCCACCGGGTGCTAGGTGTCCGAATCAGGATCAGTCGAGCTAGAGACAAACCACGATCTCCTCGCTAGACACCCACACCGGATCTGTCATACCATATATCCTCACATGGTTAGACTCTCGCTACCTTAACCCTAGCTAACCCGATAGCACACCATTCAATCCATTCCTCTAGAAACTCCTAGCAAAGTCACAACTGAAGCGAAATCCACAAACCTATCCCTAAATTCGAAATAAAGCAAAAACAGAGCCCAGAACAGGAATTGACAAGTATGAACCTTGGAAAATTGGATTTGTGTAGTGGCAGTGAAGCTGGTTGCAAACAGCCGACGCTCTCGCACCCAATCAACCGAGGGTGAAATGGACGTTCCCCAGGTTCGATTCCTCAGTTCGTCGAAATCTCTCCGAAAATTGAACATCACTCTTTTTGCCCTAGTATCTGTTTTCGAAATACAAACTCCTTCCCTCTGCCTCTTTAGACCTATTTATAGAGCATTCAAGTGGACCTCGACCGTCAGATCCCTACTAATCCCAACGGTCGGGAACTGCCACGTCACCACTGATCGAACGAGCTATTTAAGAGCGCCCCATGATCCAACCCACGCACGTCAGATACGCGCCAATAAAAAAAAACAAACAAAACGCTCAAACGACAGAACCGTGCGTCCTAAAATCCGCTATAAATGACCCACGTGCTCCTCATAAACTGGCCATTTATGACACACGTGAGATATAACGCAAGGATCGTACCGAGTTCTCGAACCCAACCCAGCCACCTCGCGACCCTCGCGTGGGACTTGGGGACTCGCACCATCCTCCAACTCCCGGGTAAAAACATTCTCGGCACAACTTAGGAATAACTTCCCACCCAAGAGTTCTCTCGGATTGGGACTTGGGGACTTGTTAATACATAGCCAAAACACTTGGCCATGCCAAAAATACAACGTCATACCCGGTCGCAGAGTAGATCATTCCGGCCGAGACTCCGCCAGAATGGCCTCCGTAGGCACCCAAGAGTGGAGGCATAACAACAATACATGCCAGGTCCACTCTGCAACAGCTAACTCCCCCGAAAGGAGAAAAACTGACAATGCCATAAAACAGTCCCACATCGGGAACTAATGATAAAACCTCCAATACTAGCCTATAAAACAGGCACAGATCCCCAGTAAGGTAAGTTCAATACTCCTCTCATACTCCTATACAAGTAGCAACTCAACGCTAACTTAAGCATCAGAGAGTCGAAGACTGGCCACCCCAGTCCCGACTCCTGACGTATTGTTACTTGTGCGGTTACAGGACCCGGAGCCAAGGATTCGACCTCCCGTCCCGTGATATCGGGAGAGGTTGAAACACTTGGCACCAAGGTAAAAAGTATTTTTCGCCGCATTAATATATTGACTAGAAGCTGCACTATAGCGGTCGAAAAACCTTCTCAAATGGCTAAGAGATAATTTGTCCTCATGAAAAAAAACAATAAGGTCATCTGCATATAAAACATAAGAAGGGGAGGGCTAGTGCAGTTTCTAGAAAAAGCTATAGGCTTCAATCGACCCGAACCAAGTAACATAGATAAACCACGGCTGAGAGCTTCTTCGGCAAGACAAAATAATAATGGAGAAAGAGGATCCCTTGCCTCACACCACGAGAACAAGAGAAAAACCATGAGGAGAACTATTAATTAAGATTGATAACCTTGCCGACTTAAGAATAGTAATAATCCAGCTAGTGAAAATATTAGAGAACTCAAATTATTGAGGACTCTATGCAGAAATCCCAATGCAATGCAGCGTATCAAAAGCCTTAGCAATATCCACTTTGATCCCCACATTAACACCGTAGGCCTTGCGATCAAGGAGATTAAAACATTCAGACACTGTGTCAATGCAACTAGTAATCCGCCTACCTAGAATAAAAGCACCTTGTTCTGGAGATATTATATGGGCAGCAATTGGTCTCAAACGAGAAGCCAAGATCTTTGGAATTATCTTGAAAAGAAAATTGGCCAGGGCAATCAGCCTAAACTGAGTAATTTCACGGGCATCCTGAACTTTGGAAAAAGAACCAAAAAGTTACAATTTATGTTAGGAAGCAGCCAATTTTGCGTAAAAATTGTCTCACACATGCAACAACATCAGAACCGCCAATATCCCAACAAGATTGATAAAAACAACCTAGAAATCCATCTGGGCCTGGTGCACTAGAAGCATCCATAGCAAAGATGACATTTTTGATTTCTTCAGCAGAAGGGATTATTGTAAGCAAATCATTTTCTACATTTGTGGCCAAAGAAGGAATAACAGAGCATACCTCATCTAGATTTCTTGGAGAAGAGGAGGAAGAATAAAGATTTTGATAGAACCCCACTACATGAGCTGCAATATCTGAAGGTTCAAAAGAATCCTTTCTCCATCATGAATTGAAGACATTCGGGCACTAGTAGAACAAACCTTGGCATAGTCATGAAAAAATGAAGTACTACGATCCCCATTCGTGAGCCATTTTACTCGAGCTCTTGGTTGAGGTCCATCAGGATTCAGGAGGACAATTTCAAAGTCTGGAATTATCAGTTGGCTGAGTAAGTCAAAGACAACGATGCGAAGCTTCGTTTATTTGGAATTGAAGAAAATGCACAGAAGTGTCTAGCATTACTCGCCTGCATGTCCCTCTCAAACGCGTAATGACTAAGATTGTTAATAACAAACCTCTCCACTTGTCAACAAACCTATTTGACTTAACGGAAGCCCAGACTCTTAAGTTGAGGACTTAATGATGACTTTTCGGCTTATCCCATCTTTCGATCTTATATCAACATCTTTACCGTTCAGTTTCTAGTGAGGACCCTTAAGTTGAGGACTTGGTGAGGACTTTTCGGCTTATCCCACCTTTCGATCTTATATCCACATCTTGACCGTTCAGTTTATAGGTATTTATGAGTAGATCATTTCTCCAAATTTTCAGCTATATTGAAAATTGTTAAGGCATTTATAAGTGTGATTTATCAATTATGAACTTGAACGGTTCATATTTGACAGATTTGATTCGTCCATTAATTTGATCTAGTTTGTTTATCTTAACGAACACCAATTTGGATGAAAATTTGTAGAAATGATCTACTCATAGAAACCTAAAAACTGAACGGATGAGATGTCAAAATGTGATAAAAAAAAATGAGTCTTTTAAACCATAAACCGAAAAATCTCTAACTAGTCCTCACTTAAGAGTCATCGGCTCTCTTGATTTAACATGGTTGATCCACCCGAATTAATAAAAATAAAAAAATTAAAAAAAAATTAAAACACTGTTAATCCACTTGCTGCTGTCCTTCCTACAACCTCAATCCATCTCTTTTCCTGCATCTGTCCCTAACAACTTCCTTCCTTCTGCTCGTCTTCATTTTTTGTTGGTTTTGTTTCAATGGCTTTGAGCACCGAAAGAGCCTCTGGATCTCAACCTTCATCAGCTGAATCATCTGCTACTACTCGGAGGAAGTATGATGTTTTTCTGAGTTTCAGGGGTGTAGACACTCGTAGTTGCGGTAGCATTGACTAGCCATGAAGAAACGTTTGGTGTAGAGGTGGTGAATCAGTGAGAGCTGCTTTGACAAAGGTTGCCAATCTTTCTGGGTTGGAATCAAAAAAATATGGGTAAGAATGATAGACTAGTTTACACTTAAAATGAGAAACTTCTTCTCTTGATTTATATTTATCAATCTGCTGATTATTTGACAATTCTTCCTTGTAGCTCTGATCAAGAACTTGTTAAACACATTGTGGAAACTGTGTGGAGTAAAGTTAGACCTATTGATATAGAGTGGGCAATGTGTAGCGAAGATTTTGTGGCATTCGAAGCAACAAAACAAGCTATGGATCAGATAGTAAGGGCACTTCAACATGATGAGGTCACGACCATCGGTGTCTTCGGAATGGGAGGTGTTGGCAAGACAAGCATGGTGAAGCATGTCGGTGCAGAAGTCCGAAAATTGGGCTTTTTAATCGAGTGATTATGGCTGTTATATCCCAGACACCCAACTTGAAAAATATTCAAGGCACATTGGCTGATCTGCTGGGCTTAAAATTGGTGGAGGAGACAGATGTTGGAAGAGGCACTAGAATACTGAAGGAGATATTGAGAGGATATAAGATCCTAATAATCTTGGACGACATTTGGGAGAGAATAGATTTGTCTACTGTTGGAATACCGAACCATACTGAGCTTCAAAAGCGTGGTTCCAAAATCATATTCACCACACGAAGATTTAATGTTTGCCATACCATGGAGAGCCAAGCAAGTATTCCTCTCCGAGTCTTGTCAGAAGATGATGCTTGGGACCTGTTTGTGAAGAAATCAAGAAAATCTTTTTATGGTTCAGTGAACTTCTATGATGTAGCGAGGGCAGTAGCTAAAGAATGCGCTGGTCTCCCAGTTGCATTGCTAGCAGTTGCCAGAGCACTTGGAGATAAAGACTTGGAGGATTGGATGGAAGCAGCTAAACGTCTAAAGGTTGCTCAACCTGCCAACTACGAAGATGAGAGATGTGTTTCGATCTATAAATGTTTTTGATGTGATGAGGTATCCACTTCCTGAACTTTTTTGAGATTCCTTTTCTATTGATGTTGTGGATGATCTTGCAGATGAATATGTGGAGACAATAGCTCAAGACACCTTGGCACTCACCTTGGCAAAAGGAATCAGATTTGATGCCATGGGGAACAAAATCACCTTAGCTCAAGACACAGTGCCTCTGCCCTTGCTTGAGACCATGCAGTCACTTGAGGTGGCTGCCGAGGTATGCTACTCCTCCTCTCTAGTCCAATTCTCTTTCCATCTAACAAGTTTCTTCCTTCCATTATCCAAGCCCCAAAATTAGATCTCAAGGTTCTTCCGGAACATTTGAAGTATGTGTATTTGGGAGAGAATGAAACGTTGCCGGTTATCATATCATCATCACTAGAGAAAGAGCAAGAGGAGAGATTGATCGAAGTTTTGAAAAGACACAAGACGGCCATAGGTTGGACTTAGCCGACATCAAGCAAATTAGTCCTACAATGTGTGTTCATCGAATTTTGCTTGAAGATGGAGCAAAACCGACCAAGGAGGGTCAACGACGTCTTCATCCACCTATGATGCAAGTTGTGAAAGATGAGGTGACAAAGTTGCTCGATTGTGGAGTCATCTACCCAATTTCGGATTCAAGATGGATTTCACCGGTTCAAGTTGTGCCAAAGAAGAGCGAATCACGGTGTGAGGAAAGATGAATGAAAACGAGCTGTGCCGCAAAGGACCGTAACCGGCCACCGAGTGTGTATCGATTACAGGAGGCTCAATGCAACAACAAGGAAGGATCACATGCCGTTGTCATTCATTGATCAAATGCTTGAGAGGTTAGTCGGTCATTCCTTCTATTGTTTTCTTGACGGTTATAGTGGTCACAATCAAATAAGTGTTGCGGAAGAGGATCAAGAGAAGACAACATTTACATGTCCCTTTGGCACTTTTGCCTACCGCCGCATGCCTTTTGGCTTGTGCAATGCTCCAGGTACGTTTCAAAGATGCATGCACCACATATTTTCTGAGTTCATCGGTTCTAAGATTGAAGTCTTTATGGATGATTTTTCTGTTATGGTGGAGATTTCGATGCATGTTTAGAAAATGTAGAACTTGTGCTTAGAATGTGAGAAACTAATCTTGTGCTTAATTGGGAAAAATGTCACTTCATGGTTACTCAGGGTATAGTGCTCGGCCACATTGTTAGTTCTAGGGGTATTGAAGTTGATAAATCTAAGATAGATCTTGTGCATCACTTACCCATCCCACAAGTGTGAGGGATGTTCGAAGCTTTCTTGGACATGCAGGTTTTTATCGTCGATTTATCAAAGATTTCTCCAAGATAGCTCGGCCCTTGAGTTCTTTGTTGCAAAAAGATGTGCCCTTCACTTTGATGCCGAGTGCAAGGAGGCTTTTAAAGCGGTTGAAAACCATGTTGACATCGGCGCCGATCATGGCGCCACCGGATTGGTCCTTGCCCTTCGAGTTGATGTGTGACGCCTCAGACTATGCCGTGGGGGCTATGCTCGGACAGAGAAAGAAAACAGCAGCCGTATGCCATATATTATGCCTTTCGAACGCTCAATGATGTGCAACAGAACTACACCACCACCGAGAAAGAACTTCTTGCCGTGATCTTTGCTTTGGATAAGTTTCGTCTTACTTACTTACTCAATCTAAAGTTATTGTTTACACTGACCATGCGGCTTTGAAGTATTTGTTGACGAAGAAGGATGCCAAGCCGAGATTGATAAGGTGGATATTGCTTCTCCAAGAGTTCGATTTGGAAATCAAAGACAAGAAGGGGTCGGACAACGTTGTTGCCGACCACCTTAGCCGGTTGGTACGTTACTCGGATCCCATGGCCATCCAAGAGTGCTTCCCGAACGAGCAACTTTTCAAGGTAAGTGCGGTAAGTGAGCCTTGGTATGCAGACATTGTGAATTACCTTGTGACAAAGCAATTTCCGAATTTATGTCCTACCATGCTAAAAATAGACTTAAGGCCTTAGCTAGACATTATGTGTGGATGATGACCTATTTTTTGAAGAGCATGTGTTGATCAAGTTATTAGGAGGT